>JAPSES010000258.1:2348592-2362595 GCA_029822895.1 Maxillicosta whitleyi
AGATGCAGAAGTAGACAGTGAATAGTGATCCATGAATCCACATGATGACAGAACCAAACTACACCACAGACGGAACGTAGATTCAGTCTGTGGTGGAAGACGGAAAAATACAGATGAGAAAATACACAACGAGGAGGAAAGGAAAAGATCACTGATGCCATGGATGAGGTTATGATCCAGTGAACATGGAAAGAAATCAAGTGTTGAAGTAATGGTGACACAAAAAGGTGAATTAAATGAGGTAAAAGAAAAAAAAAAACAACTTCAAAATGTACTTTTCATTTTGTGATAATTTCCACAATTTCATCTATTCGTTTGCATTTGGAATGCATATGTTAAATTGTAAAGTGTGTGTGTGTGTGTGTGTGTGTGTGTGTGTGTGTGTGTGTAATCCTATGTCCATGAGCCTGGAACGAACTTAGAAATTCCAATTTGTCATATTTTTTCCATTTTTACATGTGCTTATTGGATGTAAATTTTACTTTTAATTTCGCTTTTTGCCTCCAACGATTAAAAAAACAAGATAAATGATATAGATCTACGACTGTGACAGATACCATTTCGCACTGATGCTCTGATTTCGTCTTGTGATAAAAATCCACAAAGAACATTTTCATGTGTGAGACGCCCACATCTCCTCATCACAGAATGTAATGTGTACATTCACACTCACGCTGCATAGCAGTGAGTGGATAACACCCAGAGAAAGTGGTGCTTTATTCTGCCACTATCTGCAGCCACAGCAGAGGACATCAGATGAACAACACAAAGGACCGGCACTAGATAAAACACTAGTTATGACACTTTAAATCTGCACAAGAACACAGGGCCATGCAGGAGCCAGTGTGAGCCTCATAAACTTTTCATTAAAAGCTTCAGAGTAAAACAATATTTCATCCATATTCACATGAGCCGGCCTTTATAGAAGAAAAGAGACATCTAATATTGGTTTTTTTTGGTGGTTTTATTAAAAGGAATAAAATAAAGTGTGTGACAAATGAATATAAAGCATAAATGAGGAATAAATATCTGTAAATTCATAGTGTTTTAAAGATAATGATGCAACTAGGGGATAGAAGCGTAGAAAGAACCGGTTCTTTTTGAGAACCGAATCCCAGTAGGTTGATTCTTAGGAATTAGGAATTAACATGACAAATTTATGGTGGAGGGGGTCCAGCAGATACAAGTCAGAAGGTGTGACAGTTTTGTGTAAGATCCACTGTTGAATAAAGGCGTAGCAGCATGTAGTTGGACAGTGAAAGCATGTTAAGTTTCAGTTTTGTTTATTTTGTTTATTGAAATTATGAGATTTTCTGTAACCCATATAGATCCAAACCCAACTCTAACACCTGTTGATCCACTAACCCTTTCAATAATTGCTGTAAAATATAGTTTATCATCTTTTCATGGTCATCAGATATGACCCATGTGGATGTTCAGATGCTCCGTAGTTACCATGGAAACACCGTCATCTTCTACAGCATTGATTCACCAGTCAAACCCATGGAGTTTAAATGTTTATTTCCATCCCTTCACTGCTTTTTTTCCCAAACAGTGTCTGTAACTGAACTCCTCTTCTTCAGTGTTTATACATATGCATTTGTTTGTGTGTTTTCCATGATGAGGGTGTGTGAACGAGTTAAACCTAAAACTAGCGTCTTCCTCTTCATCGTTGTATAAGGCGCGGGGTTCGAAGTGAGAAAAAAGTAGTTGCTTATAGTCCGGAAAGTACGGTATTTTTCTACCATTCATTCTGTGTTTGTAAAACTCCAAGATTCTTCCGTACACGTGTTGGTGCTTTTGCTTTTATCTAAAGTGACATACAAGGTATAGGCATGTAAAGGGTCTTATCTAAGGGCCCACCTGGGATTTGAACTAGCAACCTTCCACACCAAAGTCAGCTATCTAGTCGCTTTCTTGCACAATTGTTTCCATTGGATGTTTACCAACATAGACCAAATCACGCGGTGTATATTGTGTCATGGTCCAACCGTTACCTGCCGTGTCTTCAGGTGTGCAGGATACAGGAGGGAGTCTTCGTCCATTCCTTCTTTAAAAGCCCCCCCACCACCACCTCCCTGAGTTCCCAGAAAGCCCACTTGAGCTTGCGCAGGTATTAATTTGCGGCGATTACCTGCAGCTTCACAGGACCTGCAGCACCTCCACGGAGGCAGCCCTCAATCTCAGACGGGGGTCTAATTGACAGTGTCTGTGGGGAGGGGGGTTGACGGGGGGATGCTGCCGTTTTGTTCTTCCTTTTATGGCTCAAGGCTCCCCGCCCTGCACGGCTTAATGAGATGTTTACATGGAGCTGGGTGTGGGAACTGGGGCCCATATGCTGCCGTGTAAGATGACAGGGACCTGCTTTGTGTTTTTGGCCTTGTTAGAGGTTTGAGCTCCGAAATCAGAGCCTTCAGCAGCCAGTGTAAGATAGACTCCGAGTAAGAGTGCAGGGAAATAATACAAGTAATATCTCCTTACATAAAAAAAAAAAAGAATCCAGGTAGAGTCAGTTATGTGATTCGTTTTGTTGTCCAGTTCAGATTGGGTCGGTTCTGTTCCAGGAAATAATTAACAAATCTAGTCCTGAGCGTCTCTTTTCAACCCTTTAAGTCTGGGTGTAACATTCATGTACTTTTCCATTTGGATCTAGATGTGACGTCAGCATCTTTTATACAATGGTATCATTTTTATGGGTGGGTGTACCAGTCCAGTCGGCTCCTCCACTGCACATGTAACAAAACTATCAGTCATTTTTCATATTACTATTACTAATATTTCCCTTAAACTAACTCTTATTTAACCCATAAAGACCCAAACATCCACTCTAGACCAAAACCATCTATTGACAAAAAGACGGTGGTTATCAATTAGGGGGCGTGGACACTCTCCCAGGGGGCAGGACCACACAGGGGGCAAGGAGTGACATCATCATGTGTGCATTAGCGACTACTGTTGAACATCACATTTAGGTTTTGAGAGCATTAGATGGTCAGTAGTGGCTTTTCCATTAGACATATGCGCAAAATTTTACCGATATTTACAAAGTGTCAAAAAAAAAACAGAAGGGTGTAATGTTTGTTTGTTTTTTCCATTAAATCACAAATATGATGATTTGTTTATGTATTATCGCGAGATGACACGAGAAGTGGCGCTATAAACATGGGGGCAAACATAAATATGGTGTTAATTTACAGATATAGTATTCATTATTGTTATATTACCCCTCTATCACAGCACTAAATGAAAAAATGACACATACAGCGACATGTTTCTTTTAAAACTCTCCTACTCCGCTTGTTGTAACGCCCGTCAACATCCTTTTTTATGAATTCATGTGACTCTAGTTGCAGAAAAAGGTCTTTCCGTTGCAGTTTTGTGTGATATAACAGTTACGCTAGGCCCAAAAAAAAAAAAACATCTGTCAGTACAAAAACTTTTGGTAAAGTACTTTAGGTTTAACGTTATATTAACGCAATTTGAGGGTCAAAAAAAGCAACGAATGATAAAGAGTTCACTTCGACTTTGTCACATCTCTATGTACACGTCCTTGTAGAATTCAGTATTGAGGATGGATTGAGGTCCATTGGGGGGGGGGTCACTTTCACTTTCTCACAGCTGTAGAGTATTATAACTTGTACATACTCCACCCCCCATCAAAATAATTTCTTCGAGCATTGGGGGTGATCAACAGGCTCATGATGCCATTAGTGCAGCTTGGTTAAAAAAAAAAAAAAAAGGCTGATAAACCCTGATCAAAATTGAAGAAAAAAAAAAAAAACTCAAAAATTGTCACTTGCCAAATAAAGAGTTGAGACATTTCAGGTTCATATTTGTTCAAATTATTCAGATTTTTTTTTTTTTTGTGATAGGATAGTTTTTGAATCCAAACACATCTATGTATTTTTTTTTTTATTTTTTTTAAGCTAAAACAAAGAAAATGTGGAATTATCATTATTTATAGGTTATTATGATAATATTTTATTGGTCTCATCAAACTGGTCTGAACGTGGAACCTGAACTGAAATGGTTTTAACGTCATTATTAATATGTTCAGTGTTCTTTACCCAGTTCATTCAGTTCTGTTCTAGTTATTGTTCCCATTGTAATTATCACCGTGGTTTTTATTGTTCATGTTCTCTTCTCCACCTCCTTCCTCCTCTCCCCTGCACTCCTTTCTCTCCTCCCCCCTGCATTAAAATCTGGTTCAATAAAACTCATAGTAAAGACAGTCGAATATCAAGGGGAGCCTCATATATTTTATAAAGTTTCCTTTGTTAAAGCAAATTTGTTCAACTCCAAAAAGCAGCCAGACTAACATTCTATTGTTACGATGCTGGACAAGAAGTTATTAAAAAAAAAAAATAAAATAAATAATACAAATTAATATTTTCAATGTAATTGTTGCATTTTACACATTCATCCCCCTCACCAGATGAGGCCGTATGTTTGACACATGTGTTGTAACACGGTAAATCCCAAACCCTTTTCCAGTTTCCCAGCTTCCTCCCACCATTCCTTAACTGGTTGATGTGAATCAGCCATAGGTGTGTATGTGTACGTGTGAACGGTTGGTCATCTAATGTCGACCTTATGATGAACTGGTGACGCAACCACGGCCAACCCCCACCTCCTCCTATTGGCAGTTAGGTTAAAAAAAATAAATGATTGAATAACACACAATATATATTTATAGTTGTATGAAAAATAAAACAGGGTGAATCTGAATAAACATGGTAGTCTGGATCGCAACACGAGTAAAGTATTGTATGAACTTTATATTAGAGCCAAATTTGATCATTTCAGCTCTACTCCACCCTTTACCCTAATATGCATTATTGTACAAATCCCTATTTTCAGTTCATTTGCATTTGTCTACACTCAATGCATATTTTGAACATGATGAATAAAGTCATTTACCACAACTTGAAGCTCCATGTTAATATACTGATGTGAAAAACAATGTGTATGCATAAGGTCAGATCTACTAAAGGTTTGTGTATACAACTGTAATGCATAAACTGATTTACTAACAGTGTGCACTAAGGTTTGCATCTTTCAAAGTTGCAAAATAACATCCAGTTAGTGTGTTTGACACAATGAATATACAATATGGGGCGGTTACCTGTAATTCTGTGTGTGCTCAGAGGAGAAAATGTAAATATATTAATCAGAATCAGAAAGGTCTTTATTGCCAAGTAAGTTTGCACAAACAAAGAATTTGTTAAGGATTTTTTTTTTGGTGCTTAACAATACACATGCAAAAAGGAAGTACAGGTAGTACTCGGGTTACAAACGATTGCATAAGAGAAAAAAAATGTAAACTATGGCTGTACACATGACCAATTGCCATCATTATAGGAAAAAAAAATGGGAGAGAACTGTGGCTTATCTGGCGTCTTACTTTCTTTTGTAATGAAACAGAACATTGAAATATGGTCGCTCTCATACTAGTGTGGCTGTGGCTCACTTGATAGAGTAGGATGACCAAAGGGTTGGTGGTTCAAGTCCTGGCTCCCACTGTCCACATGTTAAAGTGTTCTTGAGCCTAAATTCCCAGTATGATCTGGCATGGTACGTTAGCATATTAGCCATCTACTGGTGTCTGTGAATGTCCAGTTCATTTACCATCATACGTAAAGTGTCATGTCTATTATGATTTGGTGCTACATAAAATAATATATTAAAAATTTGATTTGAAAATGTAGTGAAGTAAAAGTACGCAATTAAGTTCCGAAATATAGTCATGTAAAAGTAGAAATTTTAAACTGGAGTAAAGTACAAAGTCTCCCAAAAATGTACTTAAGTAAAGTAGTGAAGTATTTTTACTCTGTTACTTTACAACACTGGTCACATGTACCAAATTCGGTCAGGTCATTCCATCTCCTTGTAGAAATCCCAGTGGGAGTTAAAGGGATGGTTCGCAGGATGAGCCGAATCCTGAGGAATCCTCTGAGCTTTGTTTGGTGGTGTATTGGTGTAGATTTCAGCAGGAGACAAAAGCTCCTGGCCTGATTTTTTTTTGATCCAGCTGTCGTCATTTTCATTGGGTTTCTTTGTGTTTGTTGTGATGTTTTTTTTTTTTTTGGCATGACCCAACTCCCTGTTGTGTTCTCTTCTAGACGTTTCCACACAAAGATGTGGGTTCTGGAGCTCAAACGTGTATTCGTTGACAAAGGTGTCAGTGGATTTTTGTCTGTTTTCAGCATCATAAAGTCATTTTTATTCCAGCTTTTCTTGCACATTTGCAAAATAAAAGTATATTCTTTGGAGAAAATGGATTAAGATTTAATGAATTATAGTGTGTTTGCATGTGTAGAATAATAATAATAAAGAGACCAGAGTGTTATGTGTAAATCACAGGTGTCAAACATGCGGCCCGGGGGCCAAATCCAGCCCACCAAAAGGCCTGATCCAGCTCCTGGGATTAATGGTTCCACATTGAGATCAATTCAGTGTCATAATAACCTATAAATAGTCACAAATCCAATTTTTTTGTCTTTGGAAATGTAAACACTTTCATGTATTTAGACTAAAACAAAGTATAATTTTGCAAACAAAAAAGTGAATTACCTGAAATGTCTTAAAAGAAGTATGTACAGTTTTAATAATATTCCACCTGTTAATAATATTTTGTGTATCTGTCGATCCAATGTGATCTGTAAATTATAATGTACATGTGGAAATGATAAACTAAAGCATAATCACTAGATTATAGTGTTGATATCATATTATTTGAAAGGATCATTTGTAGATTTGAACATTTTCATCATGTCATTTTACTTTTTTCACTGTAAAATGTAAAGAGAAGTTTAGAGTTGACATTATATATATATTATTCTGTCATTAGTTTTACTGTTTCAGCCCTCTGCGCATCAAATATAGCTGATATATATATAGGTTGTTATTATTGTGTGGAAAACTGGAAAAGATGAAAACCATAATGATAATGAAGAACAAGTTCCTAATATTTGCATAAAAGAAGTGGTTGGAAACTTGTATAAATGAATTTTCACATGCAAATTTGAACATTTGCAGGGCCCATGTATTATTGTACAATCAAGATTTTTTATTAAAACATATTGTAGCTTTATTTACTTACACAGAAAACTAGTAAAACTACAAATCACCTGTTTTCTGTAGAGTTTGTGTCATCAGTTGCTGAACTAAACATTTGTTTGGAACCCAACAAACACGATCAGAACTGTTGCAATTTACTCTGAATCGTGGATCAACAAATAATAACTTAGCAAAAATATTAAAACCAAGTAATGATCTTCATAATCCTCATAATTAAACTGTGTAGAAGAAACATCAAAGTCCAAACTTCCTTTCTTTTAGAGCTGTGTACAGTGTTTCTATCTTTTTTTCAGCGGTGGAATGTAACTAAGTATTTTTACTTATTAATTTTTACTTTACTTTAGGAAGGGAGGAAGGAAAGAAGAAAGGAAGGAAAGAAAGAAAGGAAGGAAGAAAGAAGAAAGGAAGGAAGGAAAGAAAGAAAAATAAAGAAAGAAAGAAAGAAAAGGAAGGAAGAAAGAAGAAAGGAAGGAAAAAAGAAAGAAAGAAGAAAATCAGCAGTGATCAAACTCACATGCATTCAGATTAATAAATAACACTGACATTTATTTCATTGTCCTTATTGCTTCACATATACAATATAGTTCTACTTCACTTATTCACATTCATCTTCTAATGCACCAACATTTCCTAAACTTATACATTTTATTATGATTCTTAGACGGTGACAGTTTCCACTCTGTGCAAATTGAAAATGCAAATAAAAACAGTGAACAGTGAACAAACCTATTAAAAAAAAAAAACCTTCAGCCTTTTGTTTCCAGTCAGAATCATTTCAACGTGACACAAAACAATACAGCTCCACTACTTCCTGTCTTTCATTATTGGACGCACTGATTAATCCAGGTGTGTCTGACCATGCACACCTGGATTAATCAGTGCGTCTAATAATGAAAGACAGGAAGTAGTGGAGCTGTGGATAGAGTGCATTGTTTAGCCTAAAACACAGGCTTTATTCTTATAAATTTGAGTCGTGACCAGAAAACAGCAAAGGTAAGACAAAATATGTGTAATTACTGCTTCAGTGTAACCTTTATTTCTGCTCGTATTTGTCTAATTCAGTAAGTTTTATCAGTAGAGAAATAATAATTGTACAGTTGGATTAGCTTAGCGTTAGCTTGGCGTTAGCTTGGTGTTAGCTTAGCGCTGCAAAGTTTGTCTCACTGGTTTTGTTGGTTTACATTATTTATGATACAAACTGCTCCCAGACTTATCTTGTTTTAGATATGTGTCCATTTCAGTGCTTGGTGAGTGAATTGTGTTCTGAATTTGGGCTGTTATTGTGCTGTTGGCCGACATTCTTCTAGTTTTTTTTAAATTTTTTTTAGTTTATTCACACAATGCCTCATACAAAAAAGATCAACAACAGGTAATACATAACGCTTGATGCAAAGCAGAAATAAACGAAATGACATAAATAGAAAAATAGTTCAATATAGTGACCGGATAGCTTAGTGGTTTATACTGCAGACTTTGGTGTGAAAGGTTGCCAGTTTGAAACCCAGGTGGGCCCTTTGGCAAGACCTTTTACGCTATACATGCCTATATACCTTGTAAGTGGCTTTGAATACAAACATCAGCCAAATGTAAAGTGTAAGTAAATGGAAAAAAAAAAAAAAAAGAATAACCTTCTAAGTTGAAAAATAAATAATAAAATACAAAGTACAGTTTAAATTCACAGCTTTAGAATTTGTTCAAAATGTAAGTGCGTCTTCATTCTTCTACCTAGTGGATATATTGAATGTGTATTGCTACAAGCGCCATGTAGTATTACCATGGCAACATAGGTGGAAGTGTGGCCGCATCTAGTACCAGGGTAACCGGGCTTAAAGAGCTATGGAAACTATAACAATAAATATGAATCAATTTCACAACAGGAAACAGTCTTTGGGTTAGCAGGTGTAAAGGTTTCAGGGTCTGTTTTTTTTTTTGCAGCAGCAGCAGGTGATAAAGGCAATAAAGTGTTAATGGCTCCACACACACATACACACCTTCAGATTAGAGCGAGTGCACCTGCTGCTGACCTCAGATCAGAGTGTCTGCACACCCACAAACACCTGCTCTGTACAGGCGGCTGTGGATTTTGGGTGGGTGTGGGGGGTCTTCATGCAGCCCTCTGAAGGTGTGTGTGTGTGTGTGAGTGAGTGTGATCAAAAGCATCTCCATGGATACACGCATGTGTGTGCAGGTAGCTCTGATGTTAATCAATAAATCTGAGTGTTCGAGTTCAGGGATGGAAAATGATTAGACGTGGCCGTTTCCCTGAAGGCAGCCAGATGTTAAATCATTGTGGTTTTCAGTAGAACTTTCAGATTTCCACAGAATAATATTGTTCTCATGGGAAAAAAAAAAACCTACGTGTTTGTCACGCAGAAATGAAACTTTGTTTATTCAAATCTAAATGTTATGCATGTTATATCAGGTTCGTTCTCACTGATTCAGAGAAAGTGTCTAATGTGAGTCACCTCAGGCTGTGAAGGATTAAAAAACTTTTTTTTTTTACTTAGCATAAATATGCCTCCGTCCGTAATGATATACATTATATAGACTAAATGTGTCTAAAATTATCCATCCAACCGCCTTCCACCCATAGTTGATGAGATAGGCTCCAGCCCGCCCGCGACTCCGAAAGGGACTAAGCGGTTGAAAATGGATGGATGGTGTCTAAAATTAATGTTTATTTGCATCATAGTATTTAAAACTAGTGCGTGATCAAAAAGATATTAATTTTAGCAAAAAAAAAAGTCTTTTTAAATGTCTGGTTGGGAACCACTGCACTAAATCACGTCACAAAAAACCTTTAACACATCCACTGACATCATACTGTACTTTGTGTTTTCTTAATATTTCTAAAATGTGTTTCATACCTCAGCCACTAACATGGTATGCACAGATTTGGTTTTACACACACAGGCCCTTATCATAGTTATTACATGTTTTAATTCTTTACAGTGTGAGGTGTGAGACGGATGACTGCATCAATGTTTGTTTGATTTCATATAAAATACCTAAAGAGAGGAAATATGTGTGTGGGAGAGGTTGACTAACACTTTTGTTTTAAGATGCCTGTTCCAACACTTCACCTGTAAGAGTGTGTGTGTGCACGCAGGCTTGACTGGCCGGTCGGTATGTGAGGAGGTGGAGAATGGGCTTCAGCCTGTCAATGAGCTGTCAGGTTATCAAACACAGTTTTCCTGTGAAGGTGTGAGTCCTAAAAACATGAGTGAGCGGGAGCAGACGCTTCTGAGTCTTCACTTTGTCTTCCTCCTGGACGTCACAACAGCCTCTCAAAGTGTTTGCTTGTCAGTTAGGGAGTCCTATTCTCAAAAGACCGTGAACATGGTTAGATTACTACAGTGTGAGGGTTTAAGTCCAGCCCCTTTTTTTATACCAGATCCACCCAAAAACCGTCTATAACCAGGAACTTATTTACCGAGGTAAAAGAATTCTCATTTCTGCCTCAAGTTAATGGAAATGCATAAAAATGATCAAATCAGTCAGTTCAAGACAGTGACTTGAAGTTGTTTTGAGCGTACGTCTGAGGTGCAGGCTCTTTCATTATTATTATTATTATTATTATTATTAATTTTCAATGTCTTTTTATTTCATAAAAGAAAATCCTCCAGGTACAGTACTAACTGGGTGATACTGGACCTTAAATTGTACAGTTCTGCTTTGTGATTGATAGATAGTCATAATGTTAATATGTGTGTGTGTGTGTGTGACCCTGTAGACCACATTAGATCTGAGATTATTGCCTCACTGTCTTATGTAGAAATGACCAAAAATAACCACTTGCCTGATAAAGTATTAGGCTACAAACAGTAACATGTATTCTTTCTATGTCATGTTGATCATAAACAGACATTATGAGTGATGGTGACCATTGTTTACTGTTTAAATAGGTCTGGTTTTAGCCCAGTTGTTCTGCACCACTATCCTCTCTTTTAGAAAACCAGGGTGTAGATGAGAACAGACTGAGGATGTGTTCAAATGTAGAAAAAAAGATGAAGTATTCCCAAAGTACCTCATTAATATTACTATCTTTAGAGGAGAAGTCTAGGTTTCACTGGAGGTCAAAGGTCAGCAGATATCACCAAACCTTAATGAAGAGCAGTAGAAGTAACGTTCCCAAACCTAGCCCTTAATGACTTTCTACTCTGAAAATTCCAGCAGCCTGTGAACACACCACAGACCCAGAGCAGCCGGCGTTTCCTTGTTTTTATTGTTGTTTTCCTCCGACAGACTACATCATGATTACTGGGGCCTCCTTTCCAGACGCTGATCCACATCTGCGTAGACTGCCGAGCCTCCCCAGACGGCAGAATGCAGATTCCCGACAGGTAAAGTCACCTGTCTGCTTCACGACAACCACTTGACCCAGACGGTAAACCCACACTGCGGTGATTTGTCAGAAAACCCAGCATCATAACTCTTAAACCCCTGCTGGGAATGTGATGAATGAGTAACCTTCTCCACTCCTTAGTGACTACTATCACACGCCTTTGAGTGAGTGCATGTACAGAATGTGGACTTCGTATTTTTCCAGAACCCCCCCCCTCCTGAGCCGTTCCTGTAAAGAAGAATGCATTTTCATTCAAGTTGCTGGGTTATTCTATTATTGTATTGAAAAACTAACACAATCATGTGCTCAGAGAAAATGATCCTCCGTGTGCCGTATTATAGTCGTAGGACCACACAGGCAAGCCGCAACAAGACTGTCTAAAGTTTACTCTTTTGTCAGATAAGAGCCGTACTCCGTTGTGTTTGCATTCTTCAGGACGGGACTTGTAAACGTTTCTATGGCAGCTCTGTCAGCCCTCAGCCTGTTTGTGCGCTCCACATTGTGTGCAGAAGCACTGGGTGAAGGTGAAAGCAATTGTGTTTGTGGACATTTTCCTGTTCTGAAAACACGCAAGGCTTTGATTTTTCAACGAGATCCTTGAAAAACAGTAGCCGGGTCATAAAGAAAGACGGATAACGGGGACAGGAAGGGAAGTCAGGGTTTGTAAAGGCAGAAAAGCAAAGATGGGCGGACGCTGGAGGCAAAGTAGCCGCTGAGGTTTTCTAATGGTTAGCTTGATTTGTTTGTCATTTGGATCCCCATTACCTATTGTATTAAACCAGTAGCTGCTCCCGTTTAACTCCCATTAATATTTCAGTAAGATTCAATGCATAACACGGCGACTGAGACGCACAACAGCCAAAGCCCATAGATATTATATTTCATTTGGCTGACGCTTTTATCCAAAATGACTTACAGGGTATAGGCATGTACAGCGTAAAGGGCCTTAACCATGGGCCCACCAGGGATTTGAACCAGCAACCTTCTGCACCAAAGCCACCGGCGTAAACCACTAAGCTATCCATATAAAAAAACAAAAATTTAATCGATACATAGTAAGTTTCTTTGGGCTTTTCCCTTCAGCAAATCAGATTTGCATGTTGATTTGGCACAGGTTTTTACAACCCTCTGTATTTATCTGGGCTGGGACCAGAACAATGAGACCCTGCCCCCTTGTGGCTATAGGTATAGGTGTATATAGCGTAAAGGGCCTTACCCAAGAACCTAGTCGCTACATAAATGTATAAAATCAATTAAAAATTCTTCCACTGAATCGCAAACGATGTGAGGAAGGATGTAGTGTGTTGCATTGGCTGTTCGCAAAATGACATGTTGACTTCCGTGAAAGATGCTACATTTTAACAATATTCTGCCTGTTACCACATGTTTGTATAACATTGTGTGTAACGCACATGTATAAATGATAAGTTGAAGCATAATTTTGTTAAAATTGCACTTATTTTTCTTACAAAATGTAAGTTTTTTTCAAGGTATTCACATCAAGATAGTTTGTAAAGCTTAATATTTGTTATTACTCTAAAAGAAAGAGTAAAAGTTGTTATTCACAAGGTATTATGCTGTTATTTTACTGGTCCGGCCCACTCGACATCAAATTGGGCTTAATGTGACCCAGAACTAAAATGAGTTTGACACCCCTGCTATAAATGCTATATTTTAATTTCCTAGTAGATACACTGACCTCCCATGCTGAAATCTAGGAGTGCATTAATATGTTGTAAATCAAAATCGGATAATTTAATATGATATTTAAAAAAAAAAGGGTAATCGTCAAATCGAATTTCATCTCGTGTCTCTAAGCCGTGTGCCTCCGGACTACCGTAGGCTCCTCCTCCTCACTGTCAGCGGTCTCCACACACTAGTACAAAAAATGGCGTTTGCTAAGAGAGAGAACTTCGTGGCTTCAAAGTTTACGATGAAGACCAATACATTCCTCTTTTCACACTCAGCCTGAAGGCATTTCTGTCAAAGACCGTGGCACCACCAACTTATTTCAGCTCCTCAAGCTTCATCACATGTCAGAGTGCGAGTAGATGCATACGAAAACGACACGTCAGCTAATACACCACCACCACCCCCAAAGCGAAAATTGAGGGTCAGGTTTTTATTCTTTGCCAAAATCCTACTGACATCATTTTGGTTAAAGGTTCCACGGAACCTTAAACATGCTGTTGTGTAAAATGTGTGTCCACACGCCCCAAAGTATTTCATTAGATGGAAACTCATTGACGTATGCAATTTGGTTCCACCACATTTTCCCTGCGGAGACTTTTTGGTATCTTGCCAAAGTCTACTTTGACATAATAAACTGAAAGTATTTCTACACTTGCAATAACATTTAAGATCTTTAATCGCACTCTGTCTGTATGAAGTTTAATTTCTAACAGTCTAGCAGTTGTAGTAGCAGGTCTGAGGTTCTGTCGCAAAACCATCTCAACATTTAAAAAAAAAAAAAAAATTTTTTTTCCTCAGTGGCATTTCGCGTGATGACAGACACTTAACAAACCCAACATGTTTTCCATTCAAACTTAGAGTTGGAGTTTATTTTTAATGTCATTTG
>JAPSES010000258.1:2370654-2390380 GCA_029822895.1 Maxillicosta whitleyi
CGGTTCTAAAAAACTAGTATCAGGTCCCAGATTCCAGGTCCTTTTTTGTAATGGAAAAGTGAAAGAACCGTGTAGAACAGAACCGGTACCATGGAGTGGAAAAGCGCCATTTGACTCCTTTGTACTAGACGACTCGGACGCTGCTGCTGCAGACGATGCTACAAACAGAACTGAGTTTCACATGTAGACGTGTGACAGTAACTGAGCTAATTAACGTCATAACGTCCCCAGTTGATTGGGCCAGGATTTTAGGTTCTTTATCACTGCCGATAACAGAGGAACACAAGATGTTTGTGTCTGTGCAAGAATGTGAGTGAGTCATAACTCTACTGTAGTGTGTGTGTGTGTCTGCACCTGCTTCCACGGAGGAAACATCTGCTGCTGGGTGTCAGGGGCCACCTGTCGGACAGCCGCCACCGCTCTCTGACCGTCCACTGTCTGCAGAGCTGGAGCTGCAGCAAAGCGGCCCTGACGACAAACAGCTGTCGCATTACAGCGTCGCATCGGACGCCGTTTGAGCAGATTCACCCCGTTTGACCAAATGAAAAGGCAGTGTGTGTGTGTGTGTGTGTGTGTGTGTGTCCAGAGGAGGAAATCTGCTTTACACGCTGGAAGTAACACATTTGTTTTATCATGCGTTCTGTCATGAAAAACTGTGGATCCAAACCGTGTGTAAAGGATCCAAACGAGCCCTAGTGTCTGAATATGGTAAAAACCCAAACTAAGCACCTAAAGGAGTCAGGGTAGGATTTAACGCAGCGATGGATCAGACAGTTTTACATGAGGTTTTCACACCGTAGTGGAATAAAGCCACCCTAAAAATGTAACATGATCAGATTCGGATAATGTCAGAAGGATTTTGAAATGTGATGCTGCAGTTTTCTGTTCACAGTAAACTGTAGGTGTTTAACTCATCCTAGTTCAGTGACAACATTCAGCCTAACATAATGTCATCTGGGCCGGACCAGTAAAAATAATATAATAACTTATGAATAATGACAACTTTTTATCTGTGTTTATGCAATAAAATGATTACATTATGAAAATATTAACATTACAAACTGTCTTTTCACTAAGTCATTCATTCATGTTTCTATCCACAGTGGGTGAAGGCTGTCATCACTTCATGACATTAAGGTGGATGTTTTTGGACGGAATCGAACCCGGGACCTTTTTGCTCTAAGGCTGCGTAAGTATTTTGTGTCTGTACATTTTTTTGCGCCTCATCTATCTGAGCAAACACAAATGTTCTGCGATGACATTAGTCCAAAACAATTTGACATACAGTAGTCCCCTGGGTTACGGCGTCCTCGGCTTACTTTTTTCATGTTACGATGTGAGATTCGCAGTTTTTTTTCGTCCCCTTATTACGGCATTTTTCCCGCATTAAAGCATCAATAACAATTTCTCTCACATAGCCAAAAAGTTGGCAGTCGATGTGCGTGTTTATGACACACCACGCTCATACAAAGTTGCTGGTCTGCTATTGGTCGGCGTCACTAAGATGCAGATATGCTATTGGCTGAAATCCCTCCCACAATTCCTGAGAAAGATGCTGCCTCTCTCTCTTTGTTTATCGCTCGCCCAGTTCAGAATCTCGCGTGTGTTTCATAAAAACGTGATCTGGTGTGATTTCGTAGCCATGGGTCCCAAGATGTTAAAGGGAAAAGTAAGAAGATGGTTACTATGGAAACAAAGCTGGAGGGTTACCTGGGGTTTTTCACGCATTAGCTAATTACCATAGGTTTCTATTTCCCGACATACGACGATTTCGCCTTACGATCCCAACTCCGGAACGGATTAACGTCTAATGTCGGGGGTCCACTGTAATTTGTAATTTGCACCAGTGATGTGCACCACTTTTTGTTTCCTTCACACATTTATTCCGCCTGCTCCATCATTGATGATCATGGAGGTCGGGGTGATAAACGAGAGGGTTAGAATATTAGAAGAATAGAAATAGAAGAATATTTTGGGTGGAAATTCAGGCGATTCATGTCAGGATTTAGCTTGAATGTTCAAGAAGAGCAACATCTGAAAACAAACGGAGCTGGGTCACATGCATGTCATCGCTTCTAAAGAATGATATTTTCAACACTTCCACACAAGTGATGAACCTGCCCTTGACGTCACAACTGAGAAACAATACCAGTAAATTTGTTCAAAAATAGATCACATTCATCCCGTGTGAATACGCAGCATGAATCACACACGTGGGAGTTGATTTCAAAGTCACACAAAATCCACAGGTTATGCTAGACCAATGTGGGCGGAGCTTAAGATGTACTGCAGCAGAATAATAAAGTACATTTTAAGTTCTTTTTTGAGAATTTATTGTTAGGTTCAGTATTTTTTTTTTTTTAGAGGCTTGGGGCAGCTGTTCCCTCTTTACTCCTATAGATCCACCCATGATTTAACCCAAACATCCACCTGTGGACAAAAGCATCTACTGATCTAAACTGTTTCATACCTGTTGATCCTATAAATATACGTACATAAGTGACATAAAATACAGTTTGTCTTCTTTTCATGCTCATCACATATGACCCATTTGGACATTCAGAGGCTCTGTAGTTACCATGGAAACACTGTCATCTTCTATAACATTGGGGTCGGATCAGTGACAGTGGGCGGACACACTAGGTTTATGTTCAGTTTTGACAGAAAACATCACTTTTTCTTGAGTTTTCTTTGTTTTTTGGTATAATATCCCTCAAGTTTAATCTGAGCTTTTATGAACATTTACATCAGGGGCGGGCAATTAATTTTCCAACGGGGCCACATGAGAAACTATGACAGTTCTGGTAACAGATTTATTCATCTGCAGCTCTGCTCAATATATGTCTCAATAAAAATAATAAATGAAGCAATACAATGAAAATGTAGAGCAACTTGAATGAATAATCACAAATGTGCAAAAAAAAATTAAAATGTGCAAAACCAACTTCTAACTGTTGGTTATTGAATGTGTCTATGCTTCGAACTGATGCCCACAAGGTGATTCTTCACAGAAAATAGTGTGAAAACTAAATGCAAACGGAAAATTAGATTTGATTTTACTCAAAGTTGGATGTGGTTTTACTTAAAATTCGACATGTGTTGTTGTCCGTGTTGAGGGTCACATGACCGTACATGAACTTTGACCCGGACGAACTTAATGCAAAATACTTATTTGACTTAACAAAACAAGTTAACTTACAAGTTAGGTATTTCAATAATGATGTGCAAAATAACAACAAATCTAAAATATAATGATCAGATCAATGAACTCCTTTGTTGACATAGCAACTTCATGACCTGCAACTTTACATGAAAACCATAAATGCAGCTGTGTTTGTTTGCATATCTTGATAAAATCTCTGCATTCTTAATCAATCTTTTTTTTTTTTTTTTTTTTTTGGCGTTAACTGACATCTTAATGGGCTGAAACTGACCCGACAAACCAATCAGTGCATAAGCCTCATGCCGAGTATGGAAAATACATGTAAAAAAACATTAATTTACCCGATCCTACAAAATAAAACCTGTGCCGTTGCATCTATTACTATGATATATATTTACATTGACTTTTAATTTGACAGTCAGGGTCAGCTATTGGGTCGCATGTGGCCTGCAAACCGTACTTTGCCCGGGTCTGACCTACATGATCAGTAAATTATCTAGTATCACTGGGTCATTATGCGTTAAAACTGACATTCCTATTCAATTGCAATTTCCCAAATTTCAGCAGATGTAAAAAAAAAAAAAAAAATGTACAAAACAGACCATAAAGCACCTGCAGATTACTGTGTACAATATAGTTCTCTGTATTCATCCACAGTCTGAAGCTAGTATTTTATTTTGCCACTTTTGGACAACATAACACAGCTCTGTTTCATTTTTTAATACAATTCTTCATTATATTTCACTTTAATCAAATTGACACACCACTGTTTATTCAGAATTATAATGCAGAAGAGAAATGAAGAACTTTTATTTATTTTTAATCTGAACGTGTCAATCATTTCTGGGAGTGTTTGTTTGTGTTTGTGTGTGTTTGTTTTTAACCTGTCAGTGTGTGGGGGTGTTATTTTTTTGGCCGGTAGAGGGCGCTTTCAGTCCTGTTTCCTCTGCCTGCATTTCAACCAGAAGCAGCTCAGGTGTCCTTCACTAAACACATTTACCACAACTCGACCGCTTATGGTGATTATTTATGGCTCTATTTTACAGCTTTCTCTTATGATACTGACATTTTAATGTAGCCTATTTGTTTCTATTTTAAACCTGTAGTAGATGCATTTTGAGTTTGAATAACTGAGGAAAACAACCCTGATTGTAGGTAATAAAAGTTCCCATGTTCTGATAAATGCGGTTTAATGGTATGAGAGCAATAAAAACACAAATAAAAGCTTCTATGTGAGCAAACTTTAATAATAAATCCACCGGGCGTCCACCTTTTGAACAAACACTCCCTTCCCTGTTTTTGATTGGCTCTCCCTGGATGCAAGGTCCGCCCAGCCGCGCTCTGATTGGTCCGCTGAGCTGCCAATCACCGTGGGAGAGCCGGTTGTGGGTCTGAGGCGCAGAAACGCACCGCTGTTCCTCTCCTCTGCTGTTTAGTGCGTCGAGCGGCGGAGGGAAGTGAAGTTTACGCGTGTTGTTGTGCGTCCGTGGACCAAACAGCAGCAGCAACAGCAGCAGAGGTTGTGCTGGTGGTGGTGGGGAGCTTTTTTTTTTTTTCCTCCTCCAGACCCGAAGGCATCCCGGGGAGAAGACGCACCGTGCATGCCTCGGACAGCAGGAGGAGGAGGATACTGCAGATCCTTTTCTTGTTCTTTATCATTTTGACTGATTGAGACTTAGATATTTTTCTCATTTCCCTAATGGTAACCAACACTGAGCAGCCGGAGACATGTGGAATAATCTGGGGAAACTGCACCGCTTCTCATTAGTGTGTCTTCTCCTGACGCTGTGGGCTGAGGTGAGAAGTTTATTCTAAGAGCAGATGATATTTTACGCATTCAACTTATCTATCAGTCGATCGGAAGTTGGTTTTTTTTTTGTTTGTTGTTTTTTTTTAAGGAGGCGGTTTAAATTCCAGCCTTAATTGAATTGCCTGCTTCACGGTTCACTCGTGATCTCGGAATTTCTAAATTTGCGCTTCCTTCAGGGGGATAAATTAGGTTTTTTTTTTTGCTTAACAGGGACATTTTTAGCCATGTTCAAATGCATTTATGCACTCACACGCACACATATACACGTACATGCAAACAAACGATTACTCTTTGAATTTAAATCAATTAAAAAAACGAAATGATCTGTTTCAAGTGCATCAGTAAGTAGATTTTTGGATTAAAACGTGATTTATGTTATCCCCACTTGTTTAACTGGATATATGAAGTCTTCATGGGGGGGTTGTTGTCATGCACAGCTTCAGTCCCATATGCAGACTGGACTACATTGGAGTACTAGTAACCAGTCTTGAGTTAAACTGTGCCAAAATGTACAGCAGTGTGGGCTGCAGTCACTGTTCACTGACTGGAAGTTGTCTGGCCTGAAATCTGCTCAGGAAATGATAGTTTCCAAAAGAAGTGTAAGAACTGAGTGGGGAATAAGCTTTTTTTTTTTTTTTTTTTTTTGCACCTTCAGTGTGAATATAAAACGCCAATTAACTGCATCAGAGTAAAAATGTGCCATTATATGAGGTAGAATTAAGATTTGAAGCAGCAGAATGGGTGTTTTCCAGGGTCTGCTCGGTGTTTCTCACTGTCCCCTGTCCCCTCAGGTGTCTCAGTCCACCGGATACTTCGAGCTGCAGCTGATTTCAGTGGAAAACCCCGAAGGTCAGCTCCTGAACGGAGACTGCTGCGACGCGGAGAAGAGCGCGGCGGAGGGCCACTGCGGCGCGGACGAATGCGACACCTACTTCAAAGTGTGTTTAAAGGAATACCAAGCGGAGGTCATGACCAATGGACAGTGTACGTACGGCTTGGAAACTACTAAGGTTATCGGTGGGAATACTTTTCAGTTCAAAGGCGGCCAGAAAACCGGACAGAACCGAAACAGCGAAGCCGGGAAGATCATCATCCCGTTCCAGTTCGCATGGCCGGTAAGTTTGTCATTGACTGACACTTGTTTTCTGTCTTAATTAACGGAATGGCACAAGATATTGTTGTCATTGAAAGTCAGATGTTTATGTAAAAAAATGCGTAAATGCTCATTGATTGTAACCAGGACGCAATCCAGGTGCAATTAATGAATATTTAAGGCTGATTTTTTCTTATTTTAAGCTTGTTTACTTGCCACTTTTTCTGTCAGAGAATATAAAATGTACTTAAAAAAAAAAGCGAGTTTGGTGTAGAGTACTGGCGTCATGACGTAGCCTAAAACCATTTGGCACATTCTGATTCTGCGTGCCGCTCATTCCTCCCTCTGCGGGACCATTTGATAACTCCTGGAGAGGAAAACATGTGATTTTGGTGAAGTTATCCCTTTCTTTTCGTCACTCTCACATCTTCTCTGTGCGACTTTGATTGATGGTCCATAATGAAGCCATAAGCGCGCATGACGCATGACTTTTGCGCGCAGCGGCGGTGCACTTGTGTCTGTCCTCCAATGTGCTGTGTGTGTGGCTTCAGTTACAGTGTGTGTGTGTGCGGTGGGGGAGAGGAGAGGAAAGGGGGTGTGGTGCCGTGTCTGAAGGGGAAAAATAAGGATTTCCAAGCGGGTGTTGATTAAGAAGTGGCAGGTAACTTATTATCTAATCTAAACAGAGCTGCGGAGCCAATCAAAACCTGCTCCCGCGCCTTATTTGGAGAGCTAGCGTGGGAAACAGGAACAGTGCTGGCATCGGTGCTGTATGAAAACTGCTGTTAGTGCTGCAGGAGCTGCTGTTACACCCAGTGATCGGTATCAGGGAAGTTCAGTCACAGGTTTGATTCCCACAACAGCTGAGTGGCCTGTCAAAAAGAAGAATCATGAGTCAACTCAGAAGGAGTAACAGGTGATCAGATGGAAGCAAAAACACCTTTTAATGATCACACAACCACTTCATGAATCAACAAGTCCGTGACAAGAACAATTAGGAGAACTGATGAGTCCTTCACGCTACAGGGATTTCTGCTTTTTATCTGCTTTTGCTTCTTATCAAAAATGAGCAATTTGACTGTTTTTAGGTCAAAATGAACCGGTCGTGAACTTTTATAACAGCAGTAGTCTGTGTTGTGTTAAAGATATGAGCAATTATCAAGAGAATTGGCTTGAAACTGGCTAATGTAGCAACATTTCTTGTTTACAAAGTGCCAATAAAGAGACACAGCAGCAGGCGAAACACCTGGACATAGAGGTTTCTGCTTTTAAGCGTTTTTACCTGTTTCTGCTGTTTGATGCCGTAAATGTGAATATTTGCAGTTGTTAAGACGAACTAATAGTGATCACTTTGGACTTTAGACACCTGAAATGGTGTCATTATCAACAATTTTAGACATTTTCCAGGTGAAAACGTGACTTTTTTTTGCTTTATATTTATAGTGACTTTCATAGAAAACACACCCTTAGGTGATACAGACAAGACAATACCATAAAAGAATAAAAATATTGAAATGAAATGATAAAAATTATGACTGATACAGTGCTAAAGTTTCACACAAGCATAAAATTGAGTAAAAAGACAACAACGGTAAATGCAAACAGTGTGACATGGTCAATAACAATAAAAACCATAAAGAGAAAACATGGCTATTAACACTGCAATAACAAAGCATAGAGCAGAGACTTTAAAAATAGACAAGAGTGTAACACTAGACAGCAGGAGGGGAGACAAAGGCCAGTTTCAACAACAACAACCAAAAAAGCCTCAATAAAAGTCAATAAAGACTGAAACTAAAAGTGAACGAATGCAACCGTTAAAGCCACGTTTGTATAAAACTCACTCCTTGTGCGTTTTTTTTGTCGAAATTCACCTTCATTTACTCATAAATTCCTGCGGTTCGACAGTAAATTCAGCAGGTTTCTTTGGCCAAAAGTGTCAAATGTTTGCCGATAAGGCCCTGGTGTGGTTGTGTGAGTACGCGTCAGCTGTTGGGGCTCGTTTCAGTGAAGACGCAGACACCCTGTTGGTGCGTCGGTGGCAGGACGTACATATCGGGTGCTTTGTGTGCTCGGCGGGCTACGTGACCTCTCCATTCATCACTCCCCATGGTCAGCTGTCAGCAGAGGGAAGATGGAAGTAGTAAGTTGGGGCCCTGTGGGCGGATTGGGTTACCACTAAGTTGTGTGTGACACTGGCGGTGGATATCAGTGTCACCAACTACTCAAACAAGTGAAGATCCCTGGTCAATCTGGGCCGGGGGATGCCTTTACCTCGCCGCCTCTCAGGTTCACCCTCCGCCCGTTATTGGGTCATTGTCTCACTCGGCGTGTGTGTGGGGTCAGTATTTTCCACTATCTGCCCAGGAGGGGCGGACGAGTGTGTGCGCACAAAAGGAAACAGGGTATCAGTGTCCGGCAGCTTCTTCTGATGAAAACCGTCAAGGACAAAGCAGGCGGGGGCTCTAAAAGCATCATTACGCTTCGGAATCAATTCCTGAGGCAGATACTTAGGTTTTATTGGATACTCGGTGTCTCCGGTGTGGATCTGACTGCGGATCCATAAAACGGGCTGCAGCGTAGACCGTCAAAAGTCGTCAAAAACAATGCTTATGTAATCAATACGAACTCCTGTCTGTGTCATGTGACTAAAACGAACCGAAAAGAAAACGTGGAATGTGTAAAAGCACTGTTTTTTTTATCAGTACAAGGATGTAGATGTTGATGGAAGAACTGAAGTGAGTTTGGTTAAATGGATAAATATCAGCTCTGAAATCAAACTATTGTGAGATGTATTTATTGTTATTATTATATTTGTCCAAAAAAATGGACCTTTAGTTGGACCAGGCATTAAAATGAACAAGAACCTGAAGAAAACATAGATAGATAGGATAAGATCAAAAAATTAACATGTTTACCAACTGGTTATATAACTGATGTTCTTCCTCTTCAGACCTTTTTTTAAAACCATATATTTTTCATCGAAGTCAAAACTACACACGTGCGGCAGGAAACTCCTCCTTCACACTCGCTGTAAAATGTTGCTTTTAATTACCCAAAAGTCCCTTCAGGCAAATTTGTGATTTCATTGCACTGTAAATTGACTTCCAAGCCCTCCCACCCCCCCTTGGCAACAGTTAGAGTCTAATTCTGTGGGAAACGCCGCAGATCCTTCGTCATCGACGCATCAAAGCCTTTTTATCTCATCGTCGACTCTTTATGAATCACTTTCTGAGTCAAAGCTTCACTTTTTTTTGACGTTTAATGACAAACGTCTCGCCCTCTTCCGTACATCACGGGCCCAAACGTCGCCCTCTTCTCAGTCTCGCGCTGTATTTTGCGGCGTTTTTGAAGCTGCCGGGCTAACAAACAGCCTAACAGAGTGTGTTTTGTGTGAGGGCTGTGGCCTGTAGCCCCTGGTGCTGCTATAGTGGACTCCTTCGGTCTGACCCGGTATCTGGGCCACTGGTTTCTGACATGAATAAAAAAAAGGGAGACATTGTTCCGGCCTCTCATTCGCCGATCGTTTCCCCTTCATGTTAACCCCTCTGGCTGTTTGGGTCTTTAGTGACATCTTTTTTTTTTCATGAAAGGAGAAGTGGGAGGGGGGGAGGAGAGATGATGGCGATGCGAAGGAAGCGTCCCCCACCCCGCCAAAATAAAAAACTCCTTGTGAGGTTTCTGTCACGAGGGGAGGGGCTTGTATTTTTAGGATGCTTTTTCCAACTGTACTCTGCAAAAACAAGCATTTCTTCCTCATCCTGGTCCTGTTCTGGCCTCACCCGCGCCCTCCCTCGTCTCCCTCTCTCCTTATGGGGGTATTTTTAGAGCTGCTCTGTCCTCCCCTCACCCCTCTGTGAGTAAATCAAGGATCAAGGGTGCGTACTCCTTCAGTTTCACAGCCCTTTTTTTTGCCTGAATTCCCCCCTCGGTGCGGCAGCGTCTGAGAGGACAGAGGTGGAACAGCTGTTGTTTAGAGACCGCCTCCTCCTCTTCCTCCCCTCAGAATAAATGTTTTAGTGAAACAGCATTAGGAATATAGATTACAAAGATCACCTGACTCGGAGGAGTATCACTGAGCAATCACAAAGTGCAATGTTGGATGACAGCGAGTCGTCGGCGCCGTCTTCTTCGGTTGTTTTGGCGGCGCTCGGCCCGTCGGCTTCATTTGCCGAGTGCATCCCTGGCTCATCAGGAGCTCTGCTCGGTTTGGTGACGCTTTTATGGTTGATTAAGTGGAGAGCAGGACGTGCAGGGTCGGAGTGGCTCAGACGGTCAGTGCCACATATTCGGTGCCATGTTTGTTGGTGTAAAGCAGACGTCAAACTCATGCTAGTTCAGTGGCCACATGCAACCTAACATGATATAAAGTGGGCGGGGCCAGGAAAAATAATATAAATAGGATAAGAACTTATTATGTCAACTCCAATGTTTTTGAGTGAACAAAAGTACAATTCCATAATGAAAATGTCGTCATATAGAAAATCAAGGTCAATGAAGTTACCAAATTTGGTTCCTTACTTACAAGTGTCAAAAACTAAACAAAAAAACCCTGCAAAAAATCCAAGAAAATATAAGAAAAACACATGTAAGGTGAAAGGAAGGTGCATTTTAGAACAGGACTCACTGTAACTGTTCCTGCCACTGTCTTATAATGTGTGCAGAAATGACCAAAAATAGTCACTTGCCCAATAAAGCCTTAAAGATGGAAATCAATACTTACTTACACAACTAGTGACGTTTCTGCTTAATTAATGAACAGAAAAGTTACGATTAAGAGTTTATAAGTAATGGAGTTAATCTAATCTTCATTCTGGCTGCACTGACGCTTAAGTAACATAATTACACAACAGGACGGTAACCTAAGATTTTCACGGTGCCATAACTGTCACAGAATATCATGGTTTCACTGTATCATGGTGTAGCACATGTTGGTATCAGCCAAAGCCGTCCAGGTTGAGTTTCTGTCGGCATCGTACAAATAATCAAACATTTATCCTGGTTCGTCAAAAAGCCGAATGTGCGCTGCAGGCGCTTGAAATCCTTGAAAGTGCTTGAATTTTTTTGGGAAATTATTATAACTCTTTGATTTTACTTCATTTATTTATAGTGTTAACTGAAGTTAAAGCTACTTACAGGAAGGTGATACAATCTGACAAATAAAAGTCTGTCAAAAAACTAAATTAGCAGGTGCTCTCAGGTCGACTGCAGTTACGTTTTTATCTTAATGTTTAGTTCGGTGAAGAACGCAACGTCACTTCACGTTTTTTTGGGTTAAACACTGTTCTCTTTTCATTTCTAAACCTTTTGCTATTACGAATCACAATTATAGATGTTTATAGCATGATATGAGATTAAAAAAAAAGTGATAATAATAATTATTATTATTAATACAGGTAGTCCTCAGGTTACGACGTACCTGACTTACGTTATTTTGACTTTACAACGCCGGAGTGTCATCCGCCATTACTGTACATGCATACTGTATACTGTACATACATTAAGTACAGTATCTGATTTTTTACTTTATTTTATTAATATGAAGTATAATACATGTACTTGGATAGTTATTTATAGATTTAGGGGGTATTTAGGGGTACTAAAGGGTTCATTTCGACATACGCAGAAATTCGGGTTACATCACAGCATAAGAACGGAACTTGTTCATAACCCAAGGAGTACTTTTATTATTATTATAAGTATATGTACACATATATTGATAATGTGATATGTTGGAAAAACTTGAAAATGAACTTTAAATGTGCTTGAATTTGGCTTTAAAATACGTACAAACTCTGTACGTTATAGTTTGTTACACCTTCATTCACTGTTACAGTCCTGTTCGAAAAAGCACAGTTTTCCTCTAAAATAACGCAGCACCAGTGTTTTTGTTTTTTTAATACTTCTGTACATTTATTAGCAGCTCATTTTGCGTTTGGTTAGAAAGTCGGTAAAGTGTATACGTGACAGAGAAATCAGAATTCAAGTCGGGCAATTCAGGTTTGCCTAATCCCCTGCTCTGATTACAGTATCCAGACTGTAAAGAAACCAGTTTACAGGAAGAAGAACACTGTAACCTGGTTAAAGGCAAACGCACTGGAATAAAGGAAAACAGAAGCAGATAGAGCGGGGGGTGTCAAACCTACGACTCAAAAGAGTTCCATGGGAGGAACATGTGAATGTTTGTTAATGTTTCTCAAGTTTTTGCTCGTTTTTACTCAAGTTTTGTTGTTGTTTTTGCTTAATTTCATCATATTTATTGCCTTTTTATTATTACTTTTTGTTTATTTCTGTTCATTTCATTCACATTTCTTAAGTTTTGTTGTTGTTATTATTCATTTTGTTTATATTTGTTCCTATTTTTTTCTGTTAATCATCTTCACGTTTCTCAAATTACTCAAAAGTGCTAAATGTTTTGTGTATTTGTACACGTGTAAATGATAATATTGTTAAATTTGCGTGTATTTTTCTTCAGATATTTCCATTTATTCTTGTTATTCATTTCTTACAGTGGATTCTTGTTATTAATTTCACTAATTCATCCCGTGGGCAGGATTGGACCCTTTGGCGGGCCGGTTTTGGCCCCCGGGCCGCATGTTTGACACCCCTGCTTTAGAGTTGTATCTTTTTCTGTTGTGCGTACAGAGTTAACTAGTTAAATAAAGATGTCCTTCACTGCCGGAGGGAACATTCTCAATAATTATCAACTTTACAGACATGTCGGTTTGCAGCTGCTCTGGTTTGAACACACTTTATTGTCACTGTCGTCCATAGACGGAGCTGATGGTGTGTGTCTTTCATAAAACTAAAAGCTGCAGGTCGGCCACAGCACGGGACCAGTCCGCTCAGCTTTCCCACGATGCCGCTGGTTTCGCGTCAGATGACCTGGTTCTGGTTGGAGGCGCGCAAATGTACATTTACTGCTTCGTCTGATCGATTGTTGATGCAGTTTTGCAGTGACCGTTGTGTGTTTAGTCACCGCTCTGTGTTTATGAGGCGCTATTTTGATGCTGGGTTGATCAATTTTAGTCATTTTCTAGAAGCACAAATGTTTAAGAACCCCTCCAGTCCAGTGACAACATGGAATTATTCTACGGAAAGTAATAACCTGTGTCTTTAATAGTTTTTTAACAATAAATCTGCATTACATCCAGGGGTGGAGGAAGTACTGAAGTTTAGTACTGAAGTAAAAGTACCAATACCCTGCCAAATATGTACTCAAGTAAAAGTAGAAGTAGGCTACTACATCAGGAATCCTACTTAGGCAAAAGTACTAAGTAGTTCCTTTTAAAATGTACTTTAAAATATATGAATAATAGCAATATATGTCAGTTTAATCACGGCTTCTTTCTTTCCTTCTTTTTTTCTTTCTTCACCAAAACAACTTTTTTGCAGCTGACGATGATGTTTAAGTGAAGCACAGGTCATTTTTCACAGTGAAAACTACGTAGAATAAAGACTGAACATGAAAGGACTTTGTTTTTAAGCCTGAATTTAATATAAACTCACCCTGAAATGATGTCAAATTTAATGTGATGGTTAAAAGCACTGAATGTGTCTTTTTGTTATTCAATAAGCACTAAAATAAAGATGAATAATCATGAAATTGGTCCCTATTAAAGACTATTAATATTGTTTTCTGGCCATTTGATGCAGGTGATCTTTGATCTAAACTGTTTAATACCTGTTGATCCACTAATCTGATCAGTCCATGTAAATAATTGGTGTAAAATACAGTTTTTCATCTTTTCACGGTCATCGGATATGACCTATTTGGACATTCAGAGGCTCTGTGGTTACCATGGAAACAGCGTCATCTTCTACAACACTGGTTCACCAGTAAAACCCATGAGTTTAATCAATGACAGTGGATGGAGACACTTGATTTATGCTTTAAAAGTAGCTTCTTCTTCAGTTTTCTCTGTTTATGAAGTAATAACCATTAAATTTTACATTTTAAAAACATCTACATGATTAAATTAAATGGAGGAAAATACTATTTTTTTCAAAATCATGGTAATATTATCACGGTAATATTGCAATTAATGGTGATAAATCAATTCAGAAATATTAAATATAGAACAAAAAAATACTTCAGGGACTCAGAAAAGTAGCATTGGGTCTTTATGGGTTAGAATAAAGACAGTTACAGAAGCAAGAAACTGCAAAATCACTCCAAATAGTACAAAAACAAATGGTGGAAATGGCATATTTTACTCTTTTCTGACATGTAATGGTCCCTTATTTTACCTGATGTATTAATTTGACGCTCTTTTTCTGCTTCACGGTGCAGTTCGTGCAGATTGAGATGACGACAGCGACGGTCTTGCAGAAATCCCCTTTAAGTGCAGTCCATTTATCATTACGTGTCCACCTACAGACTCGTGCATTAGCGTCCATTTGCACAACCCCGGTGTGTGTTTACGCTTGTGTTTCTATAGAGAACGTCTGTGTTTCAGTGCGCGTATTCATAATGTATGTGTGTTTTTAGGTGAAGCGGAGCTAATGAAATGCGCGCGGTGTGAGCGCCGAGGTGAGCGATGGTGATTAAAGCATGTTATTACACACAGAGCAGCTTAATTTCCCACTTGACTCTGAGTTGTTCACAGAGCTAATGGAGCTCAGCTGGACCTCACTGACACACTCAGGGGTTATGAAAGAGGAGGGAGGCATGATGGGAAACGGAGAAAGAGGTTGTAGACGACCAAACCCTCCATTGTTCTATATTTATTTACCTCCTAATATCTCATCCATCTCATATTTATCTTGTCCGTTGCTTCTTTTCTCCCCAGTGGGAAGAAAAACCCTGCAGCTACATATTTGGTGCATTACATGTCGTTTGGCTGGCGTATTCCACTTTCGTTAGCTTGTTTTGCTAGCTTTAAGGGCGCGATCACACCTACAGTTTGCTTTCTTTGGTCAGAGACAGAGTGGGAAAAGATGGTTTTTGTGTTTTGTTGTGTTCGGACTCGTACTGTGAAGCAGTCCATGAGGGGAATGGACTCAGACGTTTTCATCCAAAGTTGCAGATTATTCATTTCTTTTTTTCTCCACAGTATCTTTATTTGAGTTTTATAGCAGCACAAGATAATCACAGTACAAATGATCATGACATGTATAGCCTAGCCATGGCCGTATGTCATTTCTTATAGATTAGCTGCCAAACAAAAACACAACTTAAAACAAAACAATCACAATAGAAATAGAAACACAAACACACAACAAACAATATGCTCCTCTTGTTATTAGAAAGATTAATAAACACAATGTAATAGGTTGTGAAATAATGGCAGCCATAATAAGTTGCAGGCTTTTAAAAGTAACAACAAGATACAGGTAGTTCTCGGGTTACGACGTACCCGACTTAGGTTATTTCGACTTTACGACACCAGAGTCTCGCTTGCTATTAGCAACTGGGTAGAACAGTGGTTAACGCCACTGACTTTGGTATGGAAGACGGCTGGTTCAAGACCCAGGTGACCCCTTGGGAAAAGTTCTTTAAGCTATAAATCCCAATAACCACAAGGGAGCGCAAACCTCAATAAGCCCAGTTGTGTCAGGAAGGGCATCCAACATAAAAAAAACCTGCGAAGGTGATTCGCTGTGGCGACCCCGGAAGGGAAAAAGACAAAAGAAATTTATTAATTTGAAGTATGATACATGTATTTGGATAGTTATTTAGATATTTAGGTGCTATTTAGGGGTACTAAAGGGTTAATTCTGACTTACGGGGAAATTCAGGTTACGTCGACAGCGTAGGAACGGAACTCATTCATAACCCGAGGACTACCTGTATTGACAATTTTGGAAATTGCCATACCCACAGTTAGTCGTTGGTTTGGTTTTCTGTTAAGTCTGAGTTCTTGACATATTCAATAAAGGGCTTCCATATACTTTCAAATACTTCAGAATATAAGTCATTCTTTCCAACGGTAGGTTTGATAACATTTGTTTTAACCATTAACCAACAGTTGCAGACTTTGCTTCGTCGTAACCTCATTTGGCATCAGTATGGTGCGTGTTTGTGATAGATTTTTCTGCAGCGTGCTTTTAGTAAAGCGTGGCGGAATCCTCGGACACTTGTGTTTATCTCTGGAAATGAAGTGTTAGCTGGACCCGAGTGACTTCTTCACATTACTGTCATTCTTTTCATGGACAAATAAAGTCAAACTGAAGGAATAACGTTGTCAGTGTTTGAGCTGTAAACACAGTCTCGGCTCCATACAATTCGCTAAGGAAATAAAAGACTAAATGTGACTTATGTGAGCTTCTTGTGCGTGGAAACGGTGTGTGTGTTGTGCAAGTGTTCTGTCCAGAGGGATTGGGTGAAGGTTCAGCAGGGTTTCTCAACACATCTGCGGACTAAAACTGCAAAAGTTGGTAACTCAGTGTCTGTCGTCACTCTCACACATTTCTGTCCATGTTTGTTCCGTTGCATTTTGCAACAACTTCTAGTTTCTCTGACATATAATTAAATAAAACAGCTCCCACCAATAGTCGAACTGATCAGTCATTCAAAAACCATTGAAATAATCAACCATAAAACATGTTGTATTTTCTTATTGGTGAGAATTTGATTGTCATAGGTGGAAACTAACTGAATATTTTGGGGTTTTAGATACTATACTGTAGATAACCAACATGTTATTGCTTCTTTAGGATATTTTATTGAAGGAAAAAATAAGGTTGCATTATTAAAAAGTGCAGAAAATATATGTAAAAGATCAAGGTGTGGAATTTAACCACGAATCGTGCAACTTACTGAGGGCGTAGTAGTAGTAGTCTAAACCTTAGACGATGACTCAGTGGTTTACACCAATGACTTTGGTGAGGAAGGTTGCCAGTTCGAATCCCAGGTGGGCTATACTTTCTAAGTCGCTTTGGATGAAAGCGTTAATTGATGACTTCTCAGATAAGTGATACTAAAAATAATTTCAGCTCAAAGTAATCAATAGATTAGAAGGTTGTGTTGACAAACCATTGAGGTTTAATTCATATCGTGTTTCCAATAATCATCATCAGCAAAACTGAAAACTGGATCCAGTCACATTTACAGATCATGTGATCAGTAACACAAGCAACAGCAGGAAAGCATCAAATATATTTACACTGAAGATGGATGGATGGATACACACACACCACAGCAGAGCACTGATCATGGTTAAATAAACAAATAAATGGATCAAAAACAGACTAAAATGACTAAAAATGCTGATGTAAAACCTGTAGAAAAGCACGATAGAAACATCATGATATAATACAAGGAATAAATAAGTTAAGAACACATTAAAATAAAACAGAACCAAAGAATTAAGTGCATCACAACTTACTTAAAAGAGAAATAGCAGCAGGAACAAAACCGTTCCTGGAGCGTGTGTTTCTAGATTGTGTTGTTGTTCCTCAGTTTTTTCTGTTTTTGATAGAATAACCTTCAATGTTAATCTGAGCGATAAAATGCCAGGAGTAAATGCCATCCATCAGCCAACATTTTATAATAGAAGAAATTAATTTTAGAATTTATATACTTCGCAAGTAATTCCATGCTTCCAATGTAAGTATCGATGTAAAATAAGTCTTAAATTGGTCTTAATAAAGTCTTAAATTTGACTTGTTGAAACCTGCAGAGACCCTGTAAATATCGAGAAAATATCATTTGTTGGGTCTTTATGGGTTAATCTGTGGCTGATTCTTGGTTTTCTGAGGCTTGTTTGTTGAAAAGCTCAGGTTGACGACGTGTTGTTGAGGTTGAATTTCTGCAGAAGAAAGGTAGATGATGTGGGTGAAAGCTCAGGAGAACAGGAGAGTGAGTGCAACGTGAGGTGACTTCTTCAAATGTCAGTCCACTTTGGATTCTTGTTCCTTTTTCTCACACAGTGTAAACGTTTCGCTTCACCTCCACCCTGTTTTTTTTTTTTTTTTAAGTCGACACTTTACATTTCTCCTCTTGTGTCGGAGCGTTGCTGCGGCGTCTTTCCCTCTCCTTTCAGCGTCGCATTTTAGAGTTTTTGGTGGTTTCGTGTCGGGGCACAGGTGGGCCGTTTATTCGTCACATCTGTGCTCAGGTGGATCAATGATGAAGGAGCCGGTCGGGGTTTTCCCACGGCGTAAATATCACTTTCCCGGCGGCGCTGTGGAAACGAGGGCTGCCTTAACCTCTTTGTCACCGCACCTTTCAGCGGGAACAATGACTTTATACCTCGGCTTTTGTGCCCAGATATTGAGTTATCAAGACGAGTGGAGGGAGGGGGGAAACAGAGAGCTTAAAGGGAGAGATGTAAACAGAAGGAAACAGAGATAGAGGAGGGCAGCTGTGTTGGGCGAAATGTCAGGAGTGGATTTGAGAGCGTTTACATAAGGCCTCTCTTGTGCTGCTCTCAACATCACGCTTCGCTTCACTGTTGTTTTCTCACTCCACGCAGAGCTTTGAATTATGAGGGTGGCGAATATGAGAGAAAAAACTTTTTTATCTTAGATCAGGGGGGGTCAAACTCATGTCGGTTCAGGGGCCACATCCAGCCCAATATGATCTAAAATGGGCCGGATCATTAAAATAATAACATAATAATATATAAATGATATAAAATCTACAAATATTTGTGTAATTACTATGTTTTAGCATGAAAATTGTATTATTAAAATGTTTATATCTACAAACTATCCTTTAAAAACATGAACAAAAAGAAATTTATTAAGAAAAAAGTGCGATTTTTACAATTTATATCATTATTTGGCCTCAGTTCCTCATTTTCACATGTTCATTATAACGTACAGATCACAGTGAATCTATAAATACACTAAATATTTAAGGTAGAATATTGGTACAATTAGACTTAATTCTCTTGAGACATTTCTGGTTCGTATTTGTTCAGGTTGTTTTGATTTGTAGACTCCGAGGTCAGAGGTCATTAAGGTTTGTCCTCTGAATAATGAACCAAATATTACTGTTTTACAGCCATGGAGCTAAAAATATAAAAATAACATCGTTATGTCTTTGTTTTTCCAAGGTTTTAGCCTTTTGTTGAGCACACCTCTTATATATATATTTTATTACTTAACTTAGTTACATGCACCAGGTATCCAGTGTTTTTCTGTTCATAGTTTTACTGGTTGACCTTTAGTGTCCATCATATGTACGTATGTGTTGGTTTTATCGTCTTTATGTCAGAAAAGCATTAGTGATGATGACAGTTTTACTCACAAGTACAAACCAGTCTCATTTCAGTGGATCAATCTTGACATTTGTTTAGCAGTTTGTTGTGTTTTATTTTTATTTTTATTTATTTATTTTTTGTTAAACTTAATATATGTGATACTTTATATACATAAACGTATCTAATCAAACATCCCCATAAAGCATATATAGGGAAAAAAAAATAAAAATCTACAGTAGGTATTGATTACAATCAGTCACAAATGAAACATGACATAACATACATGTATATGACCACTTCTGAACACATTAAAAGGTTAATCATGTGACTCCATCTTTTTGGAATTCAGGGAGAGGTATTTACAATTAAGTAACTTGCTCCATCTAATCTACTCTCTACTCTCCATCCACCAGATTTCCCTCACTTTCTCAATCCAAATGTTTTATGTGTGTGTGTGGGGGGGGGGGGGGGGTTTAAAATACTTGATATTGTTGCGTTTAATGGCAACA
>JAPSES010000258.1:2395277-2414954 GCA_029822895.1 Maxillicosta whitleyi
TTTGTCTGTGCTTTAGCCTCTTGTCTACATATAAATGTTGTTTTATGTTAAAAAAAAAAACAACCCTGAAATTATTAAAAACTATGCACAGGGAAAACATAGAACGTATAATAATGCCATCTCATCCCATTTTGTTCATGACTGTTTTTATTTTGTGAAATAAAAGTAAATAAGGTAACTTAACTTTACGACTTCCCCTTCATGACAGATTAAAGCCTCTGAATGTGATACGTCCAGTATTATTAATGGTGTCCAGAGGTTGAACAATAACTATGGGCTTTTTTCCGTTGTTTTTTTTTTCCACATTTGGACCAGTTTGGGTAATTTTTGTGCTGTTGTGTGTTAAAAAATATGGAAAATAAAGTGTAAAATAAAGACAAAATAAAGAGACAAATAATCTGCAGAATATTAGAGAATTATCAAAAACATTCACTGAAAATGAAATGGCATAAATCTTAATTTCCTTATGGCTCTGCCCATTGAAGTTCTAATCTAATCTAATCTAATCCATCAACAGGCTCATCCATCTGTAACAGATCCCTCATAAATTACATCACATTACACATTACTTTAAAAAAAAAAAAAAAAAAATTCACATTACTGCACCTCAGTCACTTTCGCACCTGTATATAATGGATATTTATATTTACTTTTATTTCCTGTAGATTTGTACATATGCAAATCTTATATTTTTTGTGCTTTATTAGTGTATTCTATTTATTTTACTTAACGCTTCTTCTTATCTCTTCACACTTGCCTTTTTTTTGCAAGTGTTTGTTTTTTTTAAGAACATTTTTGCTATTGTGACATTATTTCCCTTATGGATCAATAAATTGTCAAATCTAATCTAATCTATTATAATCCAATGTAATATAATCTCAAGAAATCCTGAACATGGTCAGAATCAGACTAATGTGACTGATAAAGTATCATTAATTAATTAACCACTTAACTTGATCTAAATGTCAAAAATGCACTGAAAAATTTAATGATTGTGTCTTTAACATCTGATTACTCACTTTAAATCCATGACTTTAGATTTAGATCAACAGACTCTGGACCATCTCTCAGCAGAAATCCCACACATATGATTCATGTCTGTTATTGGGATGAAATATGTCTTTTCCCAGTAAAACCATCTCTTCACCAGCTCAGAAAATCAACTCCAGTTCCTCGCTCTTTTCTTCTGCCATGTTCTGTTATGTTTTACTGCAGGGGGGGGGGGGCGGAGAGGGGGGCTTCCTGATGCACAAAAAGTCTTCACAGAACCTTGTTTTTCCTAATCTGCTGCCCGGACCAGCACGCACTGGAGTCCAGACTGGCACGACTGGGCAGGAAACTCAACACCCGCTTCACAACGGCGTAAAATAACCTGCCACTTCTACGGCCAATGGACAAATGTGTCACAGGTGTGACGTCTGGTGACTACGTGATGCTAAAACACACACAAAAAAAAAAAAACACTTCCTAACGCAAGCGCACTCCTTATCGAGCGCATCGGTACATGATGATCTTGGCAAGACTTCTATGATTTCAGCACCTGCGTTGAAAATACACGAGAAACTCTGCCAAGATTTCACCGAGGAGACAAAAGGTACCACCATAGCTGAGATTTTTTATTTTTAATTTCTATTGTTTGAACTGACATGATCTAATATCTAATATAATAAATGCACAGAGGTCACTGTAAAAACTGAACAGTAGATTCCTGCTGTAAATGTTGCAAAATACCGTAAACAGACTCAACCCGGAGGATTAAGACGCTAAAGACAGGTTTGAAAAGTCTCATTTTATACTTTTACACATCCTCTAGGGCAAGGATGTCAAATATGCGGCCCGGGGGCCAAAACCAGCCCGCCAAAGGATCCAATCCGGCTCCTGGGATGAATTAGTGAAATAGAAGATATGAACAATCAGAAATGTTAAAATAATTTTAGGTCAGACCAATAAAACACTATCATAATAAACTATAAATAATGAAAATCACATTTTTTTTAGTGTAAAAAAAAGTTAAAATGCACAAAAATGTTTACTTTTACAGATTAGCCTTTCACAAAAAATGCGAACCTGAACAAATATGAACAAACAGAAATGTCTCGAGCGAATTAAATGTAATTTCACCAATATTCTACCTGTTGTTAAATATTTTGTGTATTTGTAGATCCACTGTGATCTGTAGGTTATAATGAACATGTGAAAATGAGGAACTGAGGACAAATAATGGAATAAATTGTGAAAAAAAATTGCACTTTTTTCTTAATAAATGTCTTTTTGTTCATGTTTTTAAAGGATAGTTTGTAGATGTAAACATTTTAATGACACAGTTTAGTTTAGTTTTCTCACACTAAAAACATAGTAATTACACATATAACTGTGGAACTGATATCATTTATTCATTATTATGTTATTAATTTAATGATCCGGCCCACTCCTGTTATGTGGCCCCTGAACCAACATGAATTTGACCCCCTCTGCTCTATGGGTTTGTGTTCATTATTTCCTCATTTTTGGTTTGTTATCAGAACAGTGTCTCTAATAAAGAAAAAAGAAGAAAAAAAAAATCTAAGAATAAAACAGGCCTCGAGGGTTTTTCCTAAAAATCCGATCCATTTCTCAGAATACTACCTCATACATGATTGATGGCTTTGTATGTCCAGGCTCTTTGCCAACCTTCGTATCTGCTGCACAGGTATGAGTTTGTGCGTCTACTGCCCACAAATCAACATGTTCATGTGTCCTTGGACAACACAGCCTTTAGTCATAGTGAGCAGCTTTTCCACATGTACATCAGATGTACAACAGTTACCTTCATGAAAACACAAAACACTGCCAACACCTGAAGCACTCAGGTTTGAGTTGTTCCATTTTGTTTTGATGGAGTTATGTATGTTAAGGGTTACTTCAGTACACAGTGTTTTGTTTACTTTATCAATGAGCAGATTTGCTGTATTTGCTACATGTGGTTGTGCACACCTACAGCACTTTACTATGATGCATTTATTGTTATGGTTTTAATATGTTTTTATTGTACTTTTACTGTTTTTTCTTTACATTTTGAATCGATTTCTGTTTTTATTGATGATTATTTGATTATTTTCTTCAGGTTTAATCAAGTATTTTTTTCATCTCATCTCATTAAAAACAGTAAAAGCCTTCAGAGCGCCACATATATCATATTTGATACATGAGTTTTGAAGCCCTCAACATGATCAGGGTGATATTTTTTTTTCTTTAAAAACCTGATGTATACAATTAGATACAATCAATACCCAAAAATAAATATTGGGGAAAAAAATCGGCCAAAAAAAAATGCAGAAAGGTGGAATAAAAACTGTGATCCGTTCTATAACAACTACTTCATGGCATCATGTTGAATTTTTTTTTGAAATGCAATCATCTTAAATGCACTTTTCAGATATGTTAAAGATACACCATGTTGGTATTAATTAAATGCCAGAGTAAATTTGAAGGTTGTTATATCAAAACAGAGGAAACTGGAGCAAAATTTACTTTCAACAAATATATCATCAAGTGAACAGAGGAAATTATGTGGGTTTTTTTTGGTGATGACAGTGTTTCCATGTTCACTACGAAGTCTCTGAACGTCCACATGGGTCATATACGATGACCATGAAAAGCTGAAAAACTGCATTTTACCTGCATTATTTACACATATTGTTAGGATTAATGGATAAGATGTCAATAATCATTTTAGACCAATAAATGCTTTTGGTCTTTATTTTATTTCACCCATGTTTTTTTTTCATGACTGCATCCTAGTCTTTCATATTTTATTTCGCAGATGTAAGTTTTGTGTATTTTAACTACGTATGTAACCTCATATATTATATGAAGTTCCCCTTGGCAAAGCACCAAAAGGAGCCAGACTACCATTCTGCTGTTATGATGCTGGACAAGTAAAAAAAAAAAAAAAAAAAAAATGAATAAATAAATACGCATCTAAAATGCTAAATTGAACCAATCTCTGAATCCTGTCTTGTCACCTCTGACACACAATGTGAAAAAAAAAGTGAACTATTCCAGGAAGATGCGATTTTTATGACCTTTAATAAACTGTAGTTTCGATTAGGTGTGCAGCTGTACAAAAAAAAAGAGGAAAATACTGATCAGGACTTGCATTGGCAGACAATCAAAAGACTCCGATGGGGCTCTGGGGCAAAACAAAACCTAACTGGGACATTTGTGCACACCTGGCCCAAAAGGATGAGAAATATCTCCCTCTAATTATGATACAGTGTAACTTTTGTTTTTTCCACATGCGTGCCCACAGCTGGATGTGACAGGCTCATGCATGCACGTTTTTTCCAAAGTAGTTCCTGATAACTAAGGAAACCCCAAACGAGAGAAAGTAGATGCAACAGATAGTATAATAGTACTTAATCCTCACATTCCTGTTGAAATACTTAAAATAGAGCAGCCAAATGTGTAGGAAAGAATCATCCCATTGTGTCCATAATTTTAGCTTTTCTAGTGTGACTTGGAATTAAAGCAGCAGCTACGGTTTCACTGTGACAGATTCAGGGATTAAACTCACGATCACCTGATGACGAAACTCTCCAAAGCCGTTACAACAAGATCTAACCCCATCCCACCCCCACACATTCTTCCAGTGTGATACTAAAGCATCCATCCAGCTGTCAGATCTGAAGGTGCCCAATCCTGCGCTTAACCCTTTCTTGGGCAAGTGACTATTTTTGGTCATTTCCACGCACTTTACAAGACAGTGGCAGCAAGAGTTTCAGTGATTCAAACAATCTCAGACCTAATGTGGTTGTACAGGGTCTGTTAGGAACACCTGCTTTATTAGGTACCATGAAGAAATGGTACTAATGTCAGGGGTCTGGATCAGCACTTAAGTCCATCTAATGTTCTAAAAGTGATGTTCTTATGTTCTAAAATACATGTTCATTTCCCCTTACATGTATTTTTCTTGTTCTTTTATCCTGTCCCTGAAGTGGAGGCAAGTGGTATTGTTTTTGGTAAAAAAATTTTTTGGTTTGTTTGTTTGTTTGTTAACACTCTAGCAGCAAAACTATTGGTTGAATTCATATTGAATTGAGTTTATAGATCACCAGTGACCCAGAACAGATGCCATTACATTGTGGGAACAGTAGGTCAATCTTGGCACACATATAGAGGCAACTGCTACGCTGACATCAGCACATGTACATGATGACATCAGCTGGATCGATGCCAAAATAAGATACAATTTGTGCGGGGGGCGGGGTTTGTTGGGCACCACTTCTTTACATGTATTTCTTGAATTTATGCATTTATTTATTTATTTTTGCCACATATGGGCAAGGAACCAAATATGGTAACTTCACTGACCTTGATTTTCTACATGACAATAAAACTTCTTACATCCTCCAATAACACACTATGGTTAAAAGGTTGGATTTCTGTGTTTTTCTATGAGTGAACTATAAAAGGTTAAGGATACCGTAGTTTACCATTTGTAGACGGGCATTGGAGTAAATAGAGGAGGGGGCATAAAATGAGACCTGAAGGCCCATAATGAATGACCTAATGGGGAAATGTCCTGATAAGATGAAAATGAAAATATTCCACATGAAGAAAAAGGGAAGATAAAGGAGGGAGGAGGAGCTGTCAATCAAAATGGGAAGCTGCTGTTACATGTGTGGTTTAACATCTCCTCCAAGAAATACTGGTATAAAATGGCACACCTCTGTCATAATTCACCTGCTGACGGTTGTTGGCCCGTTGGATTTATTTCCACTTATTGATAGAAATGTAACTGTCCTGAAACTGAACTAAGTCCAAGTACAAAGTCTGGAGTCAAGGTTCAACTTGTATTTTATTCCACAGTTGGCAATATAACCCGTAAGTCATTAAATTTTTTCAAGTATTTGTTTACTTTGTTAGCATGTAGACCGGTTCTAAGCTAATTTAATTGTTCTATTTATTTTTCAGTTTATGTTTCCTATGTTGGTCGATTTTTCAATTTGTTGATATTTTAATAAAACCCAGATTAAATGTGCAAAATACAAGCTTTAAACTGAACCATAAACCAGACCTATTGCATTTTATTATACATTATCCAGATAAAAAATACCAGGACACACACACACAAAAAAAATATCATAATAAATGTCAACTCAGTATTTAAGTTTAAAAGATGATTTTTCTTATTTATTTATGGTCAGAATGTGACCAATACTTCAGAAATCTAAAAAAAAAAAAAAAAGAAGAAGCAATTTTTAAGTGTTTTAATTCACAATGTGAGCAAAAATAAACTGAAGTTGAAATAACATTATTACAAGGATATTTACAATGAATATGAAAAACATATAAAGTGATGACATTGTCCTAATCATTTTTTTTTTTTAGCCCTGAATGCAATATGTTCCAAAAATTATATAATGTAGTATATATGTATAATGGAGATCCCTGAAAAAATATAAATATATAATATTCATAAGGTATGGTTGTCAAATGTCTGTTTTATCAGAGAAAAAGTCCAAAAAAATATATATTATAGGTTTAATCTGCATATTTGGTGGTTTATTAAAGTAAACCGTAGAAATTTAGAGCATATTTAAAAGACAGTTTAATTATTCAGAGTTGGAATTATAATCTGTTAACCAGTTCTATGTGAAAAAATAGAACTTATTACTAATAACTTATGAATGGAATAATCACGACTAATACAGGTGCCTGCATCTTTTTAGAACACACCCATCATTCAGTCAAAATTATTAAAAATTCATGATCTTAAAAAATACTATACATTAATAATCTTATTCAAAGCAACAACTACCAAGATAAAAAAAAAAATAAAATAAAAACTTCACATTTCAGAAGTGTATAACCTTCGAGGTTTTGGAGTTTTCATATTACCCTAATTTCGACCCACTCGTAAACGTTTTTGTGTGTCTGCATGTGGAGTGAAAATGTGGAACAGCCTGAAAATCCAACACAAGCAACGCCAAAATATCCTCCAATATAAACTGGTTTATAAACAGATGGTCTGGTCCCAGTACAAAGACAGAGGGTCCGAAAACTGATGTTACACCAATATTCCGTCTTCTCTGTTTTTGTTCTTTACGTTATTGTTCATTCATCTGTGTTGCCTTCAATGATTTATAAACGTATGTATGTACTTATTTATTATTTACTTTTCAGGTATGTTAATATGGGTGTGTGTATGTATGTGAGGATGATAAGTGAGGTTAAATACTTAAAAAAGATCTAAGGGATTTGACTTTTCATATATTATGTTGATTTGAAGCTAAAGGAAGGGAAGGGGCGGGATTAAATACGTTGTACTTCCTCCCACTCCTTTTGAATGAAGCCATGTATATGTATGTTTATTTTGTCTTTACTTATCTTGTTGCATATTTGAAAAATAAATAAATAAATAAAATAAATCTTTCTGCTGTTTATTATAGCATCATCACAGACTATCCTCCAGTGACGCTAATACTGATGCTAACGCCTGTTAGACAGAAAAACAAAGTGTTACACGCTTCTTGTCTCCAAGCTCAATTGATACTGATCTAGTTTAATGGGTAACCAAGAGATTGAAAACATTATTAGATGCTTGGGTTTGATGTTGGCAGAGCAAAATGACAGGTACAGAAGGGGAGATCCCAGGTCCCAATCAATCTGCTTTGAAGATGAGCCAAAGCTAACAGAGCTAATCCGGCATTGTCTTTACACTTAGATTACATCTTTGATTAACCCTTCATCCTCCCGGCGAGGAAACAAAACAAATCCAAACAGGGCCCAGATGAGAAGAGAGGAGCTTGTAGAGACAGGATTTATACCAAATGCATCAGTGAGAAGGCATGAGGTAACGAAGCGGTCTCACAGTGAGATCTAATGCTTCAGATCGCACGTAAACATGAAGATCATTTTAGGAATAATGTCACCTGGAGACGTCGCTGTGGTCTGAATAGATGTTGAAGAGGTCATATGTAGTATTCTAGTGTCAAATAATAAAGAAATGTCTCTGAAATGAGCTCTGCAGGTATGCCAAAGATGAGGCGGGAGGAAAACTAGCGCCATCTAGCCTTTGAATGTCAGAAAATGACCAGATAAGAAAAAAGTGATGAAGTGATTAAAAACTAGTAGTACTGTTGTTGTTTTCACCACAGGACACGGCTCTAAATGAAATGATTTAGAGCCTTTCAGATGCTGTGTCAGCTGATAGTTTACATTATAGCTTTGTTAGCTTAGCTCTGTTTAGACAGAAAACAGCCACAGTAAAATCACTAATCACCTCCGTTTTCTGAATCATCCAGATGAGGTCAGAAATGTAACAGTTTAGTCTCAACAATGGATCAACAAAAGAGAAACTTAGCAAAGATAATAACATCCCATAATAACCTTATTCCTTCATAAACCTCAGAATCAAACTCACCCGCGCCGAAGAAACACTGCCATTTCAAAATCGAACTCCATTGTGTTCATTTACAGCCGAGTCCAGTGGAAGCAACATTTATTTTCTTGGGCTCTAAAAGTTGTTTCTTAATGGTTCTCATCCCATTTGTTCACTTTTTGATACTTTAGATAAAGGCTCTGTGGCGTTAGAGTGACTCATTCCTGCCTCTAGTGGTTACATAAATCCCCATCAGTGTTAATAATCTCATACATTAGCTTAATGGTTTACACCACTGACTTTGGGGTGAAAGTTGGTGGTTCAAATCCCAGATGGGCCCTTGGGCGAGGCTCTATACCTCATAAGTTACTTTGGATAAAAGCATTATCACAATGTAATGTAAAATGCAAAGACCTCTGTCATGTACGCAGAGCAACTTATTATTTTACATATTTGAGTCCATATTTAAGTTTGGGGAGATAAAGTTTTTAGGTGAAAAATATAAAATTACTGCTTGCTGACACGTGAACTTGAAAAGGACAAACATTCAAATGTCATGTGATTCAGTCATGAGGTGATGACTGTGGCCCCCGAAGGGTTAAGGTACATACCCAACATACAGTGACATGTTTGTTCTTCATTAATCATTATGATACGTCATTATGTTATTATTGGCCTTCGCTGAAGGTTGTGTGTTTGAATTCCACGTCGTAGAGGTGAGTCTTACCGTTGCTGTGTGTGCCGTTGTCCCTGTCCCACGCCTCCACTATCACTGTGTACGCTCTCTGAAACACAGAGGGGGGGGGCAGAGGTTATCAGGGAGCGGAGTGCATGGTAATACAGTGCAACACAAACACTTCACTGACTCTACACAAACACATGCCCACGAGAACTCCAGCAGAAACCGTCATATCAACACTAAAAGACGCAAACAGCACCATGTGGAGTTTATACAGAAACTTAGATACGAGCTGCCGTCGCTCATAAACGCATCTACGCTTCAAAGACGCACGCACGCATGGACACATTGACAAACACACAGCGAATAAAAAAGGTGAATAACGGTGGGAAAATAACGCCTGTTCCCACACTGCTGTCACTGATTAGCCGCCGTCTGCCCGAGGCTGGTTAACAAGTGCAGCTGCCGTTCAGCCGAAGATCAAAACATTCACCTGGAAACCAGTGACATGTGCATTTTTACAGCTATGATAAAAAAATAAAAACATAAAAAAAACTTATACACTTAAAATGAGCTGTTGGATTTGTCTGCATCAGCTTCTGTGGACGTTGAACCAACGGAGGGCATGTGTTTGAGGTCCGAACCCCCTGAATCCAGTAGGTTTTGATGGTATTTTATGTGATACTGCGCAGGTTTCCTTCAGGTGTGTTTTGGGTGTGCAGCAGCAGCAGTAAAGACATCAGTGTATTTTAATTTGACATAAAAACCATCTCAGCTAATGTTAGACAACGACTGTTCCATAAATAATCCATAAATAAGTTAATTTTATCTCCTTATAATAAATGCAATTTTTTTTAACTCGTCTGAAAAAATCAAATAAATTGTTCTTGATAGTTCCGTGTCAACCTTGTATTCTCCATATTAACTAGTTCCAGAGCCAAAAAAAACCAAACAAATGATGGTGGGGGAAACGAAGGCTTGTCATTTTACAGGGTGTCCATGAAGTTAGTTTACAATTTAACACATTTATTACAAAAGCAAATGAATAGACAAATCTGTGGAAATTATTACAAGATGAAAAGTGTTTTAATCCACCTCCATAGTTGCATAAACTACAGACAGAAGTGGGTTTGTTGTCATGTTGGCTGTAGCTTCATCTGTGGGCTTTTCCTTCAGGTCATTTGAACGCCCGTTTAACAGAACCACATAAAAACAAATCCACAGCAGTGATATGTAGTCAACGAGGTGTCCAGGGAATTGTCCCAATCCACCAACCTGGAAATGTTTGATTCATAATAGGAACCCCCCGACATGGAGTCCCCAATGTGGTGGTTCAACATCTACCTGGAAAACGTTGGTTGGTTGAAGGTCGTCCGGTTGTGTCGTCACATATTCAGTCTAAAGGTCAACGGCAACATTTACAGTAACTGAAGAAACACGGACCGATGTAATGTGATTACAAACTTTATAAAGTACATAGAACAATTTGGATGAACGTATCCCAGTGTTTCCCGAAGCAAAGCTTTGTAACATTTTCAGCCCCATTCGTCCAGACAGTTGAATTCAAGCCCTTCGCTCCATCTGGTTTCTCTATCCTGATTTTAAGTGTGGTTTTTGCTTTCACTAGATGTTGCTGAATAATAAAAACTACTTTACTCTGAGTTTATTTTCACCTCATGGAAACAGTGAGTCAACAACCAAACCACAAAGTCTGAAGGAACAAATGAAAACACAATCTGTATCAATAAGTGCAAAAGTAGCTGAAATGTTCAAATGTCATTTATATTCAGGTACCTGAGGTCGGGGGGGGGGGTCAAACACGTGGCCAAAACCGCCCCTCCAAGCCATTCAATCAGGCCCAAATGGTGAAATTGTATAGTCCAAAAAAAAAAAAAATACACATCAGACAATGACAGTCAAACGTGTGTTGTATTGATGGTGAAGTTAAATATTATATTTTTCACTTTCAGGTGCCTGTTACTGAATGTTTTGTGTCTTTTTTTAGATCCACTGTGATCTGTAAGCTCTAATGCACATGTGTAAATGATACTGAGGCACGATATTAACAAAACTGCACTTGTTTTCATCCAACAAAGTTCATAGTGTCTGTGTTCTTACAGTTTATTTTACATTACATTCGGCTGACGCTTTTATCCAAAGCGACTTACAAGGCATGAATAGCATAACGGGCCTTGCCTAAGGGCCCACCTGGGATTCGAACTGGCAACCTTCTGCACCAAAGCCAGTCAATGAACATCAGCCATCTTTAAAATACGTCGCACCTCTGATGAAGACGGAACATGTCAGGTATGAGAAACTGATAACGTCTGATACAAAAGAAAACTAAATCTTCAGAAATTTCTGGTTGTTCTTGTTCAGGTTATTTATGTTACAGGTTATGACGTTCCCGACTTACGTTATTTCAACTTTACGATGCAAAAATCTCGTCCTCTATTACTGTACATTCGCACTGTATACTGTACGTACATTAAGTACAGTATCTTTTCTACTTTATTCTATTAATATGAAGTATAATACATGTATTTGGATAGTTATTTAGAGATTTAGGGGGTATTTAAGGGTAGTAAAGGGTTTATTTTGACTTACGCGGAAATTGGGGTTACGTCGACAGCGTAGGAACGGAACTCCTTTGTAACCTGTGTCTTGTTTCCTTATGTAATTTCACTTTTTTTTTTAATTAAAATGAAGAGAAAAATTTTGGAGTTGTCATTATTTATAGATTATTATGTTATTATTGTTCTGGTTCGACCCGTTTGAGGTCACATTGGGTTTGAATTTATGTCTAAATGACTTCGACTCCCTCTCCTTTAGGTCGTTTCTAAACAGAACCGATGGATTCCGATGCTTTTTGGACATCATCGCACACCTCGCAGCGCCGTCGTACGCTGTTGTGTGTGTGAAATCCCAGCATGCCTGCACACTATGCCCTACTTTCCAGCGCAGACCCACTCCGCCGTCCCACAGCAACAAACTCCAACTCTGGATTGTTTCAGGTGCATGGCTATTTTTTTCCTTTTTTTTCCCGGGCATCAGCAAACAAACGGAGATGGACCTCGCTGTCTGTCAACTGCATGGGGTCGGACGAGCAGCTGTGAGTTCCCATGACCCGGGTCTGACTCAGGGCGACTTAAGATTACAGGGGAGCCAGCAAAGTGACGCTGGGAGAGATTAGAGGCATGGCGAAGTCGCACACATGAACAAAAAGGTGGAAAGGAGCTTTAAAGGTAATTTTATGGTTCTCAGATACTTCTTTGGGGGGGGGGGAGATTGTCTGAAATGTGTAAAAAAAAAAAAAAAAACTGCAGAAGAGACAAAATCATGAGTCACACGAGGCCAAGTTGTTACAAGTACTTGGAAGTTGCTTTAGGGTGCGTTCACATGCAGGTTTGGAGACGTTTATTGAAATTAGGCAGCGTTTTCCTCTTCAAATTTGCATTTTTGTGGTGAGAAAAGCACACTTCTAAACACAATGTGACCTCGTTGAAACCGACAAAATATTAAAAAAAAAAAAAAAAACGTTATTCAGTTTAACCCATAAAGACCCAGTGTTATTTTTGTGTTGCAAAACAACATTTTCTCTGTATTTAACCTTTCTGAAGTGATTTATCACCATTTATCATGCTATTAACCTCTCCATTTTGCATTATTTCAGTTAACATTAGGTATTTTACTATATTTATTTTACAGATTGTGTACTTTAATCATCATGCTGAGATTACATTTGAGGATTATTCTACTAAAAACTGAGAAAAAGTGACTTTTTCAGTAAAATATTTCATTATTCCAAGCATCTCCATCCACTGTCAATGATCCAACTCCATGGGTTTTACTAATAAATCAAATGTTGTAGAAGATGACGGTGTTTCCATGGTAACTACAGAGCCTCTGAACGTCCAAATGGGTCATATCTGATGACCATGAAAACACGACAAACTGTATTTTACATCGATTATTTACATGTATTGATAGAATTAATGGATCAACAGGTATTAAACAGTTTAGATCAGTCGATGTTTTTGGTCACCAGTGGATGTTTGGGTGTTTACGGGTTAAAAACAGTTCACTTGTGGCAGGTTTTGTAGATGAACTTACATTTAAAAAGCTATAAAACACCTCAGTCATTCACCTGCTCATAAATGTAATGCCTTTAACAGCCCCTTAAAATGTGATATCTTTCAACGACTACACTTACATGCATGAAATATTCAGTTTATTTCTTATTTATTCTGAAATAGACAGCGTTACTACATAGTTTCTTACATGGTTAATGTCACTTAATACTGCAGTGATATTCTCCTTTCTGTGCAGATGTGGATATCGACCATGAATTTATGACAAACTGTATTTTGTAATAATTATTTACATGTAATGATAGGATTAGTAGCTCTAAAGGTATAAACAAACATCAGTAGATGGATTTGGTGACTGGCATATATTTGGGTATTTATGGGTTAATGGTAGTTAATCTTTAAAATGTGAAAAAAGAAGGGAAAAAAGCACCAAATATTTAAGTCAAAGGGGAAAATATAATTACAATATAGGACAATTTGCTACTGTTTAACATATAAATACAAACATTTGCGTTATAATGAGACCTGTAATAACTCCTTGATTAATGAAGCGTCTTATACCTTGGACACAGGTAGAAATAGACTCCACTTCTAAGTTTATTACTATGGAAATGAACTGAAATAAATGTGGGAACTAAATAACATTATGAAACTGAATTCATTTGTTGTGAAACTGTCACTAGGAAAGAATAAATGTTTGTAACCAGGAGAGCTGACGACACCATAATTCATGACAAGACTCGCAAAATTAAGAATTCTGCGGTATTTTGACACATTTGCAGTATTTATGAAACAACCAAACAACAGCAACACGGTGTAAACGTATAGAATAGAACAGAACTGGAAAAGTAAGTAAATAAAAATAATAATTCCTAAAATATAATATATATTGACATTAACTGATTTTTACTGATATTGGCCAGTATTGACCAAAAGCAGCGTTATGTTAAAAGTTTTTTTGTAAGTTTTTACATTTTTGTGAAGTGATGGAGAAATAAAAGACAGTGAAAGGGTGATAAATCCCAATACATTAAAAAAAAAAAAATAGGAAAGAAATGGAATCATCAGAAAATCAGCCAAAATATCATGTTAAATATCAGGAACTTTACAGTGCATCCGTCGCTAAACTGTCAGTACTTTATTCGTTTTAAGTTGCAGCGTTCGACTTCATCAATCATTCATTTCTGAAGAAAAGTATTTTATTACATATATTATAATTTAACCACAGAAGCATTATTTGAGAGACTCTGAAATTCACATTAAATCTACTTTCTCACATCCTTAAACCAGACGCTCCTGACAGTAAATTACATCAAACATGCATCTTCACTGTGCTGCTGTTGAATTGTTTAAAGCTCATCCATCTCCTCTTCCCCTCCGTCTGAATAAACTCTTCTATGGATGCAGAGTCATTTGATCAAATTCGGGTCTCGTTGCGCAGACCAGACCGACCACAGACTCCCGTACCGACAGCAGCTTCTCGTTTTTGGCGTCGCTCTCCCTGTGAGAGTGTGAGCATGTGTTACCGCGTCGTCCAGGGAACTGAGCGGCTCCATCACCAAAATATGATGAAACACAGACACAGAGCTGACAGCTTCTCATCTGCACTTTCATTCAGTGGCTTAAAGGACAGATTATCAGCTGTTTTTGGAGGGAACGTCACAGCGTCCACGCTAACAACGCGGTGGTAACCTGGGACTGAACTGACGGTACCATGAAGGACACATCCACCAGAACAGAACCTGTAGGTCCAGATAACACTTCTGCACCCGGGTTAAACACTCTAATGTAACACTTTAATTCAGGGGTGTCAAACATGTGGCCGGGGGCCAGAACCGGCCCGCCAAAGGGTCCAATCTGGCCTGCAGGATGAATTAGTGAAATACAAAAATAACACATGAAGATATAAACAAACAAAAATGTTAAAATTATTTTAGGTCAATTCAATCTCAAGTGGGTCAGACCAATAAAAACACTATCAGAACAAACTACAAATAATGAAAAACTTTTTTTTCTCTTTTTTTTTAGCGTAAAAAAAAAGTTAAATTACCCAAAATGTTTACATTTACAGATTAGCCTTTAACAAAAAATACCCTGAACAAATATGAACCTGAAATGTCAAGAGAATTAAGTGTAATTGTACCAATATTCTACCTATTATTAAATATTCTGTGTTATTTGTAGATCCACTGTGATCTGTACGTTATAATGAACATGTGAAAATGAGGAACTGAGGCCAAATAATGGCATAAATTGTAATTTATTATTATTATTATATTATGTATGTTTTTTATGTTTAATTCACTATCAATCCTGTCGATCATAATTTCGTTCATCACACCAACGTTGACTGACAATAAAAAATCGTGAATTATTTGGTTTGGGTCGACCGATATTGTTTTTTCTAAGGTCGATACTGATTTTATTGATCTACAATGATTTTTGACGCCGATATTTAAGGCAGATTTTTATTTTTAAAGCACATTGCCCGTAAAATACTGTTGATACACTCAGATAATTGTGATTTTTATGCAGCAATATAAATTAAATTAACATATGCACACAGTGCCTGATCAAATATCAACTTTTAAAAAAATGTAGGCAAATGGCCGATACTGGAAAAAAAAAAAAAAAACATCAACATATCAGTCTACGTCTATTATTTGGAACCGTTTGACTATTGAGGAATTTAACAACCCTTAATTCTTTTAAGGACTTCCAACAAAAATGCTTTATGAGCCACAGAGCAGCTGAATTTCTCCCCCCACGTGGGTCAAACAAGAACAAAAGGAACAGATTTATTCCCACCATAGACACATAATCAGTGTTTTAAATGAGGTCATATTATTAAACGGATTATCTAATATTCACACCACCACTCACAAACTCACCAAACCGGTGTTTTCTGAGTATATTTATTATAACTGGACTATTATTGTGTTTGTTACAGGATTATTATGGTTATTTTAATGTGGTAAAATGGCCGAAACAGAAGGTAAATATGCAATTAGTTTAGAAATTTAAGGAAAAAATAAAAATAGAATATGTAAAAATATTTCTGTTACTATTTTTTTAGTAAAATAATGCACACTAATATCCACTACTGCTGCAAATATGAGAATATTATACCTGATTTACACTGAGGAAAGAAACATATATAATATAGAAGCTAATATTATGATAAAAGGTGATAAATTACTTAACCCTGTATCAGGTAAGTGACTATTTTTGCTCATTTACACATCATTAAACAGGAGCATGTTAGTTTGTATAACATTTATCCTCCTGAGACCCAAGAAAGTACAAGTTTTGGCTTTTCTAAATTAAGCAGTTGCCTATATCGGAAACATCATAATGCAACAGTTTATTCAGACACATTTTTTGACATTTTTATAGAATGTCCTTTATAGTGAACAGTTATTTTTTAGTTTGTTTTTGTATAAAGCTTTGAAAGTCTAAGCTGGGTCTAAGGAAGTTGTGATTCAGAGCGATTTTATAGAAGCTGTAAATAGTGAATGTCTGTGATTTTTGTCGTTATTTGTCCTGATTTATGACCTTATAACCGTTGATTTGTTTGTGTTTAGTTTTTTATGTTTTTATGGCAAGAGGAAGGAGACTGTTGTCAAGGCAACTGACAAAAGATGTACATAAGGATGTCCAATAATATAATAAGGTTGGATTTTTGACTTTCAGAGCATGTCAGTGAAGGTCCAATAAAGGGTTAAGAAAGGATAAAATATAGAGAAAATATTCAGAACTGCCATAAAAATAGCACTGGGTCTTTATGGGTTAATAAAGTCATGATCTGACAGGTGAATGATCTATAGGACAGCTAAACGTCTGCATAAAAAGTAACCTGGTAATTCACTTTTGCAACATTGGCTACATTCAGACTGCAGGTAAATGTGACCCAAATCTGATTTTTTTTTTTTTTGCAGATATGTGACCTGTATCTGACCTGTTAAGACCCTTTAAACTAGACCTGCACAATATGGCTTCATCCTCGTTACGTGGATGGACGCAATAGTCACATCGCAGGTTCTGTAATGTACAAGGCAAATGAATTCAACGTGTTCTCATCTCATTTAACCCTGGGTACCTCCTACACACACACTGCACACAGCAGTCCACCAATCACAATCATTCTTAGTCAGTTTTACCAAAGCAGACCACGCCCCTGCACACGATGTGAGTCACTGGTACCAATTAGCGAAAAACGAGAGAAAAATCACAGAAAAACCAAGATTTAGTGTCAAAAAAAGAAAAGCAACGTCAGGTATCAGGAATTAGTTCAACTACAAGGATGAAACTGAAACACATGTTCTGTGTCAACGGTGCCTTTTAATAATATTAATGAGATTCCACCCTTTAGAAGAAATGGACGCTTTGACAGGGTTCCAACTGGACCTGGTGTCGTCTTTTTAGACCGTCCCCGCCTCAATGCCATGTTGGATACGATCTGACCAAAACAATGTATGTCATCGTGCATGTGCATCGAAGGTGGAATCGATAAGAAGAATCATTAAGCAGGCAAATGATTCCAAGGAATCAAGCTACTGGGATTCGGTTCTCAAAAAGAACCGGTTCTCTAGTGGGCACCTTTTGCACATGTGGGTCACTTCAGTTCATACTCAAAACTGATAGAAGTCGCATTTAATGTGTATAATGTGTTTAATGTGTTTATGTAATCCAAAAATCCGACCTGCTGTCTGAACTGAACCATTATGTGTCTTTTTGAAGGTAGATGTAACGCAGGACGTTGGGTTTTATGGCAAACACGAGCATCTCGAACCCATCTGAGTGGAAAGGCGGTGGAGTTGAACACAAACTGAAGTTACACATGAACATTTGAGCGTTTCCGCTGTGAACGGAGAGGAAAAGCAGAGGGTTTTCTGCGTCAGCCTGAGCCGCACACCGCTCCCTCAGCAGACCTTTGCGTGGCTGGCGGCTGTTCCTGCTGCGCCGAAGCAGTAATTTATTCATTGAACAGGTGAAGGCGGTGACAAGTCGGCCGGTTTCTCCTCAGCTAATGAAAACTCAAATCCCTCTGACTCCTGTAAATTGGTTAGGAGGTGTCGAGTGTCTCCCAACACGCCCCCGCACACAATCGAACGCACACACTGAGTGAACTCGTAAGGTCGTGTCACTTCTACCCTTCAAGGACACACACTTGGTCTGAAGCCCAGGGACGGCCCCATCTGTCTGGAAGCCGCCGAGCTGACATTTAGAACTGATTACAAAGGCAAAGATGGATTATGATAATATCCACTGATTCTCACTCATTATGGACTTACGGACGCTCATTAATCACCGCTCTGCTTTGTGCTCATCAGATTTTCTTGAAATCAGCTCTTTTTTTTAAGCCAAACGTGGAGCCGTGTCGGTGTGTGTTACTCAAAACTTCATGAAATACAACACAGGCCGTGGCGTAAAGCGGGTTTCCATCCCGCTGTTTTGGAGTTCATTTACACTCCGCTGCAAAAAAAAGAAAAAAAAAAAGAGCTGGAAATGCTGAGAATCTTGACACTTTGCCAAAAAAGTACAGTATATGCAGCTAGGTTTAATGCAAAGCCAGCGCTTAAAGTTGAAATGTCACAACAGTAACGTCGCTCAGATAAAAACACAGAAACGTAACATTAGACGTGGAACAGTGACAAATGTTAGCATGTGTTAAGTATGAAGTAACGTTATAATAGAAACAGCAGCTCAGAAGGAAAAGTATCAGGTTTTTGGACAAAACGGAGGAAAGTCGGGATCAGTGACCTACGGATATTTCATCTCAACACTCGACATGTTATTGTGCAACAACAACAAAAAAGGCACACACGCAATATTTGACTGTACCATCTTCAGTTCCTCAACACGCATGACATAAATACAGGTAGTCCTCAGGTTATGACGTACCCGACTTACGTTATTTCGACTTTACGACACCGGAGTCTCGTCTGCTATTACTATACATACGTACTGTATACTGTACATACAGTACAGCATCTTATTTTTTACTTTATTTTATTAATATGAAGTATAATACATGGATTTGGATAGTTATTTAGAGATTTAGGGGCTATTTAGGGGTACTAAAGGGTTAATTACGACTTATGCGGAAATTGGGGTTACGTCGACAGCGTAGGAATGGAAGTCATTCGTAACCCAAGGTCTGCCTGTACTACTAACAATACGAGTTATTTTTCAGTATACTCTGATATGTCTGCCTTTGGGCTGAATTAAAAACAATAAATAAATCAACTGAAAACACAAACAGCTCTGGTCAAATAAAGTCCTTACACTCAAATTAATGGATATAATATTACACCCGGCCAAAAAAATAGGTACACATGTAATATTTGACTGAACCATCTTCAGGATAAATTCACTTTTTTTTTACCGCATAATTTTTACATAGTGTCACAATAAGATTCATAATACAGTATTTGTTCCATCCATAGTTTCATTCATTTTCTGATTATCGATGATGCAGAATCGAACCGCTGCATCCAGTCTTCATCACATCCTAAATTAGAGTCTGGACTTTATGGAGG
>JAPSES010000258.1:2482782-2497999 GCA_029822895.1 Maxillicosta whitleyi
CTTTATTCTCGGAATTTCAACTTTAATGTCGACATGTTGACTTTAATCTCGTCATATCAAAAAATATCTTCTCCTTCGTGAATGGCCCTAATGCTCCGTCGTACAATTAACTATGCTGATAATATGACTCAAACATTATATTGCAGTATTATCAGGACAAAAACCTTCTTGCTATGGATAGAAATGTTACCGCCAGTATTTTTTCTTGCGCTTACAAACCTTGAAACATAAGAAAGGAAAAAAATACGTATTTTACATATTTCAGTATTAGACGTAAATGCGAAATCACTGATGTCTGCAAAGTTTTTGTTGCGTAAAATATGTCATTAGTGCCAGTGATAGACTGAATATAAAGACTACGCTTTAACACTACAGACTTAACATTATGGAAAAAAAGAAGATAAAATATTATGATTTTTCTGGCCACCTTGTTGCGTTGTGAACTAGTGAACCACATGATTGGCTTCCTCTCGCATGTCTCATCACCTGGTCCAATAACTGTGTTAAATATGTGTCACTGAACCACAGAACAGGCTGCAGGACCCTTTCACTGACATAACCTACACATTTAATAGACAATTAATGGATGTATTCATCAGTATGAAGGACCGACGTGGAAGGATGCGTGACTTTGAGAAACAGCTGCGGTCAATGTGCTAACACTGGATGTCATGTAGCGGAGCAGACGGGGAGTGGTGTTAGGATGATGAATGGCCTGTCAAGCCTCCATCTTTTCAAAAGTTCATGTTTGCTTATTTTAGTAACATGATGTTGTCTTTACTTAACCTCATCCCGGGGTTTAGATTGCCGAACAGTCGCCATGCTTCACTCATAATTTTCCAAAAGCATGTGACCGTAGTCATTCTAATAATCGACTTTATGCCCAACAGCCCCATAGAATGAACTAAACTAGCAACTGGGGAGGGGGGGGGGATTAGGTTTAAAGGGACAAACAGACAAATGTTCTGTTGTTTCATTCACCTCCATTTGTTTTTGTGAAAAAATTGTCAGTATTTGTGCAGAACTGATGGAGTAATCCAATAAATAGAATAGAATAGAATAGAATAGTCTTTACTCAAGTTGGACATGTGTAATGCCAAAGTAAAAACAGCTTATGAAAATACTGAAAGAAGTTCTTTCTGTCAGCAGCCATCAGTATAATTAAAGTGCAATTTCACTGTCACTGCTATTGTATATCTTTTTGAAATTTCCATGGTTTTATACATAAATATAGTTTTGTGTAAATTCTCCTGAGACCCAGCAATCCATTTTTGTCTTCTCTAAGAAATGTATTTAAAGGAAGAAAAAGCTACACAGACTCCAGCCCATCAGAAGTGAACATTTGATGCTTTTCCTTAACATATAGGCTAAATGTACGTTTGCAATTGTTGAAATTAAAAAAAAAAATTGAGCAGACTACACACAGTTGCATAGAGTTATTAAGTTTTTTTTAATATATTTTTCTGTCATCAGTTGGTTCAGTTTGACTTATTGTGCTTATTTTGAGGTATAGAGCAGATTTCTGTGAGTTTTTATTCAGTTTTAATGTTAGTTTTCCAATTATTATGAGGAAAGTCATGATGTTGGGTTAAAGAAAATGCATGACAAAACCATCATTTATGAAAATCCCCATATTGCACAACTCGTCGTATTCTGACGCAACTTGAATCCTCAACAAACTAAAAGCACAACTGATTTTATTTTGCATCACATTGTTCATTAATTTTTATTTGGCTTTGATAACAGTTATTTTTATTTCACTGAAAGAAAAAAAATGAGAAAAAAGAGTTTTAGACTTAATTTTCCAGATCAGTGAAAAATAATGTTTTCTTATGATATTCAGCTAAATGAAATGACAAAGGGCCTGAACATTATTAGCCTTTAGAATCACAGTTTGTGATTGCGACACTTGACAGTTCGCTCATACACCTTAGGCTGCTGTTCATCATTTTTACCACCTCTTTCACTCTTTTTTTTTCCTGTGAGAAACTGTCTACATGACTCATTGTTGTGAAGGTGAGCAAACCAGTAGGAGATGAGTGGAAGTTCACATACGCCTGCATGCTGCCACCTCATGATTTCCAGTCTAGCTCTGCTTTATTAGCCCTGTGTGTGACCCCGCTGTAGTTTGGAGGGGCCCAGGCTATCATTAGTGGGACCTTTGGCCCTCCCCTTCGCTCTGCAGCCAGGCAGCCAGCTGGTCCCACACTCCCCCATTAGCTCTGGTCCACCTCGGCTCCATTCCTTTACCTGCTGGTCATGTTACTACTCCCTCTTATCGCAAACTTCTCTCTTTAACCTTGCCCACCCTGTCTCCCTCTCCCCCCCCGGCCTCCCCCTATCTTAATCTGTCTAATGTGTGTGTAAATAACGCTTGCGTGGTCCAGATAGCTTTTGTTTTACCATCAAACAAGCCCCGACCATGGGAACCTGGTCATTAATTACCATGTGATTCATGGTTATGGCTCTGTGTCTCGTCTCACCACTAGTCTGTCATTAAGACTTTCCCAGACTTCCCATCCCGGCCTCTCCCAGCTAACAGCTCACCCACACCAAGCCTGCAAAATCATCAACACCGCTTACACGCAGTATCACCACCTCGTCTTCCACCAAATACAATTAAACCATCAGCTGAGAACACAGAAGTACCAAAAGGACAGGATTCTGCAGACTGGAATTGGACGAGCACGCTGCAAAAATGCAACAAAACACTGGAGGTTAATACCCCAAAGATAAACCTAAGTATACAGACAGTTGTGAGGATTAAAGTGACTCTGAGGAACAGAGGGGCTGCTGTCAGTCTGACTTACGGCTGCAGTTGTTACATTCAGCTTGAGTTTTAGTAACAGCTCCACGCTGGACTGGGATCAGGCCTGAAACACTGGTGGGAGTAATCTGTCTGAACCCCCCCTCCCCTCTCCCTCTGTCTACAGTCTGTGTTTTTTGTCTCCACTGAGTGTTTATGGAAGCTCATAAATGACAAAACAAGTGGTGAAAAGAAATTGCATCTATTTACTTCACTTTTATATTTTATAAAACTAAACCTATTTGGCACATTTTATGTAAAGTCTACAAAATGTTTAGATTATTAAATAAAATATTTTGTTGTTTTTTTTGTTGTTGTTTTTTTTTTTTTTTTTTTACAATAGTTAGGTCTCTTATCTGTGTGGGTTTTTTTTTTTTTTACTGCATCTACATTCACCTCCAGTAAGTGTTTAAGGAAGCTCAGCAATGAAAAAAAAACAAGTGGTAAAAAGGAATAGAGTCCATTTACTTCACATTTGTTGTTTTTTTCTTACAAATGCATTTGTCATAAATTATTTATATATGTATAATTTAACACAATAGTATTAAAATAAATTTTAAAAAACCCCAACTATATATAATATATTATTCACGCACCAAAAAAAAAAAACAAAAAAAAAAAAAATAGGAGGAAACTCACTGATATTCAAACATTGTGGTTCTCATATCTCAATAAAACATACATCACATCTCAGTTTTGCATGATCCACTGCAGTTAGGAAATTTTCCACATTTAGTTTTGGCACAGTTCATCCTTCATCTTCCTCTGGAGTCCTTGTGTTTGTATACTGCATCACTGAGTGCTTGGTGTTTTTTTTTTTTTTTTTTTTTTTTTTTGGTATGTGTTGCTCCAGCTGCCCCAGACTGTAACCTACTATCCCCACCGTGTGTGCCCCCCCTCCACACACACACACACACACACACACATACCCTGGCTTCCCACCCACACACCCCACTTGACCCCCTCGGCCCAAACAGTTGGTCACGTCACTTCAGTGGAGGCGAAAGCAGCCAGACTCTGACTGTAAACGCTCCGCTCGCCGATCAACTGATATTAGTGAATAAATCCTGGTATCAAGTGCTGAGCCGTCTCACTTTGCACAGTTTGTGAGTCCTGCTGTCGTTGCACTGTGTGTGTGTGTCAGCGTCGACATATGAACTGATCGCGGCTCCAGTTACTTGAACGCGCCGATATTAAACCGCACTTGTTTATGATATTTCCATTGACTGTGGGATTGACTTGTTGATCTTCTCTTGCGTTGACTGTAAATTTCAGGATCAGACATGTAGCTCAGGATCTTACGGATTGACTCTAAGCGGTGTCTACAAGACGTCATACAATTTATTTGAGTCAAGTAGGTCAGATTGATCTATTATCATAATTACCGTTTATTTGAAGAGTGCTAGAAATGTTAAGATTTCCATTTTGCTGCTCATGGAGGAGGCTTAACTCTAGGAACTTTGCTTTTTTTTTTTTTTGTTTTTTTGTCCTAAATCTGTGTGAATATTAATAATAAACATGCATTTAGAGGAAGGCCACTGTGGGGGGGGGTGAAAAGTGATGACGATTATATGTGCATATGACTGACAGGGGCCCATGAAAATAGTAGAGCATTCAACATTTTTTTTTTTTTTGATTCAATTTATTTTTTCATGAAAATTATTTAGCAACATCATCATAAAAGAATGTTTGGTTCACAAGGCACTAAAATATAATTGTTGTTTGCTGTAGTGTTTTGTTTTTTTGGCAAAAAAAGAACTAAATCCATTTACCGTATTTTCTGGACTATGAACCGCTACTTTTTTCTCACTTTGAACCTTTCGGCTAATACAACGATGCGGCTCCAGTATAGATTTTTATGATTTTAACGGCCTCCAGGGGGCGCTCTGAGTGGGAAGCGTAAAAGTGAGACAGACAGATGAAAGAGGTGATGAAGAGGAAGATGCTAGTTTAAGTTTAAGTCATTCACACACCTTCATCATGGAAAACACATGAACGAAAGCATGGAGATGAAGATAAAGATCAATGAGTTTAATGTTTTTTTAACCAGCTGTTTTACTGCCGTTTTACAGGCACTGTTTGGAAAAAAAAACAGTGAAGGGACGGAAATAAATATGTAAATAATCTTTGTGTTTACCATCTATCTGTAAATATCTCATGTCACAACGTTAACACTTGTGGCGTATAGTCAATGCGACTTAAAGTCAGTTGCAGCTAATTCTCAGGTGCGTCTCATAACCTGAAGATCAGATCCTTTAGAAGATCAGATTTAGCCATGAGATCAGGCTGATTGTTCTGGGGGGGGTGAACAAACGTGCAGCTTTTCCCAACCTTTAAAAACTTTAATTTGAGGGGGCAGGACAACATCCGGACATTTAGAGGAATTACTAAAGCATTGCTAAGTGTCACTATGACTTTATGTCTGGATGTACTCATTATGAGGTACATACAGTAGTGATGTGTGGGGCTTTTGGGGAATTAATCGACCGGACTCAACCCGCCCCTCAAATAAACTGACATTCTTTTAACCACCCCAACACAACCCATGAGTAACCCACTGATCCGCATGTCGCTAACATAGGCTACGGCATGGAACACACCCCCATATAATACCTGGACAGACCTGTCCATAGACGCTACAGTAGTGGCAAACATACCGTCTGCGGGCTAAAACCGACCCGCCAAAGGTTCTAATTTGTCCCACAGTATGAATTTGGAAAATGCAAAAATGATTATTAAGAGTCAAATGTGTCATAATTGCTTTAGTTAAGGTTCCACATTCAGCCCAATTGTGATCTCAAGTAAAATAAAAGTGTATCCTATAAATAATGACTCCAAATTAAAATCAAAATTCATTGTAAAACATTGGTGTCGAATTTGTATTAGTAAAAGTAATTAAAAAAAATTCCAAAATCGGATCGGAAACAAAAAAAAATCCAGATTGAGACATCACTAGTGCAGGTGTCAGAGCTCCCCACTGATCCTAGTATCGGTAAATATACTTGCATCCAAAAAGTTAAACTGTATTTTATTAGTATTTATATATGAATGGAACCCGTTATCATTATAATGATGTAAAAGATTCCTCCAAACTGATATTTTTTTTCACGAGACCTCAAATATCTGGCAACCCATCTGCATTTCAGTAGTTCTTCCATGGAACCACTCTGTAAAAATGACTAACCTTCATGACCCGGTTCACATGAGGCATTATATATGAATTGTAAAGAGTAAATATGTCCATAAATGTAGATTATTGACCATTTAACTGCTATTTTTATTACCTCATAATATAATAAAGCTGCCATTTGGAAAATATGTGAAACAACAGCTCTTTTTTTTTTTTAAATAAATCTGAGACCCAGGAAAGTAAAGTTTTGGCTTTTTTATTTTCTTAAACATTAGATAATTGTCTTGATTGGGAACAGCAAAATACAGCAGTGTTTTCAGATTTTTTTTTTTTTTTTTTTAAGTTTTTGTTGTGGCGTCTTTTTTATATTTACATATATAAGGAAACTGTGAAAATCTTGTCCCCTGCAGAGGACAAAAATACATAGCTGGGTCTCATGAGGGTACATGTGTTAATGAAAACGTATACACATACAGATATTTTAGTGGTAGTGTTAACAGGCTCTCCTTTTTTTTTTTTTTTTAATGTATCTGATGTTTTCTCCAGGCGGGGGTCAGTTCATGTCCATCATCAGTGTGGCTTCTTTTACTGGCTGTAGTTTAGCTGTTAAACCATAGATTGGACGTTAGTTAGATATTTCATTTTTATTCTCCAACCGTCCATTTCTTGTGGGCGGCCACAGAATTATACTGGAAATGATGAGCATGAGTCACAGATGTAATGCAGATATAAATCATATGGAAGAATCCTCAAATTTGCAAATGAAATCTTCAGTGAGTGTTTGGGATGCACTAGATCAGCAAATCTCACCTTTTTCATCTGTTTGTGATGCATTTTATAGATGGAAGAAGGCGTCGTCTTCGTTAGTAATTTCTTCAAACATCTTCTCTGACAAAACTACCTTTTTAGGTTTCATTTCAAATTTTATGTGTAGTTTCCTTCACAGTTTTGAGAAATTTTGTTTTTTGATGAGTTTTTTTTTTAAATATTACAGATTCGCCTTTACTTATAATAGGTTGTATTTTCATGTTTATAACATGTAAATGGTTAGAGATATCCAGGCAAGGTTTGTATAGCACAGATCATGTCCAGGACAATTCAAAGAGGCTTTACATAAAACATAAAAGCATCACAAGAGAAAGGCATAAAAAGAGAAAGTTGAAATGTAAAAATCACAAAAATTTGAATTTTTATTAAAATAGACATTAAAATCACCAGTGATTAAAATAAATAATACTTATAAATAATTAAAAAAAAAAAAAAAAAACAAGCTCCCGCCGCTGTTTTAAGCGTAAAAGAACGTCATTGTACGTCTGTGGCCTGACGGCAGCACAGAAGGAGCCAATGGCAGCGCACTCACTCACTCAGGCTGTAAATGCATCCTCAGAAGAGACACACGAGAGAAAATACAGGTAATTGATGATGATTTGACTGTAAAAGACGACTTAAGTAACAAAAGAACCAGGTTTACATCTTTGTTATTTTTCTTTTGCACGTATTTCACCTAAATTGGTCACATTTAAAGCTTGTCAACAGCCAAACAAACAACTGAAAAACATCTTTATATTTATAGGGTTTCTGCAGTCATAAAAAGTCTTAAATTTAATAATTAAAATTTTAGGCCATAAAAAGTCATAAAAACATTTGGATTTTCCATTTAAGGTCATAAATTACATTCATCCACGTCTTAAATTGATATGATCGTTGATTTATTGGTGCTACCAAGAAAATACGCCGGTAGTGGGATTCATTGGTTTGTCCCAGTGACTGAGTCATTCTATTTTAATAAACATCATTGGTTTGGCCTGTAGTTCTGTCTGAGGAAATCTGGGTGGTCACATGGTGTTCCAGAACTACAAGGTCCATAATGCATCAGTACAGGAAACAGACTGAAGGAAGGACTTTCACAGAAACTGGCACAAAGAGAAAGTTATTTTTCATAGTTGGTGTAGGTCATAAATTTAACTCATAATGGTCATAAAAAGGTCTTAAAATTCTTAAATTTGACTGATTTAAACCTGCAGACACCCTGATTTACATTGGATTTATGTGTTGTTTTTTTTTGTTTGTTTGAGTAAAGAATCTGAACGCCTCTTGCAAGTTTGAAGTGTTGCACTGTAACACAAAAAAACACACATGATCATAAAACACACACTAACACACTGAGGAATGCACAGATGCTTGGATCGAACGTGCAGCCACACATGAACCGTGCTGTTGTGAATAAATGCTCGAACACACTTGGAGTGTGAAGTCCTGGTTACAGCAGGTTCTTCTGATCCTTTATGTGCTTCCTCTATTTATAGCCACCTCATTAAACTGGTGCTAATGATTCTTAGCCGTGTAAATGGTCTGATAAGCTAATTATTGGAGGAGAAAAACCTATTTCCATCCCACCCACATGAAGTTCTCTCTGCTCTGTTAAAGCCCGTCTGATTAATAGCAGAGGTTTGGCGCTCTCTGTGTGTTTTTATTATTACTGGAGAGAAATTCCCTGTGTTCGCTCAAAGTGGAAACATTTACATAGTGAACATCCGAGACGGGCTTCGATGACCCTCGTGTGTCTTTACTTTTTCATTCTTTTGTTTTTTTTTCCTATTTTTCCTTTTATTAATCAGTCACACTTTTCCCTGTTCAGCACCTCTCTTTAATTTTACATCCACATTTCATATGAATTTCCAGAAAATCAGTGAAACAAAATGAAAGCATTAAGTAAATAATTTCTAGCTTCTTTTAATGTTTACATGTAATTAAAGAGTCTGTTATACCAGTACCTCCAATACTCTAAACCAGGAGTGTCACACATATGGCTCATGGACCAAAACCTACCTGCCAAAGATTCCAATCGGGCCCATGGAATGAGTTTATGAAATACAAAAATTTCAATGAAGATATTAACAATCAATGGTATGAAAATCGTTTAGTTCAGGGGTCACATTCACCTCAATATAATGTTGCATGGGTCAGACCAGAAAAATACTATCATAATAATCTATAAATAATGACAACTCCAAATTTTTCTAGTTTTATTTAAGGTTAAAAAAAGTAAAATTACATAAAAATGCTTCATCCTTTCACAAAATATGTGAATAACCTGAATAAATATGAACATTCTGAAATATCCTAAGAAAATTAAGTGGTATTTTAATGATATTCTACTACTAAATGTTTTGTGTATTTGTAGATCCACTGTGATCTGGACATCTGGATGTGTCATCACTTACTAGATAACACAGATATATGTTATTTCCCACAAAAGTTGTTCAATTTATCAACTGGTTCAACATCATATGTTGCTATTCTTATTCCAGTTGCCTCCAGAGGCCCTTTGGTCTAGGTTCATTGTTAAAGCTCCTTGAAAATCACAAACGATGGTAACAAACTGTGGTCCCTATGGTTCTTAGGGTTGGTGGAAAAGGAGGAAACCATTAAAAGTGTCAAACCGGAGGTGGGGGACAAAACACGGAGGGTGCACCACAGCACGTCATCATTGACTTTGTGGAAATCTGATGTTTTCAAAAGCAGCTTATCTGATGGGGCATTGACACGCAGAGATGAAAAAATACACCAGACATACAGTAAATGCCACTTTTCCACTGCGGGATCAGTTAAACTTGCCTGGACGCTGCTCAGGTTTTTGGTATTCCTTCTGCGTGAGAGCACCGGATACTATCAGTTACCACATCTAGTGTGACCTTACCGAGGTTCTAGGCGAGCCAACGCAATACTAAACCTGATATAAAACCATGCATATCATAGATTAGTCAACCCAGAAATATCACTGAGTCAAAGCATAGCCTAAGTGTGTCATCAAGTCGCAAGTCCAGTAGAGCCTATCTTGATAAATCTGCCACAGACTTGAGGAGGTGTAGACAACTGGACTATTGGGGCGGGGGGGTGCATCAAACATTTTATTTCAGAAATTCTAATTTACTGTACTAACCCATAAAGACCCAGTACTACTTTTTTTTGGCAACTCCCAAATAAACTTTTCTCTATTTTTTCAAGTCAACAGCATTTTTAGTAATATTGTCCTCTGCAGTTTGCATTTTTCTTTATAAATTGTGTATTGTCTTATATTTAATTCGCTAATCATAAAATCTCAGATTAAAGTAGAGGGTTATATATATCAGAAAGATAAAGTGATGTTTTCAGCAAAACATATGAATAACTGAACATAAAACCAGTGTTTCCGTCCACTGTCATTGATCCAACTCCATGGGTTTTACTGGTGAATCAATGTTGTTGAAGATGAAGGGGTTTCCACGGTAACTATGGAGTCTCTGAACATCCAAATCTGATGACCATGAAAAGATGACAAACTGTATTTTACATTGATGTGTATTGATAGGATTTGTGGATCAAGTATCAAACAGTTTAGATCAGTAGATTCTTTTAGTCGACGGTGGGTGTTTGGGCTTTTATGGGTTGTCCACAGGCAACACTGGCACTCAGTTAGATACAATATGAGCCATGAACAGACTATTACAGAACATAATAATAGTGTGAAGTACCTTGACAGAGCTGGATGCACATGGAAACATCTCGTTCATTGATTCACTAGTCAAGGGCTATCCCTGCACCAATCAGATCGGTCCGCCTGAACGACAGGTAGTGGCCAATTACACATGTTGAATCAAAAAATTGGTGATGGCATGAATGAATGATTGCATGAAACACACCAAACAGACTCATGTAACCGAACTCACCAGAATGCTAAATGTCGTTCAACTGCCAAAAATCAGGTTGGTGTGCCTTTGCCTTTAAATTTGTGGTCTTGACTTGGTCTTCATGTACTCCGGTCTTGTTAATAACTCGGTCTTAGTTCTCGTTGGCCTTCATTCTCGTCTGGTCTTGGCTATAGTTCTACTGACTGTAAATAGGCACGAGGCCAAGTGTCGCAACCTGCAGTAAAAATCTTAACTGAGACACCAAAACCCAAAATATCTAGATGGAATGTGCTGTTGACGTGACCTGTATAAACTCCAGAATAATAATATTCAACGTGGCTGAAGGGGTGAATAGGCCAGTAGCCAGGCAATCCTAAGATGGCTCCTATGCATGAAATCTGAAGTAAAAAAATACCAGCGACATTGTTAAAACATGTGATGGCAACATTTATGCTGCGGCGTTTGGTTAGGGTTTGGGAACGGATCTAAAACAAGTAGGTTACAGGTTGAATGTCACAAAAACAAACATAACTTACCTTTTCTATTAACTATTCTATACCTATTCTACTAATCTAATGTTCGTTTTTATGATTATTTATTTATTGCTTTTTGTAATTTTCTATTGACATGCGTTACTTGGGTAGTTACAGTTTTTCATTCATACATTGTACATTTATTTATTTGTTTTTACATATGTACTGTTGACTCAGTTTCACCAGTCTATATCTGTAATGTATCCTTTTCTCAGATGTCTTCTAACTTAATGTTCAGTAACTTCAGAACCACTAATCCTATCATTACAGTTAAATACCTTGGGTAAAATGCAGTTTCTCAGCTTTTCAAGATCACCAGATATGACCCATTTGAATGTTCAGGATTGTGTAGGGAACGTGGAAACGCCATCATCTTCTGCAGCATTAATTCACTGATAAAACCATGTAGTTTGGCCGACGCAGAGGTTGTAAGTATATGTTTTTACCTTCAGCTACTGATAAATTTTGCTGAAAAAAATGCACTTTATCTTCGGTTTTCTCTGTTTTTCATATAATAACCCTCAACTTTACTCTTTCTACAAATCTACAAAATCAATAATACCCGCTTGTCACTGAAATATGAGAATTGCAAAACATAGCATTATAATAAACTGTGATATATCAAAAATTCATTCAGGAGCTGTCATAAAAGTAGCTCTAGGTTTCTAACCCTTGGAATATCAGTGCACATGTAACCATAACAAATGATTTCATCGTTATTTCTTATGTCCTTGGTGTCTTTCGGTTGTGTAATTCTTCTTCTCCTTTTTTTCTTCTTCTCTGTCAATAAATTATTCAGGAACATTTGATTCGCTGTAACTACACATAGTGGTAGTTTTTTACTCGCAGTCAGGGTGAAATCTTCTTTGCCTTTAAATCACTCCCTGTTTTTATGACAAACAGTTATTTATTTCCATAAGAAAGTGTTTTACAGGACGTTTTTAAGACTTTTGTATAGTTTGTTGTCGGTGATACAGATGTCACTGCGTTGGGTAATGTGACGACTGAAGAAAAATGAAGACTTGATGTCACCGAAGCATCCATGTAAACACGTAACATGCTAACATGATTTAAGGCGGTGTAACTTAACCCCACCTTACCCTGCCTCCTCCTCCTCCTCCTCCTCGTTTCTCCATAAACGTACATGACAAGCCAGCGACAGATATATAGACGAACCTCTGACGGTACCACCTACCGCCACCGCCGCCATCACCCCGCCCTGCAACACTTGTGTACAACTCGCATTCTTCTGGGTCTTTAGATCTGCAGCAGGGTCAGCTCCTGCAACCCAGACCCACTGTTAGCATGATGCTACTGACACATGTGACAGTTTTAATCTCAACATTAGTCAGCAGGTCTAATTTTAAGAACCCTTTTAATATTTAACAGGCTACACGTCACGAGTTTCCTGTTAAAAACTTGATGACGGTGCCATTATTGAGTCTCTTTTTTTAAATAATATTTTTATTGATCCATTTTTCCATGCCTTATATAGGTTTTTAGTAAAAAAAAAAAAAAAGAGAGAGAGAAATTTTCACAGCTACTCTTCCAAACACTGAGCTTTACCACAGCTGATGTCCCTGTTGTGTTCCCATCAGTGATTAGTCTTACATAAGTGTCCTAATCTGTTATGGTTTGTATATCCTATTGTGTCGATTCTGAATGTTTGTATCAAGAAGATGATGTTCTTGTCTCAAGACGTCATCATGTACACTAAAGATCATCTTGTGTGTGAACTGTTTTTGTTATGTTTTTTTTTTTTTGTATTTAAGTATAAAAATGTCTTTCTGTTTGATGCTCGGCAGCGACCTTTCCTCACACTCCGACTGTCCTTGGTTGCTGTGTGAGTCCTTGAAGTAAACTTAGCAGTTTTTGTTCAAGTACCTCATCTCAAAGTAGCGATTTTTGAGTTATAAAATCCCATTTAATAACCCAGTGCTGTGTTTGAAGCAGTTCCAAAACATGAATTTCCTTTATATTAAGTGATTCATCGCCACTTATTATTATATGTCTGTATAGTATGTCTGTATTTAGTGTTATTCTCAGAAATTAAGTATTTTCTTATATTTTATTTCCTGATAATGTACAGTACATGTTCATAAAAGCTCATTAAAATCGAGGGTTCCATCAAAAACAGAGAAAATTTAAGAAAAAAATGGGACTTTTTCAGCAAAGACCTTACCATAATAACTGAACATAAAACGTGTGTGTCCATCCAAGTCCATGGGTTTTACTGGTGAATCAGTCTTGTAGAACACAGGTGTCAAACATGCGAGCCAAAAGTGCCCCGTCAAAGGTCTTGATCCGGCCTGTGGAATGAATATGCAAAGTTAAATAATAATGATAATAATAATAACTTAAAAATAATGACCCTTGTTTTTCTATTCTTTCTGGTTTAATGTGTGAAAAAAATATTATTATTATACATTATGCCTATGAATAATGACAACTTCAAATCTGTTCTTCATTTTAGTGCAAAAAAAAATAACATTTATAAAAATTTATATATTTACAAACTATCAATAAAATGGGAACAACCTGAACAAATATGAATAACATGAACTGCCTCAAGAAAATTAATTGCAATTTTACCAATATTCTGCTGGTTACTAAATGTTTTGTGCCTTTGTAGCTGATCTATAATGCACATGTAGAAATGAGAAGGTTTGGAAAAATATTGTTAAAATTGCAGTTATTTTTCTTAAGAAATATCTCTTTTTTTCAGATTATTCCCATCTTTTTTGTTTGGATAACTTGTAAATGTAAATATTTTATGATTTATGTAAGTTTTTTGCACTAAAACAAAGACAAAAGTTTGAAGTTGTCATTACTTTATTGTTATTATGCAAATATTTTACTGGTTGGATGTGACCCCTGAACTAACATGAGTTTGAGAGCACTGTTGTTGAAGATGATGATGTTTCCAATTTCTCTGAATGTCCAAATGGGTCGTATCTGATGACCACGAAAAGACGACAAATTGCATTTTATGCTAATTATTTACATGGATTGATAGGTTTTACTGGTTCAGAAGTTATCAAACAGTTTAGATCAGTAGATGCCTTTGGTTGTCTGTGGATGTTTGGGTCTTCATGGGTTAAATACATCTTTGTTTATAGAAATTTGTACGTTACGGCTGCAGGTATATGCAGGTACAAGAAACATAGAATAAAACGTATATACCGCTGTGTGTTTAGCTTTGAATGAGTCTAAGCATGCTTGAGCGGGTTTCACAGGCTGTGTTTATTCGGTTTCATTTATCCTTGATGAAATGGAACAAGTTACAGACATCCCAAAAAAAAAAAAAAAAAACACCCCTGGAAGTGTGTTGGAGTGGAGCCAAACACAACTAAATGATGCACCGCCCAGTGGTTACAATGACAGACAGACAGATGCAGTGCATGTACTGCATGACTAAATGCTAGTGTTATCTGTTGACATCAAAGCTGAAGAGAAAAGAACATTGAGTTGGTTTGACGCAAAGTGGAAGCAGTGTTTTAGTGAGTGCATGAGGTCAGCATTTGTGAGAGCAATGGATATGATTAAGACTGGTTCAAGACAGTATGGACTGTTGTGAAAGTAAGGTGTGAAATTTCATCAAAAATACCTTCAAATGTCATAAAAGTGGCACTGAAATTCTGGCAGTATTAGAAATATAGGTTAGCTGTGGCTCAGGAGGTAGAACGGGTCATCCAATTACCGAACCCCAGTCTGTCTTAGTTATGTGCCGTTGTGTCCTTGGGCAGGACACTTCACCCACCTTGTTTCCAGTGTCACACACATTGATGTGTGTGAATGTTTGGTGGTGGGGGTCGGAGGGGCTGTGCAAATTGGCAGCCATTTTTCCATCAGTCTGCCCCAGGGCGGCTGTGGCTACAAACGGAGTTCACTACCACTAGAGTAGGGGCGTCAAACATGAGGCCCGGGGGCCAAATCCGGCCCACCAAAGGGTCCAGTCCGGCCCTTGTGATGACTTAGTGAAATACTAAAATTAAACTAAGATATTAACAATCATTTTAGTTCAGTTCCATAGACAGAACAATTCAATTTAAAGTGGCTCAAATCTGTAAAATACTAC
>JAPSES010000258.1:2517160-2529660 GCA_029822895.1 Maxillicosta whitleyi
CACACTAACACTAACACACACACTAACACACACACTAACACACGCACTAACACTAACACACACATTAACACTAACACACACACATTAACACTAACACAAACACACACACACACTAACATACACATTAACACTAACACACACATTAACACTAACACACACACTAACACTAACACACACACACATTAACACACACATTAACACTAACACACACATTAACACTAACGCAATATTACACACACTAACACACACAAACACACACTCCGTGGGTCGAACCGACAGGAACACGTCTGGTTTAAATGCTTTGCTCAAGGGCAGGGCAGTCCAGGAATCGAACCGACTTCTCCTCAGTTGACGTCGGCTCCTGTTGGTTTCAGTCGAATTATTCTAGAATATGTATGTTTGTTTGTTTGTTAAAGGTCAAAGGTCAACTACAGCTGTCAGTGAAACATCAGCTCAGGCTCCGCCCCTTGGCGTCCGTCATTTAATGAGTTCGTTGTTTCATTAAAATCAGTCACAATTTTTCAGTCTGACTTTAAATCGTCTGAATCAAGTTTGTTTTCATGTTTCAGATTTAACTCCGCGTCATTTGTCACTTTTTATTGGGTTTTATTTTATTCTGTTTTATTGGTTTGATGATGATGATGATGAAGATGATGATTATTATTATTATTATTATTATTATTATTATATTATACCTCTTTATATTTGGGTTTAGATGCTTGTTTTAATCTGTTCTATCATAGAACCCTCCAATAATAATTATTATTATTATTTTATTTCATTTTTTGCTATAAATTCTTCAGGATTCAAATCAACACTTATATAAGTTTGACATATGTGAATATTTAGAAACTCTTCATATTTTGGAATTTAATCATATATTTATTTCTCTGTTTTCATTGTCATGTTTTTCTGTGTAAAACTGGTCTCTGTTGTAAATGAGATTCACCAGGATAAATAAAATAATAATGATAATAATAATAGTAATAGTAGTAATAATAATAATAATAATATTAATAATGACGATGATGATGATAATAATAATGATAATAACACTAAAATCATTTTTCAATAATATGTAAATGAGGTTTTATTCTCAGTTTTATTCAATAATTTGTAATAACAGGTTCTAATCTAATCAATAGTTGAATTGATGAGTCATTTCCTGTGTTTTTAATCATGTTTATTATTGATCATCAGTCACACCAACTCATGATTCATGATATATATATATATATGAATATTCAACACAAAAGAAACGTATAAAACAAAAAAGAAAACGAGGAAAACAGTCAAACAATAAAACTGATTTGAATAAAAACCTTATTTTATATTTAATGTGTGTCTTTGTTTCTGATCAAAACCAGACGAACAGGATTTAATGAAGGAGAGAAAGACATGGAGTTCAATGGATGATTGATTATTGATTATTGATCAGAGCTGTTTGGACTCAGATTATTGTCACTGTTTGGTTCCTGAACCTCACCTCCTCCTTCTTCTCCTCCTTTTTCTTCTTCTTCTCCTTCTTGTTTTTCCTGTAGATGAACAGATGAACACAGAGGAGAAGAAGAAGAGGAAGCAGCGCCGGAACCGGACCACGTTCAACAGCAGTCAGCTTCAGGCTCTGGAGCGGGTCTTCGAGAGGACACATTACCCCGACGCCTTCGTCCGGGAGGACCTGGCCCGCCGGGTCAACCTCACTGAGGCCCGGGTCCAGGTACGAGCCCCGCCACCCCAGATACACAGAACCACAAAACCTGGTACTGCGCATCCATAGACCGTAGGACCGTAGATCCTGGTACCGTAGGACCGTAGACCCCAGAACCGTACAACCACAGAACCTAGTCCCACAGAACTGGGTCCTGGTCCTGGTCCTGGTTCTTAGTTTCTCGTTTTGCTTCATTAAATATTTTCCAACATAATTAACATTGTTTAGTTTCATAAATGAACAAACATTAAATGGATCAGACTGAATCTGAATTTGACCAAATTTAAAACCTGTTTTAGTTCTATTTATTTTTGCAGATTTATTATTAAAAAAAAACCTGGTTTATATTTTTTACAGGGTTCTGATTTAACTCCACATTAAACCAAATTCATTTCAAATATAAAGCAGCTTTAATGTGATTCAGACTTTTACTGAAGCACAAATACGATCACTTCATAGAGGTTCAAACAGCTGATGTTCCGTTTGTTCTGTGTCATTAAACTTATTTCAAACAGAAACACGTTTTCTGCCGATAAAACAAACTCTGCCCCTCGCACGTGTTTCGTCCATTCTACGTAAAAATAAAAAAATAAGAAAAATCATTCAAATCTGAACTTTGACCTACTTTATATCATATAATCACGTGTGTTTCAGGGCTTTCTGATCTATAACCAAATATGGTCTGGATTGTAAACAAACAAATAAACAAACCGAACCCCTTGGCTCTGCTTTGGGGGCGGGGTCATAATGTTAATTTCAATATTAATCCTAGTGTTGGTTTAATCCTGTCGTCTGATTGGTCGGATCAGTTGAGTTTCACCTCTGTTTATGTTCAATATTTAATACTTTTTATTTTATTTGTAGTTTTTTGTGTTGATTCAAGTTTATTGACCAGTTTTAATTATTTAAAGATCATAACTATTTGATTTACAGTGAATTTGTGTTGGGCAACGCCCACATTGTTGTTTCCACGGCAACTGTGTATTTGTCATGTTGTGTGTTTTTGTTGTGTCGTTGCCTGCGTGTGTTTCCCGTGTCGCTGGCGTGTTGTTTGCATCGTGCCGTGAACCTCAGTCTGAGCAGTAAACTTGTAGACACGCCCCTGCCTGCTGATTGGTTCATGGCTGTACTTCAGACCAATTCAGGGCCTTGATTGGTCAACACAGCTGTCAATCACCTTAGGTCTTTATAATCAGGTAAAACAAACCAATCAGAAAGATGAACTTTCCTGTAACCTGAGATGACCTGTGAATGACTATGGAGGGCGTGGCCTTTGAGGCCGTATATTAGTTGAAGAGGCGGAGCTGGTCATTAGGGGGCGGGGTTTCTGTGGATTCACATCAGTCTGTCAAATCCAGATCTGACATTAGCTCAGTCCTAGATCTGGTTCTGGTCTGGTTTGGTTCTGGAATAGGTGTGGTTCTGGTTTGGTTCTGGTTCTGGTCCAGGTCTGGTTCTGGTTCTGATTCAGGTCTGGTTCTGGTTTGGTTCAGGTCCTGGCTTGTTTCTGATTCTGGTTCAGTCTGCTTCTGGTCTGGTTTTGTTGTGGTTCTGAACCAGGTCTGGTTCTGGTTCCATGGTTTGTTTGAAAGTGGTCAGATCAGCTCAGTGGAATGTTTTATTATTTATTCTTCTTATTAATTTTCCATGTTCTGTTTGTTCCGTTCCGCCGTCGTCTGATCCAGGTTCTGTTTCATGTCTTTTTTTTTTTTTTGACTCAGTTTCTTAAACCATCAGATGAAAAGATGAGGACGTTTAAATCTGTTCAATAAAGGAGGTGAAATATGTTACAAACCTTGTCATTTTTCTCCCGGAGGATTTGACTTTAACGAGAACATCTGTGTTCTCCATGAACCTCGCTTTCCCAGAATCCACTGCTTCACATCAGCTGTTGTTTTGTGTCTGGGGAGGTTTTTTTGTTTTTATTTTTACGCAGATGATCGACTCTTTGTCTGCTGCGGTTCTGGAACAGATCAGATCCTTAAACTGTTTTATTTTCTGTTTCATAAAATGGGACCAGTTGAATGTGTTGGGTTTGACGCTGCCTTCAGGTGCTGTCGGGAAAATCACCCTTTCCACTTTTGAAATTGAAATATACACGTGTGTCGCCTTCAAGTGCTTTTGGTGGTAAAATGAAAATGTCCGATGCAGTTTAGGATTTTTTTTATTCGTCGTAATTTTTAAAAAATGAATAAATGAACAAAAATATCCAAAATAGAAGCAAAATCAAAAAAATTGACAAAAATGAACAAAAATGGAAGAAAAAATAGTAAAAGGGAAACAAATTTGGTGTTAATTCATCTGATAATTTAACATTTTTCATTTTATTAGGTACTAATACATGTATAAATGAACAAAAATCAACTAGATATTCAACAAAGTGAACAAAATGGAGGTAAAATCACAAAGAAAATGAACAAAAATGAATAAAATGTAAAACTGATACAGCATTTTTAAATTTTTCATAATTTTTAAAAATGGAAACTGCGTACTAAAACATGAATAAATGAATAAAATACCCAAAGAACAAGATGGAGCCAAAATCACTGAGAAAATGAACAAAAATGAACAAAATGATGGGTCAATTCATCTAATAAAGCATTTTTTTTTTTGTTTCGTAATTTTTCAAAAATGGAAATTGTATACCAAAACATGAATAAATGAACAAAAATTAACAAAATACTCAACAAAATGAAATAAAAACCCTAAAAAAAGAACCAACTACAGCCAGAATCACAGAAAATGAACAAAACCATGTGTAAATTTATCTGATAGAGTATTTTTTGTAAATTAAATCTGCTTTAAATGTACAAAATCATCAGCAGAACAATAATAAAAGCATCGTTTCTTATCGGACTTGAATGCCTCTGCTGTGTTGAAGAGGTCAAAGGTCATTTTCATCTGTTTATAACAAATATTTACCATAAATTCCATAAATTCTCCTCTTGCGTAGATGAAAATGAGATGGGAGTTTTTCTTTAGTTTTTATTTCAGAACTCGTTGGTCTGGTTGTTATTGGTCACATGACCACAGTAGAACTCGGTCTGGTTGTTATTGGTCACATGACCACAGTAGAACTCGTTGGTCTGGTTGTTATTGGTCACATGACCACAGTAGAACTCGTTGGACTGGTTGTTATTGGTCACATGACCACAGTAGAACTCGGTCTGGTTGTTATTGGTCACATGACCACAGTCTCAGTGTTTGATGAACGTCGGCGCCGCCTCATCATCGTCTCGTCTGGTCAAATCAACACTAGGTGGAAGTGAACGCAACACGGCAAGAGTGAGTCGAAGTGACTCCAACAGTGGATTTACACACACTCCTGCGTCAGAGGAACCTGTGTCCAGTCAGCATTCTGATCCGGTTCTGATCCGGTTCTGCTCGGTGTTCCACCTGTGGAGGCACAAAGACCACAAGAAAACACCAGTGAACGCTCCACCAATCAGACACAAATGTTATAGAAATAGTTATAAATCTAAGCCCCGCCCACGTCATTTACATATGTTTATTCATGTTTGTTTGCTCTGGTTTCGAACCCTCACGTCTACGGTTGGATTTGTTCAACACACGTTCTAACGCCGTTGTCCTCAGTGTCCGTGAGAACGACGTCTGATGCTACGACCTTTTGAACATGTGACTCAGTCATGTGACTCAGTCAGGGCTTAACCTTGTGTGTTTCCTGGGTTCTCTCAGGTTCTAAACACACCATCTTTAAGTCAACAGAACTCTTATAAATGTGGGTCTGGTCTGGGCCCTGAACCCGTTCAGAACCACCAGTCTGTCGCCTGCCCTGATGTTCTGGTCGTGTTCGGTTAAATCCGGGTCAGATGCTGTTCTGCTTTGTGTTCGGTTCCGTGTTCTGACTCGGTCCGGGCTTCAGGAAAGGCTGTTGGACTGAGAGGCTGCACATCTGTGATTAATGCGAAGCAGAGCTGAGCACAAACCCTTTGATAGAAGAGACTCTGGGCTCATTCCTGAAGCTCAACGTCACACAGACCCATAAAGGATCCGATTTCACAGCCACGAACATCACATCAGAACCAGCGTCAGAACCAGTTCAGCACAGCAAACACACCCGCTGACGTGGTTTTAGGTCCGTTCATGTATGAGAAAGTGTATTTAGTGGAAACCCAGTTTAGCTTTAGTTCAGTTCTGCCCAACCTGAGCCAAAATGGGCCGAACCAGTTACATAATTACATTAAAAGATCAACTTTGTTTGAAATGCAAAAAAAAAAACAACATAATAACATTAATCCTGTAAAACCGGACCCATCAAACACTAACCATGAAACTCCGATTTTATGGAAGTGGGATGTTTTTTAGATTAGAACATTTTTCTATATCATTTTTATTTATGATATACTTTTGTATCACATTTGATACATTGGGTGTTTTTATAAAGTACCTTATTTACCTGGAGTATCAAATCTGATACATACTATTTAACTTTGCTATAAAGCATCATTTATCAACTACCTATACTTTGTTTTAGTTCATAAAAAACTTATTTTTAAACTATAAATGTTCTTCTTAACATGACTTTTTTGAAAATTACCAAACACTTTCCTACAAAAAACATGTGAATGTTTTAACATTAGTGTCCATATTGAAAAACACAAAATAAAAGTCCTTCCAGTGGCTGCAGTGGGATGATCATCCACCAGGGGGCAGAAAACAAACATATCAGGTCAAATACAAAAGGTTTATTAGGAAAATATGGATGTTGATTATGAAGGGGTCTCAGAACCTGGTGTAGCATATATGATACAAATGGTTATAAAGGATTAAATTGTGTAAATATGTAAATTTCCAAACTATCCAAACAAAAGAGATGTGACCAAACTGAACAAACGGAAAAGTCTGAAGAAAAACAAGTGCAATTTCAACAATATTCTGCCTCCGAGACAAAACCAATTCCAAACGTTCCGTGTTTTAGAGGAAAAAAACTCAAATTACATGATGAAAATGTTTACATCTACAAATTATTCATTAAAAATGTGAATCATCATCTTATTTTGAACTGACCATCAAACCCTGAAAATAAAACAAAACAGACTCGACCACTGCTCTGGGATTCAAACCAACATGTTCTAGAATCTGAATGTGTAGGATTTATGCAGATTTTAATGTTATTATTATTATTTCAAACATCTTTTCTTTTGTTCATCTTATTGATGTCTTTGAATTTAATTTTTTTTTTTTTACATTTATCAACTTGTTTTCTGGGATATTTGAACATGAAACTATTTTTTTCTTTTTTTTCTGTGTAAAAATACAATTGAAGAGTTTTTGTCTTGAATTCTTTATCTGATTGTGCATTTGTTGTACAATGTTTGTTTTTATTTCAGTGAATATCACATCCATATTCTGTCTCATTTGATCATTTGTACGTGTTTATTCTAATGAACAGATAAAGTGGATCCAAAAACACCAAAAGCTTCAGAACAGACTGAATATTTGTCCAATTACATTTATTTATATGATTTATTTGTTCAGATTTTTCATATTTACACATTTACATTTGATTGAACTTTTTATAGTTGTCATTAGTTACAGATTATTCTAGTACTTTATTCAATAAACTTTATGTGGACCCTGAACTCAGATGGTGGACTGGACCGGGTCGGACCCTTGAGCGTCCGTTTTTGGTTTTGTAGGATGTCGACAGTTTTCCATCAGAACCGCAGTTTAATATTTCTATATCACATGATCATCATTGGGTCGACTCCATTGGCTGAGAGAAAAGGAGGCGGAGACTAAACAGTCTGAGCTTTAAACGTCACATGGTTCGACCTTTAGGGAATGTGACGGCGTGGTTCAGTGAACGCATCATTAACAGATGTTTCCCATGATCCTTTTCACCTGTTCTGTGTTTTGTTTTTTCTTCAGGTTAAATTGTGTCTAATTGTCATCGTGTTTATTTTTTTATTTTTATTTTTTTTCAGGTTTGGTTCCAGAACAGAAGAGCCAAGTTTCGTCGGAACGAGCGTGCGATGCTCGCCAGTAAAAACGCCTCCCTGCTCAAGTCGTATTCAGGCGACGTGACGGCGGTGGAACAGCCCATCGTCCCCCGACCGGCGCCGCGACCCAATGACTACCTGTCCTGGGGCAGTGCCGCCCCCTACAGGTAACGCCTCCAAATAAACAAACACACGAATAAACAAACTAATAAATAACTAACAAACACACGTCGGACTGAAACTAATAAACAAAACGACATCAGACAAACAGAGGGAAGAAGGAAAAGTGTGGAATTAAGTCTGAGGTCAATTAGTTTATTTAACCAAAATATATATATATAAATATTTTTCAATTAAAAAAAAACTTTTCATTCAAAGAAAAATTGTTTGTTTGTTTCTTTGGTTGAAAGTTTTTTTTTTTTCATCTTTTTTGTTTTCGGACCATATTATGGGAAACATATTTGTGTCTTTATTATTCAGTCCCAAAACATATCACTTCAATCAAAAAAGCTATTTTCAATTTAAAAAAAAAAATAAATAAAATAAAAACTTTTCAATTAAAGAAACAAATCATTCACATGAAATTTTTTGGGACTAAAATTTTTTTTTTGCATTGAAACAATTTTTTTCTTTAATTGAAAAGGTTTTTTTTATTAAAGTGATTTTTTTTTAATTGAAAATATTTTTTTCAGTTACTGCAACTTTCCTTTTGTTTGAATAATAAAGAAACAAACAGACTTTCAAACAAACATACGATAAAAACTAGACTGAACAGAAAAGTCATAAAATAAAAACTAAGGTTCAGTTGATGTGGACGAGGATTTGAAGGAAGGAAGGAAAGAAGGAGACGAGGAAAGGAAACACAGACCAAAACGAACAGAAGAAGTGCAACAGAAAATGATAGAAGCTTCAATAAAGAAGGAAACGTCAGCGTTGGACGGAGGGATGAGGAACCGAAGCGCAGACGTTAATGAAAGAAAAGGCGGATGTAAATAAAACCAACAGACGCTGTTATGTTTTCATTTCCTGTGCGAAGCCGCTCGTTCTCCTCATTCCTCGCCTTCATCTCCTCTGATCCACCTGGACTCTGGGCTCCGGTCCGGTCCGGTCCGGTCCGGTCCACCTTCATCCAGACCCCACCCACCTGCAGGAAATAAACCCCTCCCCCACTGAAAGTAGTCCCTCTGTTTACTGATGTCCGTTTAATGTGTCCCGACGCCGCCCAGAACCGCAGCTTTGGACCAGATCCTGCTGAGTTCTGGACCTGCAGAGGGTTTTAGTGACTTGGATGTTCTTCTGGTTCTGGTTCTGTGCCACTGAGCATGATGGGAAATATCATGCATGTTGTGTGAGTCTGAACTAACCCTGAGCTGGACGCAGGTTTGATGGAGTCCACGTTCTTGTGTCGTTGACGTCATTGAACGGTTTTTTAATAATTTAAGCCTCTGGTTTCAAACCTTAAAGAGTTAAAATCCTAAAAACCATTGAATGTTTTGATCTGAAGACGTTGAAGAGTTTTATGCAGAAAAAACTGAAAAAACATGAATGTGTGTTTACTGTCCGGGTTCTGGACGTTTGTGACATAAGAGCAGAAGAACCAACGCCTCAGGGTTCTTTAAGACGAGCCGGTGGAGACGCTTTCACAGACGTTAGAACCTGTTTCATATTTTAATCATGACCTGAACCTCGGATCTTCGTGGTTCCTTCGTGAACGTGTAACAGTCAAACCTGTGGAACCTTCTCGTCTTCGTTAACTCGTCTCTAACTCGGTGTTTGTGTTTCCTTCTGATGGAATGAACCCAAACATCCTCTGTTTTACCCACAATCCCCTCTGTCGCTGTCAGATCATGTGACTGCCCTGACGAGGTGATAATGTGAAAACAAAGCGTATTAAAGCCACCGTTGACCTCTGACCCCGGGCGTCACTCGACACCACAACATTAACTCGGCTCTAACGGGCAACATTTTTTGTGACTCTGCTTTCTCTGGTTCTGTTGGTTCCTTTGGTTCCATTGGTTCTGTTGGTTCCTTTGTTTCTTCTGCTTCCTCTGCTTGCTCTGGTTCCTCTGGTTCTGTTGGTTCCTCTGGTTCTGGTGATTCCTTTTATTTCTCTGGTTCCTTTGGTTCCTCCGGTTCCTTTAGTTCCATTGGTTCTGTTGGTTTCTTTGGTTCCTCTGGTTCTGTTGGTTCTGTTGGTTCCTTTGGTTCCTCTGCTTCCTCTGGTTCTGTTGGTTCCTTTGTTTCCTCTGGTTCTGTTGGTTCCTTTGTTTCCTCTACTTCCTCTGCTTCCTCTGGTCCTGTTGGTTCCTCCGGTTCTTTTGGTTCTCGTTGCTTCCTTTTACTTGGTGATGATCCTCTAACCTTAACCCTTATATGATCCTAAAGCTGGTATCCGGTGGCGGAGGGGGCGCCGGTGAGAGTTCCACAGAAAATGCTGCCCACAGACAACAAGTACGCCTTCACTTTACTACACTTTACTACACTTTACTGCACTTTACTGCATCCACTAATGCCCTGTTTCCTGCTGTTTGTTCACATTTATATGGATTTAATCTGTTTAACTCTCGTTCTAACCAGTCTGTATCTTATTTTTTCTCTAATGTTCAGTTTTATTGTGTTTTTTTTTTCATTCAGTGTCGTTTCCTTCTTGTGTTTCTGTCGTTAAAGGACCACGCAGCTGGTTTTGCACATTTCAACCCATTTCCTGCAACTCTGTGTGTTTTTTTCCTTTGTATTTAAGTTATTTCTGTTTCTTTTGGGTTAAATCGACTGTTAGGTCTGCTTTTACTTTGGGTGGTTTCCACTTAATCTGAATAGTTTTATTAATAAAGAACTTCCATAAAAAAATCATCTTATTAAAGAAAACAAACCAAATAAATGTAGTTTAATGTCGTGTGTTTTGTTCTGAGGTAAAAGTGAACATTTACAACCAAAATATTATTTTACATCTACTTTTGTTTACCTGCTATTAAATTGTACAAATTCATTCCTCGTCTTTGTGTAAAAACAAACATTTATTCAGAAGAAAAAAGAAAAACCCACATGTTAAAGAAGACGAACAGAAGAATAAAACTGAACAAAAAACTAAGGAACACATAATCAACTCTTTAAAATCATTAATCGTCTCTGTCCTGAACACATCTATATTCACTAATATATGATTAAATAAATGTGTGTGTGTGTGTGTGTGTGTGTGTGTGTGTGTGTGATTGACAGGCTGCTCGACTGTGGGTGTGGTTCAATTCCACATGACTTTTTTATACTTTTTTTTATGACTTTTTGATAAAGTTCGTTTTCCTGACTCAGTTAGCATTTAGCATTAGCGCACACATGACCCCTCATGCCCAAACAGCTCCACCCCTTTTGTCCATATATGGCCACTTCTGACCCAATTCTAAAACCAATGAAGTTTTTCTCAGGATTTACATCTGAAACGCTGTCGTTGTGTCACGTGTTCCGATGTGAACCCAGAGGAGGTTTTGGACCTCCAGAACCGGGTCCATGTCCTTAGACTGTGCACAAACGCTGCGGTGTTCTTTGTGTTTCCACAGCTGGTCCAGGTGATCTGACCCTGTCCTGTTTTTCCCTCCCTCGTCTCTCAGCGCCATGGCGACGTACCCGCCCACCTGCTCCAACACCAACACGTCTCAGGGCATGAACATGGCCAACAGCATCGCCAACCTGAGGCTCAAAGCCAAGGAGTACAGCCTCAACCAGGTCCCCACCGTCAACTGAGACCTGGTCCTGGACCTGGACCCGGTCCTGCTCCTCGGACCCGGACCTGGCCCTGCTCCTTGGACCCAGACCAGGTCCTGTTCCTAGACCTGGACTGAGCCTTGCTCCTTAGACCTGGCCCTGCTCCTTGGACCCGGTCCCGGTGCCTGTTTCAGACCTAATCCTACTCCTCGGTCCTGGACCGAGGAGCAGGGCCAGGTCTGGCCCTGCTCCTCAGACCCAGGCTCAGCCCTACTTCTCGGACCTGCTCCTTGGAGCCAGACCTGGACCCGGTCATGCTCCTTGGACCAGACCCGACCATGCTCTTCAGGGCCAGACCAGGACCTGGTCCTGGTCTTGGTTTTGGACCCAGCCCTGCTTCTTTGACCTGGACCTGACCCTGCTCCTCGGTTCTGGACTGGGACCTGGTCCCAGTCTTGGACCCGGCCCTGGTCCCGGTCCTGTGGTCTTCTGTATACAGTGGTGACTGACGCCTGGTTCTGTTTTCGTCTCTGGAGACGTTTTGTCTCAGACTCAGAGACGCAGACGCGTGTTCGGACGATGCGGATTTTCCTTTTGATGGATCAAATAAACGGATAAACATCTACAGACTTCCCCTGTGTAGACGACGGGGACATTTATACCTGCTTTAGTTTTGTTTTTGACGTTTCTTTTTATACCACTGCCCTTCAAACACTTTCCACACCTTTTGTTTGTTCCTCGTCCAGTATACCGGACAGGCCCGTGTATGTCTGACCCAAACCCCAGATCCTCCTCCTTTATCATATCCTTTATTTGTAACAGAATAAAACTTGTATATGAATAAAAATGCATCTCAACAGGTCTAGTTTTTCTCATTTTTACAGCATGTGAGATGAGAAACAGATTCAGGTGTTAGTTCAGCGTCGTCAGGTCCAGGTGACTCTGACATCAGAACCTCGTTGAAGCCATCATCACCATGGAAACGAGGTTCAGGACCACATGGGTCCAAATGGACCAAACCTGACAGTTTTACACTAAAACACAACTTCAGGTGTTCTGTTTCAAAGCGTCGTGTGCCTTCAGAATGTTGTCGGATCTGATCCGGGCTCATTTCAGATACAGAACCTTCTGTC
>JAPSES010000258.1:2591777-2612515 GCA_029822895.1 Maxillicosta whitleyi
TGGTGTGTTCCTGTCGTTTTTTTGTCTGACCTGTAACTGGATGGTGATCGGCTCCACATGTAACGTGTCTTTGTCAAAAGGGTCGAAGGCGTCGTCCCTCATGACGTCAGGCTGAGGAACGTAACCACTCCCACCCCCGAGCATGAACAGAGCCTGGTTCAGCTGCATGGGTTTGTCTACACTCACACACACACACACACACACACACATTGACATTTATAAATGCATTTTTGTATAATAATCAATCACCTAGACCAGCCCTAGAACATACAGCCCGTGGGTTCCGACTAAAATGTCTGATCTGGTTCATGGGATGATTTTGTCAAACATAGAAAATATTAAAAATCAAGGGTGTCAAAATCTTTTTTAGTTCAGGAGTAACAGGCAGCCTAATATGATCTAATGTGGATCAATAATCAATAATGTAAAGTGCTTTGGCTGGCCTGAAAGACACTGTAGAAATCTAATCCATTCTTCTTGTTATTATTATTATTATTATTATTAATAATAATAATAATAATAATAATAAACAATTAAATCTCCAAAATTTTCTCTCATAATGCAAAAATGTAAAATTAAATGAAAATCTACTAAAACTATCATAAAACAAATATTAATGTGAAACTTCTTAAGGGGGAACTTCAACAATACTCCTGTCACTAAATATTTTGTGCCTTTGTAGATCCACTATGATATGTAAGTTGTATTGCATACATGCAAATGATAAAGAAAACAAAAACTTTTAAAATTTCACTTATCTTTCTTATGAAATTATAGGTTTTTCAGGGTAATTCAAGTTATTCGCATTTTTGTAAAGGAAGTCAAGATAAAATTTATTTTAAAAAAAAAAGCAAAAGATCCTTCAAAAGTAAATGAAACTATTGTGCACTTCTTGTCTAAGATCGTCCCAATTGTTGATTTTTGTATAATTATTTATGTTTTGCTTGTTCATATATATTGTTAATTTTCATTGCATGTTCAGAATAAATCACTAAATCAAAAATCAAAACAGTCAAAGGTCAAACGTTGGAAAATAATGATGCAATATGACATTCATTGACATATTCCTCCACAGGTGAACAGAAATGGTGCTAATGGGTTTATGTAATAACAGCGACTGACCTGGTGTCTGGAAGTTGAGTGCGACCAACTGGGAGCCGCAAAGCCACATGGGTAATGGGTCGTAGTTTGATGAGTCCAGTCTCTGTCCTCGAGGGTAAACTCTGGAGAGCTGACGGCGGTTGTACTGCAGGAAACGCTTCCCTCTGCTGCGGGTTGCAAACTTCTCAGCCTTGGTCTCTGGGAAGGACGACATGTCCCGATAACACGCCCTCTCTGTCCCGATCTCTGCAAAAAAAAAAAAAAAAAACCCATCACACGAACACGGAAACAAACGAAGGCACCGACATGAAGTGACAGGTACATGTGACCCTTACTGTCCTCGTTGAAGGGAACAGGTCTGCAATAAACCACCAGTTCAGATAACTCCACTGCAATCTTCTTCCTCCTCTCCATCTGCTTCTCCTCCTGCATCTGTTGCCATGGAGACAAAACATCCACACTGTTAACACATGGGAAGGCAATAATACAAATGTACTTACATATAATAATATAAAAATGTTCAAGGTTTTAGAATTATTTTTACACTTTAGACCAGAGGTGTTAAACATATGGCCCGTGGGCTAAAACAGACCCACTAAAGGGTCCAGTCTGGCCTGTGGGATGAATTTGTGAAATGCAAAAATTACACTAAAGATATTTACAATAAAAGGGTGTAAAAATTTCAGTTCAGGAGCCACATGCAGCCTAATTTAATCTCAAAGTGGACCAGACCATCATAATATAATCATAATAACCTGTAAATAATAAATCCAATTTTTTTGTCTTGTAGTGTAAAAAAAATATTAAAAAATTGCATGAAAATGTTTAAATTTAAAGATAATCCTATTCCAAAAAAAGGAAATAATTGAAACAAATATGAACAATCCAGAAAGAAGTAAGCAGAATTTTAACAATATTCTGCCTTTTACTAACTGTTTTGTGCATTTGTAAATCCACTGTGATCTGTACATTATAACGTACATGTGTAAATGATAAACTGAGACTCAATATTGTTAAACTTGCACTTAATTCAGATTGGTCATGTTATTCATATTTTTTAAAGGATTGTTTGTACTGTAGATGTAAACTTTTTCATGATGTAATTTTACTTTTTTCACTCTTTCTGAAAAGTTTAGAGTTGATATTATTTATAGATTATTATGTTATTATTTGACTAGCCCGGCCCACTTCATATGGGTCATTATGTGTCCCCTTAACTAAAATGACTTTCACACCCATGCTTTAGACTTTTAAATAAAATTTGTCTTTACTGTTAATAATAAAAACTTAAAAGGCAGAATATTTGGACAAGAATATCTATAGATTTGCAAAGACGCAAAATTTTATCAGAAAAAAGGTTAATTCAAGAGCAGCTATTTTAATGATAAAATAACTTTTAACAGGTGAAACGGGCGTCTTTGTGGCCGTTCTACTGACCCGTGCATCGGCGTTCTGTGCAGCCTCTCTGATCCTGCTCGCCCAGCAGGTCAGGTCCTCCAGGTTTTCTGCAGCCACATCCAGAGTCTGAACCGGGTGGGAGGAAAGGTGCTGCGAGTGGATGGTGAACACGAAGGCCCGCGAGTTCTTCCCGTCTTTATGCACCACTGGATGGATGAAGACAAGCGAGGGTGGGAGGACAGAAGTTCAACAAACACGTGAAACAACAGAGACCTTTAGGATCAATTTTACTTTTTTAATTCAATGAAGTAACACAAACTGACAGTTTTATTTTATTATTGAATAGGTCTGTTACATGTTTATGCACAGAGGCTGCAAGGTTTTCAGGGCTCTAACCCAGAGCTTCCTGTGCAATTAGTTTTCCTCATGTAAGGGATGTTATTATGATTTAAGAACATAAGAAATAAACACAAGCCAAACAGGGTGAAAATACTGAAGCTTAAAAAAAGGAAACATATGGGAGACTTAGGCAACCAGATCAGTGAGAATTTGTGAAATAATTGAAAATATTTGCAATTTTTAAAATAATCTCCTAGGAAAAAGAAAAATGTTATCACTTTCGCCACAATTAATAATAATAATAATAAGGTAAGTAAATAAATAAATAATAAAAATAAACAAACAAACAACACTCCTTCAACCAGAAGTTGGCCAAGGGGTGATAATTGTTACCTCAGCCATTTGTGGACAAAATTACTTTTTTGCTGTAATCATCAAATACTCAGTTTCTGGTAAAAAGTTTTTTTTTGTGTTTTCTGAAAAATGTGACAGGAAATGACAGGAATTATTTTAGGAAGGTGATGATTTGGAAGTTACAGTTCTCTGTCAAATGTGAAAAATCAGCTGGTTTCAGGTAGTCGGAAAAAACAAAACAAAACATAAAATGTCATGGAAAGTTAAGAAATGAAAGTAGGTTTTCTCCATTCATTTGTTTGAATAGTTTTTATCCCCAGTGCCACAGATTTTGTTTCAACACTTTCATGTAAGAGATTCTGACATTTCAGGTACAGGATTCATTAACTCCATTACTTGTTCATAATGGATAGATAGACAGAGAGATAGATGGATGGACGGACAGACAGACAGACAGATAGATAGATAGATAGATAGATCAGACTTTTTCACAGTTTCATTCTCAGACTCACCAACATGACATGTTGGAACGTCGATGAAGCCTTTGAGGAACGTTCCCAGTGGACTGTTCTCCGTGGACTAAAAGCAACAAAAACATGTAAATAAACAAACTGACAGTTTGTCTGTGACCTCCTGATGTATGAATTATAACTCACTGCTTCATCCATCTCCCGGGTTGGAGAACTGGGAACCTCCTCTACGTAGTTTGCTGGAAACCAAAGTTGTTTCTTACCTCCGTAGTCACCGCGCCACCTAAACAGGAAGCACATGATCGTAACGTAGTGCTGTGGTGTTTCAAAAGCAGCTTCAGAACACAGGACCACACTCACCAGCCGCCCTCCTGTTTGTCCACGTTGACGATGAGCGCCTGTTTGGGGAAACAGAGCTCGTCTTCCCTCTGAGCTCGGTAATCATACAGAGCTTTGACCGTACACTGAAACACACAGAGATCACGTCCAGTCAAGGGTTTACATTTTGTCTTTCTGGCAAATATTATGCATCTTATTTGGTGTCACAAGATAAAAATAAATAATATGTATGTATGTATGTATGTATGTATGTGTGTATGTATGAATGAATGTGTGTGTGTATGTATGTATGTATGTATGTATTTATGTGTACATATGTATGTATGTATGTATGTATGTGTGTATGTATGTATGCATGTGTACATATGTGTATATGTATGTATGGAGACATAATCAGACTTGACAAATGTTAATATAACCTTAAATAAGTGAACCATATCCCACTCACCCGGGCTGTGGGCATCTTATTGGCTTCCACGTAGAAATGAGGAGTACGAACTTCATACAACGCCCCATAATCCAACTCCTGAAATCAAACAAATGATAATTAATGATAAATTAAATTATTTACTTAATATTTATAGGACATGCATGTTGTTTTCTAGCAGTATGAAATATCATCTAAGAGACATTTAAAACATAATAACTCATTTATTTTCATTACATCCTTTCAAAGGTCAAAAGTTAATTAATTCCTGTTTTTTAGTTGAATGTAGGAACACTCCAGAACATCAGACTGTCACACCTCAAAAGCTGCAAACTAAAAAACTGTACATTTCTGCTATAAAACAGTAACTGAACAGCTATTTTAATCAACTAATAGACTGAAAAGAGGTACAATCACAGACATTAAACAGCTTATTATATCTCAATTGATAGACAGTGGATAAAATGTATTGTATTTGCAGGAATAGTAGAATAATTTCATAACAAATGGCTCTAAATGTAATAAAACCCTGGTGTGTCCGACTCACCGTGGTGCCCATGCGGTCCAGGGTGTCCTCATTGATGGGGTATCGGAGCCTCATCTTACGGTACAGAGGATGTTTCTCGTAGTAGCTCACCAGATCCACCAGACTCTCAAACTCTGCTGAGCTGCCGAGCATGAACAGTCGGCCTTCCTGCTGGATGCGACAGTGCTTGATCTTTCCCTCCGCCCTGTGAACACACAGAATTAACCCTAAATCTGTTTGTATCATATTTGCTACACCAGGTTCTGAGACGTAACAAGGTTAATATTTGCCATAAAAAACTTGTTGTACATGACCCGATACATGCTTTCTGGCCCCTAGTGTTTTTTTTCATCCCACTGAAGCCAGTCAAAGGCTTTTTTCCCCCTTTATCAATATCATTAAATTATTCACATGCTTTTTGCAGGAAAGTCTTTAGCAATTTTCAAAGTTATGTTAAGAAGCACATTTAGATCGTTATTCTTTTTTTCTTTTTTAAAATAAGTACTTCATGTAAAGTTACTTGAAAATTGATTCTATGTAGTTCAGTTAAATTCTGTGCTTTATAAAAAACACCCAATGCATCAAATGTGATACAAAAATATAACACAACTAAATAATATAGCATAATGTTTTGTTCGGATATTAAGGTCCAATAAACATCTCGATTCCAAAAGAATTAAAATTTTGTGTCTGGTTTTTGATGGGTCAGGTTTTACAGGGTTAACAACAGAACGCAGATGCTGTCGTCTGTGACTCTTTGATGATGTTTTACCTGAAGGAGATGGCGTAGGAGTTGTGTTCGCTGCGTTTTCGCACAAGGAAAGCTCCGTCTCGTGGAACTCGCATCAGCATGTGTTCAGCCTGGACTCGGGACAGACTGGAGTGGTACCACCTTAAGGAAACACAAAATCCCAACCATTTGAATGCTACTTTCTGTGCTTAATATATGATTACAGTGAGCTTCTTCTTTGGTTTGTCTTTAATTGTACTATTTATTCGTGATTTGAAACTTTGGTCTCCACTGCAAAATACAGAAATGAAGACCCTGTTTAGAAGGGTTAGGGGTGACCGTGAATTTGGATTGGGCCTTAGTCAAATAGAACTTCTGAATCCCTCTGTGAAGTTTTTTATAGTCTTATTTTTCCATCACATAGAACTCCATTATTTCTACATCAGTCTCTTCTTCTTCTTCTCCTTTGGTCTTTTCCCTTCAGGGGTCTCCACAGCGAATCACTTGCCTCCATCTAACCCTGTCTTCTACATCCTCTTCTCTCACACCGACTACCTTCATGTCCTCTTTAAAGAGAACCTCAGCATCTTCACCTGTGCTCCCTCCATCTCTGCCTCCTGTCTTTTCTTATTTCTATGTCAGTAACAGTCAATAATCTGATGTCAGACCAGTTACACTCACTCTCTGCTCTCGTGCGCGTTGGGCTGAGGTACGGGGTTTCCCAGTCTCATCTCGAACTCGTTGCAGCGCAGCGGTGTGTCTCTGTAGTGGCAGATGAGCCGGTACAAACTGTCGAACACCAGGTTGTCGGTCAGGTAGAAGCGAGTGGAGCCAGACTCCTGACGGGAGTGAATCCTGCAATGTTGAACACGACCGGAACGCCTGGAAGGATGACGGAAGAGCAAACGGGTGAGAAAACAACAGAGCTAATTAAACGCATTAAAGGTGGTTTGGGACATAAATGTGTTTCTTTTCTGTTGTTTCACTGTTCAGGTCAGTTTAATGTCACTTTAGTTCAGCCACATTTAATCTGAAGTGACCAGTAAATAATAAGATAATAATATATATATAAAAAAACATGTTTAGTTCTTTTATTGAGTTTCCCAAATGTGACATAAACTTAAACTGTTTAACCCCCCAAAGACCTAAAGAGCTGCTGATGACCAGAAGTGAAATGTATCACTTCAAATGTTTTTCAAGGTGTCACAAAAGCTGGACAAATCTGGATGTAGATGTTTTTTTTTAATTGATTTAATTGGGTTCTATTTTGAGAAGGTTTTAGGTAATATTGTTGTTATACTTGTAGTACCTTTTACAATAACGGTGTTTTACATGAATGTTCTTCCTTTAGTGTATTATGTATAGTTTTAGAACTGACTTTCACTGTGTTTTATGTATATTTTTAGTGTGGCTGTGGTTTCTAGTTTGTGTAACTTTTGCTGCTGCTGTCTTGAAAAAGAGTTTTTTAATCTCAAAAGAGCTTTTTTAATGATTAAATAAAGATTATAAATAAAATGTCAATAAAAATGCCCCAATATAACAGTACAACTGGCCTCATACATCATTTCCATCATCTGTAAATGTTCATGTGTTCATTTCAGTTCTTTAAACTCATTTTAACTTAACTTGTTAAAAGTTTTTCCCCCTCACAAATAAAAAGAGCATTTTTAGAACTGATTAATCATGTTTATGCTCATCACAAACACTTTATGTCAATGAAAACAGAACTGGAGTCAGATATACAGCCTGATACAGCCTGAAAAAGACCATTATTTTTCGTGTATTAACACAACTAGAGTTAACTAATAAGTAATAATGTCTCCCAGACTCAGTTTTCCCTGGCGTTCGTCTCGCGTCACTGACCAGAAGGACAGAGTGTAATCGCCGACAAACGTCTCGCTCTCTCGGACCAGGAAGGTGCCGTCCTTGGCCCCGCCCTCGCAGTACTCCTGCAGGAGTTTCTCAGCCACCTGTCGGCCGTCTCGACCTCCTCCCAGTTTACCGTGAAACCACCGCTCGGCACAGTGCTGCTCGTTGTTGTTACACTCCTGTAGAAATGACAGAAGACGAACAGAGCTCATCAGACACAATCACCCTGTAAGTTCTATAGTTGGGTTTGAGTTTTTTATGTCTGTCTGACACCTTAAGTTACGACTACAGCTTTTTATCCTTTTCACATCTAAACCATATACAGCAGATGTGTCAAATATACGGCCTGTGGGAAAAAGCTGCCCCACCAATGTGTGGTGGTGTGGTGATTACAGAGAGTTCACCATATGCTATGTTTGGAATTTGTGTCTTGTCTCCCAGTAAGCACAATCACAGGGAGAGTATCTCATCTCATCCTAATTTGACTGTTTTCAGCCTAAAACATAGACCAAAGTTTGGAGTTGTCATTATTTATAGGTCATTATTGTGATTACGTTACTAGTCTGGCCAGTTTGAGATCAAATTGAGCTGTATCAGTTTAACAACCAGGGTTCTAGCTAGGATTTTATTTTAGAGTAGATTTAGAGGATTATGCGGAAGCTGAGCTGCCGCCGTTGTTTTAAGCGTAAAAGAATGTCATCGTACGTCTGTGGCCTGATGTCAGCACAGAGGGAGCCAATGGCAGCAGATAATACAGAGTAGGTGCTTCGGACCATTAATGTCAGACCCTGCGTTTGATCTAGGCAAACAATTACAGTCAAAATGCCAATACGCTGTACTGAAATTTAGCGTATCGGGTCAAAATTTTAGTGTCGGTTGTCGATACACTAAATTGCGCTAGCTAGAACCCTGACACCCCCTGGTGTACAGCATAAGATAATGTAAAAAAATAAAAATAAATAAAGAACTTGGAATGGACCAAAAGGTGGGAATCAAGAAAAAGTACAATGTTGTAACTTTTTTCCTGTATTTTTCCATCAGGAATAAAACAAAACACAAAATTTCATTGTTTACGAATGCTTCGCCAAATTGTCTTCCCACCTCTTTGCCTTCGTCCTCCTCCTCTTCATCAGTCGTCTGGTAGTGAGACGTCTCCTCTGAGTAGTAGATCTTATTACTGGTCAGGACGAAGTAGTGTGGAGTCCATGTCTGTAACACACACACACACACACACACACACACACACACACACACACACACATCAGTCATCCAGGTCACGCACACGTATTGTACATGTATGAAAACACTGTGTGCGCTCACGTGGTCGATGGGGTCTTCGAGGTAGAGGATGCCGTTCTTCAGTGAGTTGCTGATGTCGTTTTCAGAGTAACTGGCAGACGCCACCTCCTCATACACAGTTCCTTCCACCAGTTTCTTGTGCTGTTATCCATGAAATAATAAATATTAACAACTAATAATGAAAATTCAAACACGGAATGTTTTTGTATGTATATTTGACAGAGGTATTCTTCATATTTTACTAATCATATTGATAATATTTGTCCAGGACAAATTGTATAAATTGCTGTTTTAATTGTTTTAATAGAGTATTTGTTGTTATGGAAATAGCAGATAACCTAGTTCCAATTTTCCTGATGCTATCTTTAAATCAGATTTTAAAAAACAAAATAAAAACTGTAATTACATTTTAATTAATTAATTTTATAGCGTTTTGGAAAAGATCTTTTAAAAATCTACATTCATATATTTCTTCTAATATTTGTTTGTAGTATTGATCCTTTCTTTACTGCTACTTTTTTTTAATACTTTCACGGTGCAATTGCAACACACAATAATTTCCCTGGGATTGATTAAGTATTCTGATTACAATTAAATATACTTGAATAATAATATCCTCCGAAGACCCAGTAGAATAAACATTTCGGCTTTTTTACATTAAATAATTGATCGGAAATGTCATGATGCAAAATTTTTCCCAGATACATCTTAAATTTTTTAATGGAATATTATTTTCAGTGGACCGCTTTTTCTTTCTTTTTTTTTTTTAGTGAAGTTGTAAAACTCAAAAATGCTTTGCTGAGTGTCAGGAGGATATGACACATTTAATAACCAATAGAGGGAGAGAATGTTTAAAAGCCAACATGAATACATAAGGGAGGTTTGGACGAACGCTGTGCATGTGTTTACCTTGATGAGGATCTTCCTGCGGAGCTGATAGGGTGAGGGAAGCTCCTCTGCGTTGTTATCGACTGGTTTGGTGAGCAGCAGATCTCCAAACACCTTCTTGAAGTGAGTGGCCATGTTCCTCTGCTGGACGACGCTGCAGTGGTCTTCAATGGACAGGATCACCGGATACCTGCACAGACACAGAACCAGATCATCCGTCTAAACCAGGGGTGTCTAACTTAATTTAGTTCAGTTCCACATTTAATCTGAAGTGGGCCGCACCACTAAGATAATAATATAATAATATATAAATAATGTCAACTCCAAACTTTTCTCTGTTTTAGAGTGAAAAAAGAAAAGTTACGTTATGAAAATGTTTACATCTACAAATTATGCTTTAAAACAATGTGAATAATATGGACAAATTGAAAAAATAAGTGTAATTTTAACAATATTATGCTTCAGTTTATCATTTTGATGATATGAGGGTGATGGGGTTGGAGGAAATGTGGAGGAGAGGTATCCATGGACCGGTCAACCCCTGCTAGCGGGCAAAACGGCCGGTATAGAAATGTTGTTTGTGTGTTTTTGTGTGCTTCAGTTTATCATTTTCACATGTACTTTATAACTTACAGATCACAGTGGATCTGCAAATACACAAAACATTCAATAACAGATAATAATATTGTTAAAACTGCACTTCAGGTTGTTCATATTTCCTCACATTATTCACATGTTTTGCAAAATTATACTTTGTTTTGGTGTAAATACATGAAAATGTTACAGAGTTGTGAGTATTTAATGGATATTATGGTCGTATTTTGCTGATTTGACCCACTTGAAACTCTCTATGGCGCCTGAACTAAAATGATTGTGAATTATTTAATTTTAGCATTTCACAAAGTCATCACAATGGCCGGACTGGACCCTTTGGCGGGCTGGATTTGGCCCCCAGGCTGCATGTTTGACACCCCTGGTCTAAACTCACCATCAGACAAACCTTCAACTCTCAAAGGTAAAGAACCTACAGGCACAAAGAACCACATGCACCAGATAGATCAGCTTTAAACAGTTCAGTGTGGTTTTAATGTTGAACTGTTTCATTTTGTGTCATAATCCACATCCTTTATAGTGATCTAGACACATTATTGTTTTTATGTTTTATTTGTATATTATTTACCATTTTCAGAATAATATATATATGTTACACATGTCAGATGTTTCTAATTGTTTGTGCTACTTCTTGTCATGGGGTCAAGGGTCACACTAACTAGAGAGTTTAACCTTTAGAACCCATTTAACTCGGGTTTGTTTGTCTTTTAAGGCTGTTGTTATATATATCCTGTATTTTCTTGTTGTATTTGAGGAATAAATGAACGCTCATTTCAACCTTTCAAGAATAACAAAGGTAAAAGTGGCCTGAGACTTTTGCACAGCACTGTATAATGACTTAGCATATATAATAATAATAATAATAATAATAATAATAATAATAATACACTTACTCAGATGTGACAAAGGCGTGTTCTTTAATTGTGTGCAGCACATCTAGGAATTTGATCTTGGAGGTTAACGTGTGTCCGTGGTAGATGATTGGCAGGTCATCAGGTCCATCCCAACAGTCCACTGACATCAGAAAACACACACTTTACTCCACTTTACAGAGGAATACAATGCAGTATTTGTGCATAAGTATGTGTACAAACAGGACTTTATGTTTTTCTAATCAAAACTGGTGTATGTTTAAGTAGATGCTGCGCAGAAAAAATGACCCAAACATGTAAATGAAATGTTTATAGGACAAAAACACTGCTACTGAGGATGCTTGTGTGTAGTTTCACTCACACTCAATGCAGCGACAGCCCATCCTCAGACAGCGGGTGTAGGCTTCGAGAGAAGATTCACTAGAAAACTGGTCACCTGTCAGGTATCTGAGAGACGAGAGCACAGAGGCTGGGTTCACATGACAACAACAACATAAATGTAACCTCACATGGTTATGGTTAAGCAGTTTAAGTTACAGTTAGAAAAAAAAAATCAGTCTGTTTTACCATGTGAGATGTTTTAAATGTATCATTCTTATTCTGGACTTCAGATGAATAAATGTAGTAGTTTTCCTGGTTCCTGAAGATAAAACCCTCATATGTGGGTCATAAAGTTTCTCCACTTCGGAGTATTTTAAAGCTCTTACTGACAGATAATGAGACGTACGTGTTGTGTGAGGAGGAGATCCAGTACTGAGAAAGAGGTCGTTTCATGTCGTCAGGGATGACGGGGGAAAGCCGAGGGTCACACACGGAGTTTTCTTTAGAAAACAAGAAGGTCAGGAACTAGAAAAAGATGGAGAACAGGGTCAGAGTTTAAAAAAAAAAAAAAAAAAGTGTGTTTCAGTGCGTCTTTGTGTTTTTGTTTGTTTGTTTGTACCTCATCCAGTTGTAGCATGGGCTCAGGCTGCGGCCCCCCCCTCATGTAGCCCATCAGGAACTCACGGACACGACTCAGATCTGACGCCCAGGACTCCTGAGACCAGAACATTAACAAAAAAATACAAATAAAACACAAAACAGATGATATACAGGGTGATTGTTCTTTCTTCTTCCAGACTATTTCTAAATTATTTGTTTCCCAAAGACTTTATGTACTTTTATACTTGTGTTTTTTTGGGGTTGTTTTTGCGCCTGTTGTATGTAGTAGAAAACTTTATTCTAATAAATGTATGAATGAATGCATAATTCACAGTAAATTATGTTTTAATGACAGAAACATTTTCAAAACATGAAAATCACAAAAGTGCATGGACATCACACAAAAGTTTCACTAGGATTATTTCAGTACCGACCGTTAGTGAAATCAATCGATCAAATGTTATTTATACAGCACCAAACCCCAAAAAAAGGTTTCTCATGATACTTTACATATAGAACCAAAGTCAAAACCAGACTCTCAAGCAAATTTATTGAAACCTAACAGAATCCTCCAGGAGCAAACACTTGTGATGAAGACGGTGGTGAGGTAAACTTCCTGTTAACAGGCAGAAACCTCGACTCCTGAGGGGATCATACCATGTTTTATTAGTGTTATGTTACACTTCCTCCCACTCCTTCTTGAATACGTGAATGAAGTCATATTTTCTTTTCATTACATTACATTTGGCTGACGCTTTTATCCAAAGCGACTTACAAGGTATAGGCATATATAGCGCAAAGGGGATTGCTCAAGGGCTCACCTGGGATTTGAACTGGCAACCTTCCGCACCAAAGGCAGTGGTGTAAAAAAACTAAGCTACCCAGTTTCACATGATATTATATTTTTTATTTCTAAGGATGCCCGACGGCCCCTCCGACCACCACTGAGCATTCATGCACATTTTTTTTCACCAGTGTAAGTGACACTGGAGGCAACAAGGGTGAAATGCCTTGCCCAAGGACACAACGACGCAGGACCACCAAGCCTTCAGCTTTTGGACAATATGTTCTACCTCCTGAGCCCATAAAGTAAAGTAAGATTACTTTTTGTTGCATAATCGAAATTAACTGAAACCAACTAATATGCTTTCTCATTTATTTCTTTTCTTACAATATGTGCTTTTGAGCATACAGGTAGTCCTCAGATTACCAACAAGTTCCATCCCTACACTGTCGACGTAACCCAAATTTCCACGTAAGTCGGAAAGTATAGTACACCTAAATGATGATGATTTCTTTCAGCTTTTTCCCTTTCGGGGTCACCACAGCGAATCACCTTTGCATGTTTATTTGGCAGGTTTTTACGTCGGATGCCCTTCCTGACACAACCGGGCTTGGGACCGGCACAATGAGGCTTGAAACCACTTGTGGCTATTGGGATGAATAGCGTAAAGAACCTTTTCCAAGGGATCACTTGGTCTCAAACCGGCTACCTTCCGCACCAAAGTCAGTGGCGTTAACCACTGAGCTACCCAGTTGCTACCCCTTAAATCTCTAAATAAATATCCAAATACATATTAATAAAATAAAGTAAAAAATAAGATACTGTACTTAATGTACGTACAGTATACAGTACATATGTATAGTAATGGCAGATGAAATTTCGGCGTTGTACAGTAATAGTGGACGAGACTCCAAGTCGGAATAATGTAATTCATGTACGTCGTAACCTGAGGACTACCTGTATTCTAAAATTCGACTACAAGAGAAACTTTTTTCCACACTTTATTAACACTTCCACACAAAATTTCAGACTATTTAAGACTTTAAAGACCTTCTTGTGTTTATGTGCTGCATTTGTGGACGATACCTTCTGGTCCATCTGTAAAAACTTCTGGAAGTCGTAGAGAGAGATCTGACACAGCTCAGGTCTGTCAACATTCCTGAAAAAAACACAATGAAAACTAAGAAAAAGTAGTATACGTCCGATGGCTTCAACCAAAGTATCCCAGAGAAAAGCAGAGAAAAAAATGCTCAGATAATGAAAACACAAGTTTATTTTACAATGCCATTAAAACATTGCATTTGGAAAGTTCTCTGTGTATGAAAACGAACCTGAAATAGAACAAAATGTGGAAACTGTAAAGGGTCGGAAAACTTTTCAAATGCATTACGTCTGTTTATACATGAAAATACCGGAAATAATAATTAAACCACCTGTGACTGTCAGTAGAAATTTAATGGAACAGCCTTTCAACATCACCTTTTCATAGGCGAAATGTTTACAGATCATTTGTAACACGAGATATTACCACTTTATCACTTTACTTTTTCATGTCGTTCAATTAAATCCATCGTAAACTGTTCATGTGTCACAGTTTTCAGACAACAACAAAAAAAAAAACAAAAAACAACGGCTTTTGACAAATGTTGTTTTCCTGACTTTGTCGAGGTGGTTCCATAATTATTCCTCCAGCTGTTAATATCCTGTCTAGTCTGAATAAAGGGAAAACGGTGAGGGAGGTGAAGACGAGGGACTGAGAGTGAGGAAGAGGAGGTGCAGGGACTCACCGCAGAGGGAAGGAGAGGTCCAGCTGTTCAATAATCTGAGGAACAAAAGGGTGAGGGAGGGGGGACAGGGTGGACAGGGTGAGGGTGGGGGTTCAGGTGAAGCATAAACAGTAAAGGATAAAGTGAGAGTGGTGTGGTACAAGTAAAGAGGTGGAAAGAAGCTAAATACAGGTACAATTATCCAAATATTAAAGGTTCAATATGTAAGATTTGGCATGTTTGTGTCACGTCTGTGGTTTTTGTCTCTCTCTCCCCCTCACTCTTTTCACTCTCCCTCTCTCGCTCGCACTTTCTTTCTCTCTTTCTTTCTATCTGATCTGTCACTTGATGAGAGACAGGTGTTTTGTCATCAAGGAAGACAATATTTACACCTTCCTGTTCCTCTGCTTCCATGCCAGATCGTTATTGCTTGTGCTTATTAACCTTCCAGTGTGTTCTCTCACTCTGTTTTCTAGTGTTTTGACCCGTTTCCCGTTTTTGGACCTGCCTGTTTACCGCCTGCCTTTTTGACCCCTGCTTTGCCCGACTGATTCCTGGATATTCCTCGCTGGTTTGACCCCTGACTGTTTGACCTGCCTTCCGTTGTTGACCACACCTCCAACCCGTACCCTGCTGGACCACCCACTGCTGAACCCTGGACCACTGGATCCACCTTCTCCCTGGCACTGGAACACTATTAACACTTTGGTGCTAATTAAGATGGACTTTTCTGTGGTGTACATCTTATACACAATAAAAGACTAATGAACTTATCCTGCTCTGTCCGGTCTGCAATTGGGTTCTGTGTCCGATCCTTGTCAGTTTGTGTCTTTGTCTGAGTCTGTTGTGTAACTTACACAGCTGGTGTTGCACAATGAAAATTGAAAAACCAAAATCAATCCCAAAGACTCAGTCATGTGTAAGCCTTACACATTGAACCTTTAAATTTGACTATTTCAGTTTTCCCAGACGTTCTGCTCTTTCTTCACTAAATGACAGGTACGACAGCCTTCTACGTACACACTCATACTACAACGTGACAAAAAGAGTGCAACGTTTAGGAAACACAGCCCAAATGCAGTGACACAAATGAAATACAAAATAAAACCTGAAACTGACCTAAAAAAATGGTGCTTGCTCTTTATCCAAATAAAAATTCCAGAGTTTTTCTCTTTTCCCACTGGGTTTTTGGAGTTTTTCTTTGCTGAGAAGGAGGGTCTAAGTATGAGGGACATTCTGGACAATAATCCATCAACTGTTTATTTCACTGTTTTTTGTTTCATTCTGTAAAGTCCTGTGAGGCAACTTTATGATACAAGGATCTACAAACAAAATTGGATTGAAAATTAACTATTTGTTCATATTTATCTCCCCTTGTGTGAAGGACTTGGTAACATGTTGTTTTAAAAAGTACTATATGAATAAATTTTTACTTACTTTTTCAAAACTTCTTTTTTTTTTTCACCCTAGACCTTCACTTTATGTACTTTTATAGTTGAGTGCCGACTTTTTTTGGTTGAGAGTACCTGTTGTGTGTATTAGAAACGTTCATTTTAATAAATGTATGAATGAATGAATACATAATTCACACTAAATTATGTTTTACTGACAGAAATGCTTTTAAAACAAAATATCACAGACAAGTTTGACCAGAATCATTCCAGTACTGAACGGTTAACAAAGTCATATCAAGTTTTTTACATGGATGCTTCTATGAAACTTTTTTTTTTTTTTTTTTTTTTAACAACTTTTTAGACCCAATAATAAAAGAGAAATTTAGACATATATCTCCCCAGGATGTACCTAATGATCACCTCAGATAAATGCAAAAAAACTATACTCTTGCTCTGAGCCATCCCAAAATTAGTGATTTTTTAAAATAAAATATTGGGGCCCAAAATAGGATCCAAATTGGAAAAAAAAGCTACCTAGGTGTCAGTGCATTTGATCTGGAAAACATGGCTGTAAATGATTTTCTATACCACCACTATGAACAAAGACACTGCGTTAAATTTGAGGATATTAGTGTTTTTTCTAATTCAGGCATTCAGGTTTTTCATGAATCTAGTCTCATTCCAGGTTCCGTATGTAACCCATTGTGTCCACTCTCATTACATGCGGAACCTGCCCATTTAAACAAAAATAAATTGTGAGCGATTTTGCAACAGCAGTCATTTTTGTGAAACACTGTGCTCGCATAATTAATTAGATTCCCAAAATGTACCCATGACAGAATAAAAAAAATATTTAGAAAAATAGCATTGTGTAATTTTCATGTCTATTTGACCGTGTTACATGTAGATTTTTCTATTAAAAAATAACATAAAAATGTGTTTTATCTGAAAAACTGTTTTTCTTTTATCTCAGTAAATATTTATTTTTAACATAGACCCAACGTGCTTCCAAACTTGCTTCTGGTTGGAATTTTGAACCCGCGTTTTGTTTTTGTTCCATATGCTTTCCTCATATATTTCTTATCTTATAAGATTATGTGCCTTTGTGCATACTCTAAAATTCTGCTAGAAGAGGAACTTTTTCCATATTTTATTAAGATTTCACACAAAATTTCAGATTTTTCAAGCTTAAAATTTGATACTTTTTATCAAGACGTGCCCAAGTACAATGTAAAAGATAAAACTATGCGTGTGTGTGTGTGTGTATTTCTGTCACTCACACTCCTCTGTGCGTCGAACATCAGCGTTCTGTAGAGCTGTGCAAAATTTGGATACGATAGGTCACTTCTGGCCTCCACCTCCTGAAACACAACAAGTTTTGATACTGAGAAAAAAAAACAAACCCAAAACACATGACAGGAGGTTTTGTCATTGGTTTGATAAACGACTTAAATGATGTTTTTTTTCTTTCTCTGACCTGCAGCTTGTCTTTCAGAAAGCGCATGTTTGGAACTCTGTAGTTGATCTGAGGCAGCAGAGTTTTCACGTCCTTCACGGTGATGCTGAAAAGGAAACACAAGACGGAAGGAAAATATAAACCAGCTCCAACATGTATGGAATCAGATCGGTGTCAATATCAGCCCTTTATTGGCAAGTGATTATTTTTGGTAATTTCAGCATACATCACAAGACAATGACAGAAACAGTTACAGTGAGGACAGTGAGTCAACAATCTCAGGTCCAATGTGGTAATTAGAAAGTGCCATACAAGTCACACTGGGTCGTACGGGTTAAACTCCTGAGTTCTGCACCTTTCATTGTACTTTAACCCATAAAGACCCAATGCTACTATATTAGCAGTCCCCCAAATTCTTTTTTTCTATATTTAACTTTTCATAAGTGATTTATCCCCATGTATTATGATATCGCCATCTACATTTGGCATTTTTCACTCTAAATTACATATTTTTCTTTATTTATTTTACACTATTTTTATTTAGATGTTCATGAAAAAAGGCCCGATGGATGGATGGAGACAGGAGGCGACACAGATATGGGGGTAGTTCGCCCAAAACAGCCTTGTCGATAAATACTAGCCAATGCCGCTGCCTCTATGCTTTAGTGAAGACCATGAGACCAGAAAATACAGCTCACAGAGATGGGTCCTGAATGCAGCATTTGTAATAAAATGTAAAGCACTATGACAGACTGTGTCTAGATCAGGGGTGTCAAACTCATTTTCTTCTAGGGGCCACATTCAGCCCAATTTGATTTGACCCGTAAAATAATAACATATAAAATAAGCGCATAATAATATATAAATAATAAAACATTAAATTATGAAAATAGGCACTTTTATAATCTACCCAAACAAAAAAAGACATGAATAAGCTGAAAAAAACCTGATATTTCTCGTGAAAAATACGTACAATTTTAACAATAATGTGCCTCAACTAATTATTTATACATGTTCATTATGGATCGGATCTACAAACACTTAATAACAGGCAGAAAATTGTTAAAATTGTGCTTACTTTTCTTTAGACATTTCAGGTTATTCACATTTTATTGTTACAGGATTTTTTTGGAAATGTAAATATTTTCATAATTTAATGTTATGTTTTGCACTAAAACAAGAACAAAAATGTGAAGTCGTCAATATTTATAGACATATTGTAATATCATTTTTTTCACATTAAATTGAGAAGAAAATATAGTCATTTTTGGGGGGGAAATTATTCTGTTATTATTTTACTGTAGATCATACTGGTCTGTATGTGGAACTAAAATAAGTTCAACAGCCTTGACTGTGGATTTTTTACACTTTGCAAATTCATCCCACGGGCCGCATTAGAACCTGTGGCGGGCTACATTTGGCCCCCGAGCCGCATATTTGAGGCCCCTGGTCTAGATAGTGGAAAGTTGTTGGACTAATAGGATGCCGGTTCGAGAGTTGTTAGCTGATGTGCCCTTGAGCAAGTCATTTAGACGCCCCCCCTCCCCCGCTGGTCCCAGTATGCATGTGTGTGATGCAGTGATGGGTTAAAGGCAGAGGTGTTGCATGTTTGTGTGTGAACCTACTGACAAAATAAAGATTATATTTTACCTGAAGCTGCATTCCTGTAAACGATGAAGTAGTTTGTACAGGTTTTTTTTTTTTTAACTTCAGTTTTCAAACAGTATTTATGACTCATGACGTAACTTTACATTAAATGAACCCCTTTAGGATCCTTACTTGACTCTAAAAAAACCCACCCCATGTACTGTATCACTGATCATCTTCACAGACACCATGTATCAGCATGTATGAACCAGCAGGTGGCGCTGTGTTGTTGGTAAAGTCTGTCTGAATTCCATCTTTTTTCAGATTAAACCCACTGAATCTTTTCCTCTTTGGGCTCAGTGGGGATGAATGGAGAGGAGAAATGTACACTGTCTTTGTGTCTTATTCCTTAACCACATGAAATCAACATTTTATCCCTTATTTTTTACATTCCAATGCACGTTTTCTCTTTTTAATCGATTTTATTTGGTGTTTTAATATAGTTTCTATTCCTCCCTTCATTTATTTTTTAAACATGTAATTTTAATTAACTTTAGTGCAGTTTCTACATATTATCAGTTTATCATAATCCAAAAAGCACTTTGAACTTTCTAATCTATAAGAACAGTGGCACACAAATAAATAACAAAATAAATGAATGATTCATAGTGTATAGGTCACTTATTATCATCTTAGTAATCAATCATGTCTTTAATAAATGTGTCAGGCCTGTATCTGCGTGCATTAGAGCTGCAAGGATTATTCCATAAATCGATCAGTTGGGAATGGTTAAATTAATCATCAACTATTATGATAAAACTATTATGATGATTAGTTATTCATTATTGAAAGAAAACAACAAATAAGCATCTATCCAGCTTCTTCAATGTGAATATTTTCTGGTATTTCAACATACACAACAGTAAACTGAGTCTCTTTGGATGATGGACCATGGACACATTTAAACACATGATGTTGAGCTAAGATTTAAGATATTTTATAGACCAAATTACAGATTAGTTAATCCTGAAAATGCTCATTAGATTAATCAACAATGAAAATCATCAACAAAACAAAAACATGAGCCAAATCAGCTTTATTTTAGACTTTTATGGTGTTTTTGCTGCACACACAGACCTGCTTTTACTACTATAACACTTTTGTACAACTGTGATTTATATGTTTTATTCAATGTTTTATTATAAGGCATTGTAAATGTTTTTGTTTCAATATTTCTTCCCTTTATTTGTCATACTCTATAATAAAAACAGGTAAATGAAGTGAATAAACTCACCTCTGTCGGTCTCTGGTCATAAATTAATTTACACTTATATGTCATTTTTGCATCATGGTTGAAATATTTTAACATGTTTTGCACCTGACAGTTCTGTTTCAGCACATTACAGTTTTTAATGTTTTTATACTTCTACAGTGTTTAGTGTTTGCTCTTGTTTTATATTTGTCTTTACTCATGTTTGCTGTGATATTATATTGTTATTGAATGTGTGTCATGCAGGTGCTACACTGTAATTTCTTTCTATCTATCTATCTATCTATCTATCTATCTATCTATCTATCTATCTATCTATCTATCTATCTATCTATC
>JAPSES010000258.1:2626860-2637753 GCA_029822895.1 Maxillicosta whitleyi
CACATGCTGTTTTTAGAAGAAAAATGTTTTATTTTAGTGACCCCCGCAAACTTGCCGGACTACTTTCGTTTTGACCAGAACTGGGCTCACAGGACACTGTCGGTGGTAAGTCAGTGTGGATGTACTACACTGATGATGGGATGTCATACAGATTCATGTCAAATATCCCAAATTATCCCTTTTGTTTTGGTTTCCTTAATTCTTGCTTTTACTTCTTCTAAAATAAATGGACGTCAAAGAATATTTTTATGGACACTGGACAACATCGTCATCATGCTCAGCGATAATCCAACTGTGTGGCTTCCATGTTTATTTTCTTCATTTGCAAAGTCAAAGAGAAGGACAGAACAGGTAATCTTCAAACAAATCATGCTCACATAGCAGAACTACGTCCTCTGGTGTCCAAACATATGTACAAGTCCTCATGGTTCTACTAAACAACCATAATACAGTATATTTAACCAAACATACTACCATGAAATAATACAAAATAAACACAAAAATGAAATAATTCGAATAATTCGAATCTTAATAAAGTGGTGCTTAACATCCCAATGATTTAATAATAATTCAAAGGAAAATAAATGCTAATATGAAATATAAAATAAAGTTATTAGTTTACATTACTTATCTCTCAACAGTAAGAGCTCCATCCTCACCTCTCCTCTAGTGAACACTTCCTGGCGCAGACACGTGACCTGAGCTGGAGTGACGGAGTGGACGGAGTCATCGCCCACAAGGCGATAGTTGAGGGCGACGCCCACCTGAGGAGGAGGTTCCACGGCAAGACACACCAGGTCTAGGAAAGGATGGCCTGCAGAGGAGGAAACGATGACACAACAGTTATTATATATTGAAAAGTTAAATGATACAACTCTGAGGGTCATAACATCGGTGTCAAAAGGATTTAACTCTTTTCTCTGATTTCTAGTCTGTATCTGTAAAAATCCTGGCAGTTAGACAGTGACTCCACTTATTAAATATACTACAATAACATCCTTATAATATTACTTTCACTGTCTCCCAAATGTAATGGTTCATGCTGCACATAAGCAAAATGGTTTTCTATAATATAAGACTTTTAAAGAGGACTTGACTATTATTACTGTAGTTTATTTTATGTAGTAAGACATGACATTACTTGTATTTATCATAAGACTTGATTGTATTTCATTAACAATTCTACAACAACAATGTCTGCCTCAGACAAAAAAACAATGTGATGATACACTGGGTGATTTGTAAAACAAGCAGAGTATTAATATAATTCCACTGGAGTAATTATAGTTAATGAAAACTAATACAAGTTTGTTGTCTTAACTAACAAATAAATCATACACTTTTCAAACATTAAAACTCCACTGGGCAATGCAATATGAAGTTAAAAAACAACTTAATTTAAATTTTAGATGGTTTTAACGCATAATGACCCAGTGCTACTTCTGTGGCAGTTACCAAATGAATTTTTCTCTATGTTAATTGTTTCTTATGTGATTTATTACCATTGGTTGTAATGTTACCTTCCTTATTTTGTGTCTTTTTAGTATAAATTATTTAATTTACCGATCATGTAGATGTTCATCAAAGCTCAGAGTAAAGTTGAGGATTATTATATATATATATATATAAAAAAAGAAAACTTAAGAAAAAGTGACTTTTTCAGAAATCATTAACCGAAAATAAAACAAGTGTTATTGATCAAACTCCATGGATTTTACTGGTGAATCAGTGTTGTAGAAGACGACGGTGTTTCCACGGTAACTATGGAGCCTTTGAAAGTCCAAATGGGTCATATCTGATGCCCATGAAAAGATGACAAACTGTATTTTACACCAATTATTTACATGGATTGACAGGATTAGTGGATCAGAAGTTATTAAACACTTTAGATCAGTAGATGGCTTTGGTTGCCGGTGGAGATTCGGGTCTTATGGGTTAAATATTTTTTTTGGAGCTATACTGGCCTCACCCTCTGTGTCCATTAACCGGTAAACCGCCTTCCTCCCAGGAACGGTGCTCTTCTCTGGGTCCTCACTGATCTTCATTGTGGGACGTCCTCTCACCTCCACCAGCTGACAGAACACACGCATGTATATTTACAGCTGTCACACAGACGGAGGCGTTAACTCCACAGATGTGAACAGACTTTACCTTATAAACACAACCCAGTGACGGCTGCTTCGTGCAGGTTACCAGATGTGTTCCCACTCCAACCACGTCAATCTCATTTTCCTGAAATGAACAGCAGCAGGTGAGGGCAGTGAACCTAAAAACGGCAGCTTCCTTCATTCTGTCTTTTTTTTTTACCTTCTTGTTGAGCTCTGCCATGCTTTGCTCTGAGATGTTATTGGTCCCAACAATAATGAGAGAATCAAAAGTAGAGACGGAGAAACTGAAAAAAAAGAAGGTACAAATGAAGTGACTGTTGTTCTCTGTGGGTTTTTAGATATTCTAGATCAGGGGTCTCAAACATGCAGCCCCACATACAGAAAAATATGATCTACAGTGAAATAATAGCATAATAACCTAAAAAAAAATAGACTTTGTATTTGATGTGAAAAAAAATATCTTACACTGTGCCTATAAATGATGATTATTTGAAATGTTGTCCATGTTTCAGTGCTAAGAATAACATTAAATTATGAAAATATTTACATTTGCAAACTATACTGTAACAATAACATGTAAATAGCATAAATCATACAATAATAACAATTTTTTTTGCCTGTTACTAAGTGTTTTTTGGTTTCTTTGTAGATCTGATCCATAATACACATGTAGAAATGATAAGTTGAGACATAATATTGTTAAAATTGCTCCTATTTTTCTTTAGAAATTGTATTTTTCCCCCCAGGTTATTCACATCTTTTATATAAAAATAAGTATTTTTCATAATTATCTATTTTACTTGAGATCAAATTGGACTGAATGTGGCCCCTGCAAAAAAATGAGTTTGAGACCCCTGTTCTAGATGCACATGTCGAGGACGGCGCCTCACTTACTGTTCGTTGCAGAGTTTGAAGACACGACGGACATCGACTGACTGACTGCAGAGGTCCCCGCTGTCCAGACGAACTCCAATGGGTTTGTAGCCGAGTTCGGACAACGCCAAAGCCACCGCACAGAAGTTCAATAAGCCGCTACTGAAATCAGACAAACATTCGACAAATGAGCATCAATCACTCACTGAAATAAAAGGATCAAAAGTCCTCAGAATCTCAACGTATGTATGTGTAGAAACAGTACAGTTCAATGGAGGTACAAACAAGTTTTTCTGAACATGATTGCATCTACAGGTCTGAGGTTAAATCAGTGGACTTTAGTTACACTGGTGGAAAAAAGGTTTTTGGACACTAAGCATTTGTGATATAATGGATTTAGAATCACTCAGGGAACTCATCCATGTATTGTCCCATTCTCCAAATCCACATGCTCTATTCTATCCCATGTGAGAATTGAATGTTTCAGCAAGAAACACGTACTGAATATGACATGTTGAAACTGTCAAGAATTTATTTATTTATTTATTTTTTACATTTTTCTTGTTATAAATAAATAAACCACAAAAAAATCCTTTGCATTTGTTTACGTCTGTTTGATGTCGCTGCACCTTTGCGCCTGCTCCACAAAGATTTCATGATGATATTTGCAAAAATTTACACCTGTAAAGCCTGAACTATTAAATCATTGACAGAAAATTCCAATTCTTTGAAACTTGAGACTTCATTGGTCCACGCGAACAACTAAAAAAAAATGATTTCAAAGATCCATTTTCATGTATAGTTTTCAATTTTGTTTATATTTGATAGATTGGGTCTCAATGCTCAAATGTTATTATTTTTCAACAAACAAAATCATAATATAACACAAACACGTCTAACAAATTGGTAGAGGTAGTAAAAAATGTAGAGGTCTTCAAAACTAATGTATCAAATGTGATACATTTGGTGTTATAGGGTTCTAGATGTTCAAAAATGCTTTTCCACTTCGGTATATTAACAGAACATTCACTTATTACAGCAAAGGAACTAGTGATTAATCTGAAAATAACTTTGTCCCTTAATCTCATACTCTATTACATGACAAATAAGATGTTTCAAAATATACCTACATTAATTTATTCAAGTACAAATGTTTTTTTTGAAGAAATGTTGAGATGAAGTGAAGGACAGTCATATTGTGACTCCTCACCAGCTGACACTGTAGCTGTCAATCACAGGCAGGAAGTTGTGAGGGTAGGCGATGGCGTAGGAAAGAAAGGCAGCCAGTTCCCCCTCACGGATCTTCCCAGACTCGGCTCCCAGCAGCTCACACACCCGACTCAACCAGCCTTTTGTCAGAGAAATGAAGTCGACTGGGTCAGGGTCCCCGTTGACGGCTACCAGAGTCTGAGCGGAACATAACAACAGCAGACATGACACTGAATCAGTTTAACGCATGTTTCTATTAGATCACAGCACGTGTAGGATGTACTTCCACTGACAACAATTCAGTGAAATAAGGCACTTCTATTTTAACAAAGCTAATTATTCCACAATTTGATATTTCATAGAGTTTAATGACACAGTCTTTACACATTCAGTGGATGTCCTTGTGTCCTTGATTTAGCAAAAAACTGATAAAAAAAAAATCTCTTTTTTTGTTTACATGTGCCATTTTATCCCCGCTATGAGCCTAACTCCACCCACTGTGTGACGTTGAGGGGCAATAAGCATTCACTAAAGGGCAAAAAGGGGGTGTGGAGGAACAGGATGAGACAGGAGTGGTTCATTTATATCTACGAATCATAGAAAAATTAAAAGCAAGACAGAATCACAAGGCACCTAAGCCACGTTCAGACTGCAGGCAAATGTGGCCAAAGTCCAATTTTTTTTGCCCACATGTGACCTGTATCCAATCTGTTGAAGACAGTTTCAACAGCACAAATCTGATTTTTGAGAACAAAACCCAATCCCATATGTATTTGATATTTTGCAATGCGACTTTCGCCTGAACACATTTTTCCGACCTTTACGTCATTGAAAAACAAATGTTACAATTCAGGAGTGTCACTTCTGTAAACACAGTGCGTGGCTGCGTGGTCACGTATTATGTCAGGACCTCTTTTGCACATGTGGGACACTTCAGAGTCACATTCAGATCATACTCTAGAAATCACATTTAATGTGTGATATGAATGAGCACACACTCAAAAAAAAAACATATATATATATAAACTTCACCAATAAATACAAGTGTAAAAGTCATGTAAAAAAATATTAAACCATCAAAAATAATCAAAAGCAATGGTTATGCAATCAAGTAATAACTCATGTGTGTATCATGTGACTAAAACTGACAGAAAAGAAAACATAGAATGTTTAAAAGCACTGTTTTTGTCAGTGCAATGTCATAGATATTGATGTAAGAACTGAAGTGATTTTGGTCATTATCAAGGAAACATGGAAAATGGATAGATATCAGCTCTGAAATTAAACTATTATGAGTGATTTTTACAGTTATAACTGTATTTGTCCAAACAAATGTACCTTTACTTGTACCAGGCATTAAAATGAACAGGAAATTGAAGAAAACAAGGGTGGTCTAATAATTTTTTCCATGACTGCACATCTTGTAGTTGTAGTTATAAAACCACTGGATTTGTCCAGATGCGGCAGGAAGAGAAAACATACTCACTTGTGGCCACACCTCCTCAAGAGAGGTAAAGGAGGTGACATAGGAGTGTGCCATGGTCCCTGCGACGGGGGTCCCAAACAGGAAACCAGCCTGAACGTTACTGGTGAGGTCGAACCCTGGAAGACAGATTCCACTGTGAAGAGTACGGTCTGTTACATGTGAGAGTCTGTGACGCAGCAGCAGGAGGAGCGCTCACCTCCAATGTAAGTGTATCGAGAGGCGGTGAGTCCACCATCTGGTCCCTGAGCCCTGCGGAGGCCCATCTCCAGCAGCCTCCTCCTGGGACCAGCTGCCAGACGGAAACGGGCCGCGTTACTGCACACGAGACTAAGACACAAAATATGACAATGATGATACAGTGAAATAATAAGCCACAACTCGTTCATTCACCTTCTGAACCGCTTAACCCTTTAACAACTGCAAGCTCAACTTCAGAGATTTCCGGCAATACATAACACTTTACGGCAGTAATGTGGGACTGTACTACAAGTAGAAAGGAAATGTTTTGGAACACCTGGAAATAACAAAATATGAAGCTCCAATATGGGTACTAAATTTTCAAGACCAAAAAGTATGTTTGGACAGATTTAAAATAGTTGATGGTTTATTTCTGCAATCTCAAAAAGTTTTATTATGGACATTTACAGTACAGTTACAGTACATTACAGTTACCTAAAAACTTCAAATCTGTTTTCTTCTTTGTTAATACAGCACACTGTTTTAATCAATTATTATTTATAATAATGATAATTAATGGCCAGATATTGAAAGTTAAGTTCTTCCTGAAAATAAAGATGCAAAAGAATTGGCAAAAAATACATTTTCTGACATTTTTATTACAAAGAAATAATGAATACACCTAAACTGTCTGTTATAACGACAGTCTTATGAAGGGTTAATCCTCAACAGGATGGCAGGGGTACCGGAGCTCATCCCAGTTATAATCAGGTGAAGGTGGGACACACCCTGGAAGTGTCACCAGTTTATCACAGCTTTGACATTCTGACCATTTAACATTTTGTGTTGCACGCCACAGCTGATTACCCAGAAATGATAAAAAAAAAACAAAAAAAACAACAACATGCTGTTACCTGGCGTAGTTGACCAGACACAGTAAACTGGTCTCCAGTAGCTGAACCACAGCCAACGGACCTGCCACCTCCATCAGAGGCACCTGCAGATGACGCACACATGCAGCACATGTTACTCTGCTCTGATCCCTTACAGATGGTGACCTTTGACCCTCAGTTTGTGCTGCTCACCCTGGCAAACACCACTGTGCCTTCTGGAACAGAGCGGAGTGTGACACCCGAGCAGTCCAGGCCTCGAAGGAACTCGAAGAAGGCGGGGTCAGTGCCTGGAGGCAGGACGGAACGCAGGAAGTCCACATCTGGATTCACAAAGAGACACAACTATAAGACAGCTGGAGCACTCCTTAACCCTCAACACACCACATGTGGTTTCATAAGAGCACGTGTCCTCCTCACATGTCCACACTCACCACACAGTTATCTCATAATCTAATAACTTTGTGTGAAGTTAATCGAATCTGGCAGTTAGCAGCAAAGGTTTTATATTGTGGCTGTGTCCAGGTTTGGGCTGCTGCTCAAACATCCTGGTCCTGGGTAAGTGAGTGGGTGGGTGGGTCAATGGATAGATGGATGAGCGGAAGGACAGATGGATGGTTTATTATAAAAAGCGAGTTATTAAATAGTTCACATATACAGTACTTCTCTTTTACTTTCTCATGCTGTACATTAATAAAATGGTTTTGCATGACATGGAAGATTTAAAGAGTTTAAATATTGAAATGCTATTACTGTATTACTTGTTTTATTTATATGTTTAGTAAAATATGACATAGAAGGTGAAATACATACACTGACCAGCCAAAAAAAAAAAAAAAAGTCACACATGTAATATTTGACGTCACCAACTTTGGTTCTGATTCCAGGAGACATTCAGTGGATTTAACTACACAAATAGTTCCGATCCTTCCAATGGTTTAGCCTCCATAAAGTCCAGACTCGAATTTAGGATGTGATGAAGACTGGATGCAGCGGTTCGATTCTGCATCATCAATAATGAAAAAAATGAATGAAACTGTGGATGGAAACAATATTATGAACCTTATTGTTGCACTATGTAAGTATTATGTGGTAAAAAAAAACAAAAAACGTCAGAGTGAATATCTCCTGGAATCAAAACTGAAGACGATGCAAAGTCAAATATTGCATGTGTGACTTTTGTTTTGGCCAGGCTGTGTATTATAAAGGATTCCATCACATTCAATATGATGTAGGAACCAGTGTTTATCCAGTTATTTATGAAATATAAGTGTTCTGATAAATTGAAGTCATAATACTTGAAAAACTCAAACTGAAAAAAAAAACCCTCAAGTAAAAACCTGGCCTATTTATCATTCATTCATTCATTTTATAAAGGGCTTTGCATTAAGGATCAATGAAATTCTGTCTAATCTAATCTAATCTAATCTAATCTAATCTAATCTAATGTTATCTAAAAAATGCTAAAATGATATGCATATGGAAAACTAAACTTATGTCATAATCCAGACTTGCAGCAACTGATAAAAACTTGGAGTTGGTTAGAAGTCCTCCTTTGCTGGGGTTTGATGATATTGTGTAAAAGAAGCCCTTGGTGGAGGTCTATGCTCTGAGTGACCTTCTACATTTACACTGTGATGACCTTTTACACAACTATCACTCTAAATGTTTGAGAATCTATCTGTCACTCTATTCCAGTCTTTTTTTCTCTCTCCATATCATTCTCTTTTACAGTGTAATATGATCAGTCCTATTTAATGATTCCCTTGACCCTGTGCTCTATGTGTGGAACTGTACTTGACATTTTACGGAGGTAAACCAACGTGCTGCGTTCACTTGCCTCACGGACAATCAGGCTTTTCTTATTCTTTGTTGGTATGCGGTTTGCCAACGTATTATTACATCATGTACTGATCCTGTGAAATGCCGGCACATAAGTTTTAGTGTTATGTGCTAAAGGTCACGTTTTCTGAATGAACCCACGGGGATCACACGGCGGTTGCGCAACAGGAGTTTGAAGGAAATGTCACAGGGATAATAAAAAAAAAAAAGAGGAAAAAAAGAAAGAAATACGGAGGCAGTAATGAAAAAGATGGATTATTTAGTGGAAATAGAGGGAATACGTCACCTTGGTCTGTGAATCGAAAGCTGCGCAGGAACAGAAGACAGTCGTGCAACCCAGCGAACAGGGAGAACCCTCCGCCGAACGGGTTGTCCCTGAAGAAGAGCTCGAACACGGCGGGTTCCTGGTGCCGGCCCGTGCGCCAGTACGCATACGCCATGGTGAACTGGTACAGGTCGGTGAGCAGAGGAGGGACCCGCTCACGGATGGATCGCTCCACGGCTCCGCATGTGCTGCTGGACGGCGCTGCCATGTTCTCCGAGCCGCTGGTTCCAGGTTGAATGGAGCCGAGATCTCTGGGACATGCAGTCCTTGTGCGCGCGGGGCGTCCTGTCCTGCACCGCCTGCTGCAGCCTCTGACGGATCACCAAGACACGGGACCTGCCAGACCACACTGCAGCCCCACACTCACATGAGCTTATGTTTCATTACCGCCACAAATATTTAACATTTCAACAACAACAAGAGTGTGAAAAAGAGCCAGGGACTGATCATGTGTTTGAGTATAATTGGTATTCATTACAAAATATTGCAATTAACTCATTATTAGGAACACGTGACATAATATATATATATGTGTGTGTGTGTGTGTGTGTGTGTGTGTGTGTGTGTGTGTGTGTGTGTATTTATAACGTTTTGTGTCATTTGTTTGACTGTTAACTTTCATACAACCAGAAACTACAATAAATTAAATTATTTTGGTTGTGAACGAATGAGGTGATGCATTTATGCCAAAGGAGTAAAAAATAAAAATAAAATCCTAATACATCCCTCACAATGGTAAATTAAGTTATTTTGGCTGAAAATGTTCATTTTAGAGTGTGAAACAAGCCTTGGACTGATCGTGTATTTGTGCATAATTGACTGATTTAGTCCATTTATTCATTAAAAATATTACACTTATCAGGAACGTGTGATGTAATATGTGTATATTTTTATTTATTATATTTTGTGTCATTTGTCTGCTAACTTTAATCCAGTTTACAATTGTAAATTAAGTTATTTTGGCTATTGTGTATGTATTTGTGCATAATTGACTTGATTTATTATAGGAGCACAAATGAGTGGTATATGAGTTATTTATACCTTTTAATACTGTGTAGCCTACGTGTTCATTTTATTGGCTGAAAATTACATCTGTCTGGTGTTATTCATGCTCCAGCTATTTTTCCCATCTGAGAGACTGTTTTCAATAACATTTCTGTTGTATGTTCTGCGGCAGGCTTTAGATTGTATAGCTCCGTGAATTGGTATGGTAGCCTAAGTGTCGTTCGCTACAGTAAGGGTCTGGTTTACTCAAGGTTTGCGCCTGTTAAAACGTGTGCAAACGAGGATTCCCTCTCAGATGAGCAAAATAGCTCGCGCAAGCCGTGAATATGCAAAATGGGCGTTTCCACCAGACTGAAGGAATTTCCAGCCAATCAAATGAACACGTTCACACACGCAAAGATGGCTTAGAGTATTAAAACACTGCTTAAAAATGTACCACCTTTACATAAACACGCATATTTGAGGTGATTCATCTCTTATCAGATCATTCATTGTAGTAGTTAAATGTAAGAAATAACAGTTTTCTGCTTATTTAGGAATGAATCAATATTGTAGAAAATGACAGTGTTTCCATGGTAACAACACAGCCTCTGAATGTACAAATGGGTCATATCCTGATGACCATGAAAAGATGACAAACAGTATTTTACACCAATTAGTTACATGGAAATAATAAGATTAGTGGATCAACAGGTATTAAAATTTTATTTTATTTCAAGCAATTACAGAACACATGCTCGTTTAAAAAAAAAAAAAAAAAAATCCAAAATCAATGATTTACACTCAAAAAGGAGTGGTGTCATGGAGTGAGCCGTGACGCTCACGCACACACACACGCGCATACATACATTAGTTTCTCACACAAGCACAGAGGCCGGCATTGTAACACCTGAGCTGACCTGTGAGTTACTCTTTCATTTCCACCGTTGTTTTCTGTTTGTTAAGAACCACACTACACAAAGGCCGTCAACAGTATTT
>JAPSES010000258.1:2646123-2673296 GCA_029822895.1 Maxillicosta whitleyi
CTCTGGACTCTGGCCCTGGATGTAGGTAGCGGTGCCTCTAGAGGCCGTGCAGCCGGCGGACAGGCAGCGCAGAGCGGCCAGCCCTCTGCAGCGGACCGCCGCTGTCCGGAGGATCAACATGAGCGAATAAAAGAGGAAAACCTGTAAAAGAAAACAGGCTATAAACTGGACCGGCGACTGTCTAACCTACTGTCATGTTTACGTTTCTAAAGGGACCCGGAAGCGTTTATGGTACAACGCCACTAGTTTTGTGACACTGCCACCTGGTGGATAATGATAGTACATACTACTGTTATGGTGTTTTATCATAGGAAACACATTTATACAGTAATAACTTTTACTTTGATCAATGTGAAGAAGTCTCTCTGTTTAGTCTGTATATAAGTTATTCGTTATTACAATATTTTCTGTCACAGAATATATTGAAGTAGAGGCCTCAAGTAAATGACCCAGGAAGTAGAGAACTACAATGACTAAAATAAATGATTAAAAATATACCTCTCTTTGCATTTCAAAGCAGACATTGGTCTTATTGCTCCACTACATTTGAGTGACATCTTTAGGCTAGTTATTGTTCCAGTGACTATATGACAGTCAATCTTTTAAATATATTACGAATAGTGAAGATAACATATTTTTTCTTCCACATTTATACAAAAACCAGTGTGTAGTTGCTTTTGTTTCAATGAGTTTTCAGCAGCTCCACTAAAGAGTGATCTTTCTTCTAAATTTATCACATATTTAAATAATAGATAAATAAATAGATAGATCGATAACTGTCACCAAAACTCAATGATTATTCTATAGAAGAAGTTGCAAACTGAATTAATTATGACTAATGATGTTTCACGATCCCATAACATGTCATGTAAGAAATCAGTCATCAGACAATCAAAACAATTGTATTTATACTGATTTATATTTCATATTTAAGTGAATTGCGAAGTAGAGTTATATATATATGATAATTATTATCTTGATTGACATAAACATATGTACATGTTGCATTTACTATAAGTTAGTTTGTGTGTTGGTAACTAAAGTTTGGGGTTTGCTCCATTTCGAACACAGTAAGGAAATGACACAAATGTATTTATTTGCATTGTAGCTCATTATGTGAAGGCTTGTTTTGTCAGCTGTATACATCAGAGCAGAAACAGTGACAGTTACCACTAGTGTGTGACTTCTTGTTCTCGGCTGCAGGGGCCTCATATAAATCTGGTTTAATAAAAGAGGCTCTTAAACAACTGCATTCCTGAGTGACACCGCAAACAGACAGACTAACAGACAGACAGACAGTCTTATTAAAAGGCCCACGCCGCCTGTAACAGAGGCTGAATCAGTAAAACATCTTCGGCTTCACACAGACACAGACAGTGTGTATCAGAGGGTCCAGGGGGCGGGGCAGAACACTCCGCCTGTGCACGAGGACTCCTCCGCCTACCTGGGCCTCCGCCTCCTCCCGCCAGGTGGGTGTGGGTTTCCACCTGAAGACAGCAGTTCACTCACTAATGTCGGTGATTTAACAGCTTTTACCGGACACGACTCGACGGTAAGTTTGTGACCGACATTGTTATACTTTATTTGCTCAGACATTACAGTTAGTCTGAGGTTTGGTTTAAGAACTAGTTTGTTTTAACGGTAAAAAAAACAAAACAAAACAAAAAACAAAACAAAACTGTTCAATGGCGGCGGTTTGATGTGAACTTTTACTACTGTTATTCCACAACAGGTTGACATGGTTAACAGAAAAGAAAAGACTATAAGAGAAGTCAATAATTTCAGTATTTTTCTTTCTTTTTTTTTTTTCCTCCAGTATGACCTTTAATGTGTTTAATCGACGGAAACGAAATTTACTTTTTAACGACTGTTTTCAATTGAGCTCTAGCTAACAAACGTATTCTCTCTCTCCCCCCCTCCCTCTCTCTCTCCCTCTCTCGTGTTGTAAAGGTCATTGTATTGGTTTCGGTGCACTATGAGCCATCCGCCCCGTTCAGACCGGGGGCACCGGGACCGAAACGGAGACCGCAGACACCACCGGGAGTCCCCGGATGACAGGCGGGCTGCACCTGACAGGTACGTCCGGTTCTATACAATAACAAAGGATCATGTTATTGTTATGTTTTTAGTAGAATGTATTTACTCGGGCACTGTTCAAAGGTGAGAAAGACCTATTTATTTATTAATATGTTGTACATGAAATACCTAATAAAGCTAATGTTACCTGTACTTCCTGGATGTAGATCATGTGATCAGCAGGTTATAGTGATAGGAAATTAAAGCCTTTATATTATGGTACTGTGCCAAAATCTTAGGACACCTCTAGGATTGTTGTTTTTGCAGGGTGGAAATGAGCACACATGTTAATTTCTAATTTTCTTTTCTTAATATACTACAAGAAAATACAGGGAATATGTGTGCAGGCTTAAAAGCTATAAAAATAATTTAACTAAATGGGTTGTAAAGGTTAAAGTGCTGAATTTGTGTGAACTCTGACCCCATGACAAGAAGCAGTACAGTTGGAAACCTGGGATTTAAGCATCAGAAAAGTAATGCAATACATGTCATGTTGTCTGAACAAAAGTTAAAGACATCTTAGTGTAAAGGGAGGTCACACTAAATATCTCCACTTTGGTTAAAGAAGCTGCTTTTTCCTTGAAATGTTTTTACTGCTGTATATACTTCACATCGCAGAAAAAAATATTAGGCCATCAAAAGTAATGAAAAACAATGGTTATGCAATCCAATACTAACTCCTGTGTGTATCATGTGACTAAAACTGACAGAAAAGAAAACATGGAACGTCTAAAAGCACTGTTTTTGTCAATACAATGACATAGATATTGATGTAATAACTGAAGTGATTTTGATTATTATCAAGAAAACCATGGAAACTGGCTAGATATTAGCTCTGAAATTAAACTATTATGAGCTATTTTATGTTATTATCATTATATTTGTACAAATAATGTACTTTTGTTACCAGATATTAAAATGAACAAGACACTGAGGAAAACAAGGGTGATCTAATAATTTTTTCTGTGACTGTATGTCAAATATTTCTTATTCTTCAGCTTATGAAGTCTGCAAAAGCCAGTTAGTCCTTTTTTTTTTTTTTTTTTTTTACATGTTCTTTTTGACTACTGTTTCAATGTGTGCATCAGGTCTTCCTCTCGACCCCCGTACTACCCCCGGGAATCAGGACCCCCTCCCAGAGATGTACGTGACACTCATCCAGTGCAGCATCAGGAGTCCAAATGCATACACATCTGCTCCAGAAGAGGTGAGTCAGAGTCAGCTCCTCACAGAGGAGGAGGTGCTGCGTCAACGGGCGGACTTTGGTTTCACTCTGCTGCGCGTACCTTCCTCCTTCTGCTGAATACTGGACAGACCGGTTTCCTGGTGTTTAACGAGTCTTTTCTCAGAGTTCAGCAGAGTAACACAACCCTTTAATGAGGGAGAAAGGTGACCGTCTCAAATCTCTAGAAAACATTAATAACACGTTTTAAACCAAATCCCAGAGTAGGTCTGCACTGAATGAACAAAATCTAATATCTTATAAATTGTTTAGTTCCAGGCTTTTCTCTTATTACATTTAGACAAACAAAAAGGTAGGTATTCATATGTGATGGTTAGGTACAGTATTCTAATTGTAGAAGAATTATTTTTTTCAAAATAGTGAAAAATGCAAATCATATGTGTTTCTGTCTTTCATATTTAATTGCTTGATGTCTTAACAGTTAAATTAACATAGAAGTCTTCTACTAATCTAACCAAAGTGAAAATGTGTCAGGCTTTGTGTTTTACAGAATGTGTTATTGCAGGAGTAAAATGTAAATTGTTCTCAAGAGTATTGAAGCTCCTTCCTGTGATTCTCTTTTTTCAGGCATTGTTCTGATTTGTGCAGTTTTGACCAATGCCCTCGTCCTGATCTGTGTGATCTCAGCTCAAATGGTCACAACAGGCATGTCCTCTGCAGCCGGGATGGGCGGCTTCAACATCAACTCCAACTTCCAGCTGCAGGGCACCGAGCTGCAGCAGGTACGAGACCTGGACATGCAGTACAGCCAGATGAGAGCGCCAGGCATCTACGGCGGCATCACCTTCAGCCTCACCTTTGGCGTCCTGTCACTGCTTTTTGTCGTCGCTGGGAACAAACCTCCCCACCTGATGTCCAAGAAGCTCCTGTTTGGAGCACTCATTTTTCAGGCAGTGGGTGCAGTGGTGTACGTGGTTGCCGTTGGGCTTTACTTACACTTCATCATCGGGGTCAACTCGACAGATGTGTGTAAACGGCGTGAGCGACTGTATGCACGTAATGGCTACACCTGGATGAACTGTGACGTCAGCGGGGCGGATGCAGCAGTGGCTCTGTTCGGGCTCATCACAGCCATCCTGTACATCGCCGGGACGGTGCTCACAATCAAAACCATCCGATGGGTGAAGCTCTGGGAGCAGGAGCAAAAACAGAAGCCTCGATCACAGCCACAGAGGGAGCCACTGAGACCTGAAACCACGGCTGTGTGAGGGGCCAAACAGGATGGACCACCTGGGCCCCTGGACCACGAACAGGATCAAAGGGTTAGAAGCTGCCTGAGATGGACCTATGGATGTATGAACGGAGCTGCAAGTTTGTCCTGGTGATCAACAGGACCCCAGTGATAATATCAAAGTAAGACCCTGTTTACACTTGGATTTAAAATGCATTTTCATGATCTTATCAAGGATTTAATTCACTGAGTAACTCACACTATTAATGTTAATAACGATGAGTTTCCCACAATAATGATGACAACAGGCTACAGTAATTCTGCAACAACATTATCTGGAAAACATGCATCTGAAGGGGCAAAAATGATCAATTATGTATTCAATCCTAATATTATGCTTATATATTGTACAATATATTTTGTCCAATCCCTAAACTGAACATGTGTGCGCAGCTGAGAAACCAAAGATATTTCAAAATGCATTCTATATCGTTCTTTCCAACTCTTGAGATTGTACACCATTGTTCCTTTGCATTTTCTTCCCTACATTGATGGTGTGTCCCTGTCAGTCAAGCACTAGCATTTAAACGGGATGAAAACATGCAAAAAGATATTGGATATTTTGCCTTAAGAGTCATATGGATATTGACCTTGACCTTATTGTGATTTTCGATAATATTAACTATGCATTTTAAAACCAAGTGACAATACTTCTGTGCAGGGTTTTGTCTCGATGCCAGATATGTTTTTAACGATGCCCGTTGTCCACTCAGTGTAAAGTCTTAAGTCTGAGTGGGAGCGCATACCCATGGGGACGAACTGTAATGAACATAAAAACACAGCTGGCTTATGGTCTCACACAGCCTAAGTGAGTGGGCGGTGTACTGAAGTCCAGTTTTACAGTACATCCATGGGCCGAGTGCCAAAGAGAAGTATGAATGTCATTCAGCACACTGGACTCATCATTCCCATGGAGGAACAGACTAATGCACTGTGTTTGCAATGCAGGGACAACTTAATAGAAACACAGATATTCTGAAAGGGTAATGGAGACACTTATCATGATAATTATAAACATGTTTTCAGGTTGGATTTACACCAGTGACAGTTTACCAAACTAATGTCCCTGTGTTATTAATAGTTTTCTTTTAGCCTTGAAGGTGCACACTACCACTATGCCTCCATTTTCTCCAAAAGGCAGATATTTTTTTTTGTGTTATGGTATCAATATACTACTTTCTGCACTGCGGTATTGTCCAAATACATTTTGGAGACTGTTGTATCTCAGGCTTTCCTAACACTGTTTTCATACTAATGAAGAGGAAGATGTAAGAACTTTCTATTATGGATTCAGAGATACTGATGTTTTAACTGCCATCAGCTACCAGCCACTCTGATGTTCATCTACAGTTTACTTTCATCAGGAGTACAAGTAAATGAATCCTTTAAAATTAGTTTAAAAACAGTGTATTCATGTGCACATTATGTGCCAAGATGGAAATATTAGCTGGAACACCCTCAGAAGTCTGATTTGTGACTCGGATGTAGTTAGACTTCACTCTGTAAACTGTAGGAGCAGAACATTCTTTATTTTTATTTGTCATGTTTAAAGTTTCTGCAGCTTGTTTTTGTTTTTTTTTTTTTTTAATCAGACATAATGTATTTACAAATATTGTGTAACGCAGTCAGATTATCTCAGGTATAAACTAGTATTTGAACAGTATTGCTCTGCAGACCGTAGGCTATATATTGTCATAATAACTACAAAATAGTAATGAACAAAAGAAGACACGATTGACTTTTAAATGTCGATCTGTCCTTTGAGGAAAATGGAGGTGTCCTAAAACTTTGGACAGTTGTGTATATGTGCGTGTGTGTGTGTGTGTATGTGTGTGTTAAAATGCTCACAATCTGCTCATCTTTTAGTGTTAAAGCTGTTAGACTCAGTCACAGTGAGTGAATACAAATAGTTTATCCACTGTTTTTATGAGATAACACTGATTATTAGTGTGTTTGTGGGTGGTTTAGTAAACTCACACCAGGACCAGGAACAGTGATGTGTATTTAAACCAGTTGTGTCCAACACATGTCTGTGGTCCAAACCCAGCCCACCAAACAGTCTAATCCAGCCCATGGGATAAAGTTGTGAAATGCAAAAATGATTAATTCGAGGGTGTCAAAATTATTTTAGTTCAGGTGTTACATACATGTCAATTGAATCTCAAGTGGGTAGGAAGAGTAAAATATTATCATGACACCCGATAAATAATATCAACTCCAAATTTTTATTTTTAAAGTAAAATTATATGAAAATGTTTACATTTACTAGATTGTCCTTTCACAAAATCTGAATAACCTGAAGTGTTGTAAGAGAAGGAAGTACAAATTGAACAATATTCTGTTTGTTACTAAATGTTTTGTGCCTTTGTAAATCCACTGTGATCTGTTAGATGTAATGCATATTTGTAAATTATAAGACAGGGCTTTTAATATTTTTAACAGCACTTTTTTTTCCTTTAGAAATTTCAGGTTTTTCACATTTTTTAAAGGTTAATTTGTCGATGTCAACATTTTCATAATGTGATTTTGCTTTTTCATTCTAAAACATAGTAGAAAGTTTGGAATTGACATTATATTATATTATAAGTGAGTTTGACACCCCTGGTTTAACTGCTTTTTGTTACTGGTTCAGCTGTTAGTAATGTGAACTGTTTTTTAAACTGGTTTTGTTTTTTAATATTGTGTGATTTTTATTATGTACATTTTTTTATACTATAAAACTACACAGCTCCATAAATAAACCTGTTAATACACCATGAGTCTGTTTGTACATATGTAATGATCCTGGCGGCCTATAGGGGGCATCAGAGCTCTGCTGTTCAGGTCACCTCATGTCCCCTCCAGGGGCTTCCTGCCAGCCCTGACATCACTGCTGTGTCCCCACTCCACTAGTACAAAGGGCCACACATACACACCAGGACACAGCAGTGATGTAACTGTTGAACCGTTCAGTCAAGACATAATTACCAACAAAAGAAATCCTCCAGAGTGAGGGAATTAGCAGAGCTCCAAACGTACCATCACCACCGCCAGCACAATGTGGTGATTGTGGCACAGCAGCACAAACATCCCAGCATGGACACAAAAATACAACTTTTGTGCTGCTGTCAGTTATGTTCATTACTTGTAGATTTTAAGGGTGGTCTTTTCAAGGGTCAGTTCACACAAAAAATACTTGTTCTTGTTCAGTTTTCACAGTCCAGTGACTAAGGTTTGAAAACACTCTGATGCTGATGTGTAAATCTGACTAAATCAGGCGGATTATCAAGAGCACTGCTTACTTTACTGTAGAATAAAAATGTTAAATACCACACAGACATGTTTTTAAAATATGGTGTAATGTTAGTCCAGTCATTAGTCAGTGGTGCTTTGATTTGTAAAATTCTAACTTAACAAATAATCAAGTGCTGCCTTTTGATGTTGTTAGTTTGTTTGTACTGCATATGTATGGTCTAAAAGTGTAAGAAATAAAATACATTTTTAATTATGTTTTGGTTTGAGTTCATGAAGAAAACTCATCTGTTGTCTATTGAATACGGTAAATTCTATCACTGTTGTAACAGTAATAATACAGGATTATTAAATATTAGTACCTATATACTTACATATTTTGCATAAACATGTATATTTCAACACAAATATGATCAGCTTTCTTCGTTTTTCTAATGCTGCAACACAAACCAAATAAACTTATGAAAATCAGAATGATCTCTTGAGCATATAGTTTAGTTTTCTTAAAAAGCCACATATTCCACATTTTGTTTAACTTTGAACTAGAAGTTCAATTTCCAGAAATATTTGCTGGAATGAAACGTATTCATGAATTCTAGAAGAATGAATGAATGTTATTTGTACAATGCAAAAGCATATACAGTTTAGTTCATAAGCCTGAACATAATTGAAGTGTGAAGAGTCCAGAAAATGATATAAAAAAAGATATTGTGCCAAATGTGAAAAACTACTTATCTAGAGGAGCATCTATAAACTACTTCCAAGGATTAAGTTTTGCACATTTCACAATTTTCCTTATAAATTTTAAACGATTAAAACAAACCAGAACCAACAAATCTTCAAAAACTGAGTCAACATTATGTGCTTATTTGAAAACTTTAATTTCTTTTATAGCAAAAGTAGCTCTCTTGTGCGATTTGCCATTGTCGGTAGTCTGTAACACTGTTCTGAGAACATTCATTGAGCTGGTAATCACTGTGGGACTCCTCCCGTCAGCATGTCCTCACCACTGCAGCCTCACACTGAACTCTGCACACCCCCGCAGCACAAACCTGAAACATCAGCCTTGTGAAAAATCATCTTTTCTCTCAGAGAATATTAATTAGTATGCTTCAGTGACTAGGTCACTTTAAAGTATTAAACTCCTATGAGTTAGTCTGACAGTTCACTAACTCTGACAACTGTAAGGCCAACAGCGACGACAAAAAGGGGAAATGTCGACTGTAACACAACATGATGGTCCATTCCTTAAAGTACCATTTACCAATGACAGGTGACAAATTAAAGAAAAAAAAACCAAAACAACGTTTTGTTAAAGTGAAGCCTTGGCATTGGTTCTACATCTCTTTGGAATATGTGTCAACAGGTTCAGCTTTTTACAACAATCAGCATCATTTTTATCCTATAAAATTAATTTACAAGTGCTCTGTTTTGCCTCTGCCTTGGTTAGGAATGACCAGAGTAATGTCATGACTAATAGTCACATTTATTTATTATTACATTACTTTCTATTTATAGTCCCTTCACTTCAAAGCAAATATCGACAAAAAGCTGTTGAAATGTGGCTGAATTGTGCTTTATCTAGTGGTTAAGTTTAAGAACCTCACCTCACCCTCCCCTACAGTGGCTGCAAAGAATACAAAAGGATGTCGAGCTAGTGTTCATTCTGTCCCTTCTTTTTGGTTGAGGTGACATTTACTCTGGTTCACACTCAAACATCAGCCCATTCCATAAATATGTTTTATGTGCATTTGAAGTGTTTATGGAGAAGGCGAAATTTAGAAGGAAAAAAAAAACCCAAACAAAAACACCTGAGTTTTAAGCTCATGTGTTTCGGTTTTGCCTTTACTGAAGGCGAGTTAATGTGTTTAGTGGAAACATGGCAGACGGTGGAAGTGAACCGCTCCTGCAGATAGAAACGGATCAATCTAAGGTAATCGGAACACTACTTCTACTGAGGTAACTGTACACTATGAAAAAAATAATAAGGAATATCATATTACATTGCTGTAAAAACTGAACACTTAACTTTAAAGGCATTTCTTCTTGGCATTATTTAAAAAAAATTTGACACCAAAATGTATGTTTACTTCTGTCCATTCTGAGTCCAGTCCCATCAGGCCTTTACTTTAACTTGTCACCCGTCTGGAGGATTCACGTCAAAAGTCAAAAGAAAAGCGTTCAAGGTGCTTCTTCCAATGAATGATATGGTACAAATTAATGACATTAAACGTGAAGATTAATGAACAGAAAGGGTTATAAAATTGCATTGCGTTTCCTGGGGCATAGAGTTAACAGTATAAAATTAACAAAAATCCTAAACTAAACACAGTCTCTCAGGTCCGTAACAGTTCAGTAAAGCATAACCAGAATACTCTGAGGTTTTGGCGGGAGCAGTAACCGAGTTTTACACCTTCAAATTGAAACTGAGGCTGTTTGTAGAAATTAGAGCGGTGTGACGAAATAGTCTGCAGGTTTCTGGTAGGTGTGTGCTTGCTGGTTGTGTGCCTGCATCTGCTCCTGCTGCTGCTGCTGCTGGATGATCTGCCGTACTTCCTCCTCCAGTTCTGGGGGGATGATGAGCTGGTCGTCGGGGTCGGGCTGGGCAGGCGCGTTGAAGTATCCCCCCTGCTTCCTGACAGGGGCGTCGGCCGCCTCCTCGATGACATCCTGGTTCCTTCCTTGGCAGGCGACGGAGCCGTTGGCGCGAGCTCTGCGGCCCAGGGTCCCAGACGGCGAGGACGGCGGGATGGGGGAGGGCGAAGGGGAGGAGGCGCGGAGAGGTGAAGGCTCCAGATGAGGGGGACTGTTTGGATGTGTGTGAGTATGGGGGGCGGAACATTCACGGCCGTGCAGACAGTGGACGTCAGCCTCCACCTCCACACGGCTTCCGTTGGAGAAGACTCCGGCGATGGGCTCCTCATCCTCGCTGTCCAGCCCGTTATCGGACAGAGCGCCTGAAAACTGCCTCTGGAACCCCCCTACTCCGCCCGCGGGCCTCCGTGCTCCAGGCCTCCCAGGCAGGTTCAGGTGCGAGGCTAGGGGCTCTGCCTGTGGCGGCGGCTCCTCTGAGGACGCCGTCGACCCCACCTCGCTGCTCATTTCTGACGTGCTGAACTCACTGCTCAGCTCGCTCACTGTTCCCGAGGATGCCGGCGGTAACGGGATGCCCCCGTCTCCTGAGTACGGGTGAGTACTGCTGTGGGTGTGGGCTCCCGGGCCAGGGCTCGGCGGCGGGGGCGGTGGCTCACAGAAGCAGCAGCAGTCTTCTGTGATGCTGAGCTGCACGACCACGGCGCTGAGGCTGTCGGAGCAGCCGTAGCTCTGCGCCAGAGTCACCAGCTTCTTCGTGGCGGCCAGAGCATCTGGAACATTCCTGACGGCCTCGACTGCCTCGCTGGGAGACAACATGTCCCACAAGCCCCGGCTGCCCAGGAGGAAGAACTCATCCTGTGGGGTGAGGGTCACCGTGGAGACGTGGGGACGGGGCGTCACAGATGGACACAGGAAGGAGTAACCCATAATTCTGGTGCAGTCGGTAACTCCGCTGACTTTATTATCCTGGAGAAGAAGAAAGCCTCATTATTACAACATGCACAGTGAGGCTTATTTCTGTCGCAGGTTATTAATGAATCCAACATTTTCAGAGCCTCAAAAACTTTTGTTCTGGCAGAGATTTAACATCTAAACCCAAAGTTATTTTTTATTTAGGGCTGTATACTGCCGGTCCTGGCAACTAATTCCGTTTCCTTTTCTCATGTGAAATGACACTGAAACTGAACCTGTTTTGATAGGATTAGTGGATCAGCAGGTATTAAACTTTTTTTTTAATCAAGTAAAACAATGTAAAGAAGCATTTTAGATTCTTTGATTTTAGATTCATTTGAAAAATGATCAAGTAAAGAGAAGAAAAACTCAGTTGAAGTCTTAACTGTGTGGAACAAGTGATGTCTCTATAGTGTCGGCCTTATTATATTACGATCATTATGGGCTAAAATCACAAGTATAATTTAATAAGGTTATATCATTTGATAAAGTTATTGCAGACATAATACAAGACAGGCAGTGGTGTTTGTAGTGATGAACAGAACCATCCATCATTTTAAAGTAAAAAAAAAAACTTGCCAAGTTTTTTACTTCACAATATATTTATAAATCTCATTTCATTACGTTTCAGTCCTTTCAGTTTTAGTTATTCCTCTGGGATGTTCTTAGGTTCTGTGTGATCTACAATGAGGAGTTGTTTTTTTCTTGAAAATTTGCAGTTTCAGCCTGTGATATTGTGCAAACCTTGCAAAGTTAATGTAATTCTTTGACAACAAAATTTTATATCACCGTCACATGATCAGATTTTGTTCTTAATATTAACTTAGAATGAATTTCTTTTAAATGATACATTCTATATAGTTCTCACTTTAATCTAAAAGAATATCTGAGTTCCTTTCTTGCAAATTTACGAGTTTAATCCTTTTTCAGTATTACCCCCTTCTTTTTTTCCTCACACAAGGTACAACTCTCAGATACTTGGTATTACTTTTTATATTTATCACAATGACCTGGTTGATGATGATGATAATAATAATAAATACAAAACTCCATCATCATCTCTGTGCACTTTCAGCCTTTTGGTGCACGACCTAAAACACCTCTCACCTCTGTGATGATGGCGTTGTGCTGGCGGACCCTCTGGTACTCCTGCTCCTCCTTCACAGTGTGAACGGTGGACAGTTGCATAGCTTTGCCGTTTCGACACAGCACCGCCTGACACCGGCCCACATTGGCAGTTTTGAGGGTGAAGCAGCCGCTGTGTTCGCCCGGAGCCACAGGATCATGTCTGATGTGACACAAAGCTGCCGAGCCACCCATCCTCTGTCCTGCTGTGCCCAGTTTCCTGCAGTGGAGCAACAGAGACGCTGCAGTTAGAGCAGGGAGTTTCCCGTTTACAACAATTTCTCTTCTTGTTTTCTGTGCGCTTTTAGTCCTATAAGGGGGTTTGCTGTGCCTCTTTTGGGTTATATTTGGGGGTATTTGTCAGAGGCAAGATCCAGCTCCTTTTGTTTTTATTTCAGTTGATGAAAATGCTTTGTTCTGCACACTGTTTCTGTTATTTTGGTAGTTTCCTTTAACAATAATTATCTAAATATACAGCAATGGAAAAAGGTTTTGGACGTACAAAGCATTAAGAATGTCTCTTAATTCCCTACTGCACATGCTCTGTCGAGGTGAAAACTGGGTGTTTCAGCATGAGAATATCGTTTAAAACATCCAGGGCATGACACATTGAATGTGTAAAGAATGTAGTTTTGGATTGTTTTCTTCTTCTTGCAGTGCAACCTTTGAAACCCAAAAAAGACTTTTCCATGATAATATTTGAATGATATAAAATTTTAAGGGTGTATAAAACCTTTTTTTCCACTACAGTATGCATTTTTATTTGACAATCATGTTTGTACATAGTTGAAGAATTCCCTTTCAACTGCGTTTACCTTTGCATTGTGAGAAAAGTGCTGGTCATGTAGTCCTCCTGCCTCTGACCTCTATGAAGCTCCTCTGCCAGCACATCTCCCATGGTGCACTGCAGCAGGTAAGGCACCTCGACGTTTCTGTCGCCATCGAACACTCCGTACAGAGCCTCTCGAATGCCACAGAAACTGTCCAGAGCCAAAGCAGCCACACACAGCCTGAGAACCAAAACACAAGAAGCAGCTGTTAATGTAGAACTGAAACAACAACAAATGGAAACAATAAAACCAAGACTTCATTTAAAGGCTACACCACCACTGCAGCTGCAGGTCTTAAAAAAATACTGCAGTCCTGATTATACTGCAGAGGCTACTGTGGCATTTTAAATGCAAAGGATTCTGCTAATCAGATTTTAGACCTTCAAGTATTTCTGATCCGTAACCTGCTTATGATTAAAGGAAACATGTGTAAGAAAGGTTTCTGCAAGTTGACCAATCAAAGTATTACACAGAAGAACTTTTTAATACCACACATAACAGCATTTAGCAGCTGATTTACAATTATAAGAGGCCAAAAGCACAACAATAAACAGTAGCAGCAAATACATGGGCAATATTCCTTCAGTGTGACTCAAATCAATCCCATTAGCTTTTCCAACTTTGCTCTTTATATAGACGCTGAATAAACTTCATATGTTCCAGAGTATTTAATCAAAACATTTACGTCATTTTGAAAGTTAACACATAAAAACTGAATTGTGAGAACTAAATATGTGGACATGATGGAGGGACAGACTTGTTTTTGACTCCAGAGGCCTCGGTGTAGCTGTGGCTCCAGACTGCAGGAGCCCCATGGCTTTCATTCACACATGGAGCTGAAGGAGACGGATCCACCCTGAAACACCGGATGTTACTGCAGGGGGGAGGAGGGAAAGAAAAGAACATCAGCATGCTGGTTTATTGATCACATGCGCTGCACCTCCGCTGGCTCATGCGGCTGCACAGCAGTATGTCTGCAGTACAGTTCAGGTTCATACTTGAGGAGCTCCAGGCTCTTGTGGTCCAGGTTGAGGCGAGGGTTTCCTGTGAGATCCAGTTCCTGAAGTTTTGGAGGAAGTGTCTCTGGTAGAGTCACCTCGGTCAGCTCATTGCAGCTCAGGTCGACACACTGAAACACAAGATAAGAGAGATGAGGACATAACACATTTCATAACAGTAATCCTAAACAACGCCCGTCCTGACACAGTCTGATACATTTCACTGCACAACATCAGCAGCTAAAGGCAGTGTGGAATAGGAGTATTTATATTAGTATTGTTACTTTAGTATATATTTGTGCATAATGCTTTTTCATTATTACTGTACCTACCAATTTACTGCTGTAGTGTAAAGTATTTCACCTTAACCCACCCCTGACCCAGTGAAATTATTTTCCAATCATGCTATGCTTTCCTAACCTGCTTACACTTTCAAAATATATTATTCCTGGAGCAGCATTTACTGATTCTGACTCAGGAGTTTTGTGTATCAAGAGAGATTCATAATGCATTCTGGCATCCCTACAACACACACACACATGCACACACAAAGACAGGAGAATAAAACCACCATTTGGGCTCAGATGCAGAGATTAGGGAGTTGCTGGTAGATTACAAAGGATTTCCTGATCTGGAACAAACCATTAAAGATGAACACCAAGGTAGATAAAGCTGTCCAGAGGGAGATGGATTTCTATACGTAGACTAAAACTATATTGATTTTCATCCTTAATTTGTGGATCCAACTATGAAAAGCATTGAACTAGAAAGAGATAGCTAGATAAAATCACAGACTAACCTTGATCTCAGGCAACTGGAGGACTTCTGGGAAGGCGTTGATGCAGTTGGAGTGGGCGGAGAGCGTGTGCAGCCGCTGACAGTTGAGGATGGTGGTGGGCACAGCCCTCAGTCTGTTGCCACTCAGGTCCAGCTCCTCCAGCTGCTCCAGCCGAGCCAGTTTACTGCAGGAGGTGGACGCACAGTTATGTCAGAGCGCTGCCGCTGCAAAACTTTATTTTAAGAGGCACATTTTTCAAACTCTCATGACCTAAACCACTTTGTTAAGAAAGGCTGGATGATAAAATAAAGTCCTCACTGTAAGAACTTCTAACCTGACAACCACTTGTAAACTCAACCACTTATTGTGGGAGATTTCTTACTTTTTAAAACCATACAAAAAATTTTTTACAGTCTGCATTGGGAGACTTAATATTCTTACGCTGAGATATTGTGCAAGTTGGTCTCCCTCTTAAACTGACAAAACCTTTTTGTTTCTCTACTGAAATATTATGCAAACCATTTTTAACCCTTGTCTGGGCTGATAATTCTTTCATTCAGCTCAATAAGGATTAAACCTCACTCAGTATTAGCTGGAACAAATACGGTAAAGTCAGATATATTTTCTTAAATAACATTACTTTTCTAATGAAAAATATGTTTATTTCTTAAGCAATCATTAATCTTTTTGTTCTAATTGGAAAAAAATGACTCATTTCCCAGAAACAAGGCTTTTTACTTTCATGTTTACCTCTTATTTTAAGACGTTTAATTTAACCATATAGTGCTTAGAATGAGTGCTGCATCTTTATTTAAAGACATGTCTCTTTTTTAATGTAATGTTTCTGTGAATCTAAGTAAGCTTGAGTCAGAGCAAGAGAGAATCTAGACAGAGGAATGTAACCAAGTACACAACTCTAAGAGGGATTCTCCAACTTGAGAGCTAAATGTTTATACTTTTAAAGAGATACAGTAGAACACAGTGAAACCATTTGTTATAGAGATATGATGACTTGTAGTAGCTGTGCATGGTACCTGGCAGTGAAGGTCTGCAGCTGGTTGTAGGCCAGATGAAGCACCCTGAGGTGGCTGTGTCCTGTCAGCAGTGGGACGCATTTGTCTGTCAAGTTGTTATTGGTCACATAAAGCTCCTCCAGGCCACTGAAAGTGTCCTCTGATAGGCTGGCTGGAGGGAGATTCTCCAGCTTATTGGCACACACATTTAAGTATCGCAAACTGCCGGAAAAATGACATAAATGCAACTAATTAGTGGTTTAACAAGGTTTCTGCATGTTCTCAAGAAATTAAATGTAAGGTTGTAGGAATTCGATATGATTTTACACAAATAGAGTTTTTAGTGCTGAGTGACCAAACTTTTAATGTGAATAGTTTTGCGTTCAGCTTCATGGTCATGAATCAAGGAGGAAAACTAAAATGCATGATGTTGTTTACCTCTGTGCTTTGATGAACAGGTTGTTTGGGAGCTCAGTCAGATGGTTGTGCTGAAGGTCCAGCACCTCCAGCTGTGATCTTTCCAGCCTCTCCGCCAGCCGGCACATATTATTCCAACCTGCAAGCATCTTCCTCAGGCTCCCAGAAGACAACAGCCTGCAACACACAAACAAGCCTGTAAATCAGGAGACGAAAACTAAAAAAAAAAAACACAAAGATTCTGACCCACATGCTCAACGGTAGCACTTTCTGTAGCCTGCAGGAGAAGACAGTTTGATATCATCATGCATCCTAAAAAAAAACTATGATTATACTGTCTGTGTGCTGTATAAAAAGCCTTGTGGGGAACCACTTGCATGCAGCAGTGAACATGTTTTAATTGCTTGACCATAGACACTGCTGAAGGCTGTGGTTAGACCCAAAATAGCACTATGTTTAGAAAAGGGAGTGTTTCTGCAGGTACCGATATTCAGCACAAAAGACGTTTTTAAATGATAAATGTCTGCTGCTTTTTTAGCTGCTCATCAGTGGACAGTGCAAAAAAATAATCTTTTTATCATCTGTGCAGTTATCTCACAGTTCTCAAGGTTCAATATGCAAGATCCACATGTACTGGAGTCTGTTTTGTGTAATTGTTGTTGTTAACTAAAAAAAATTTTAAGCAAACAGACGTCTCAGTTGCCTTTATTCATGAGACCAGTCTGTTCTTGGATTTCTATGTAGGGACTCAGCTCAGTTCTTTCTCTAAAAATCATCGTGCTTATTGCAGATGTTAAGTGGCCCTTCCTCTGCTCCTCTACAACAGTCTACTACTTCAGCTACTATAAGTAGCTGACTACCTTGCTTAAGAGAAAAATTTAGCTCAATGTAAAAGTTAAAATGTGTCTGTTTTTATCTGTTCAAATAGTCATATCAAAACTATTTGTATTCACAAATTTGTCATATTAATGAAGTGTCTGACTCTGAATATTTGGCTTTATATAAACCTCATCCCTGTGTAAAATGGTCAAAGCTCTGTAAGTCCAATACTTCATACAAATGTTTCTCCTTTTTTATTTATGTCTAGGACATTCTTCTTGCCATGTAACCAGTGAGGCAAGAAAAGTTCTCACATAGGTTTCATGTTAAATTTCTTTACACCAGATGACAACATAATATACAGTATTGGTCTGGAAATGCACTTGACTCTGGTTATGTATTAATGTGACACTTACTGTATGGGCAGCTCAGCGACAGAATTATGGTTGATGTCCAACACTTCCAGTCTGCTGCTGTCACACACCCAATCAGGGACAAAGCACAGCATGTTCCTTTAAATAAACAAACACAATCAGCTTAGAACAGGCACACAGTCTGCTTTTCCTCACTGTAAATAGGACAGAGGTGCTTCATACCAGGATAAATCCAGAACAGTCAGATTCTCTGGCACAGGGTACACGTCCAGCTGCTTCAGCTCTACAAACACAACATACATCACTGTGACGATGTGTAGTTTCAAACATGTTTGTAACTTTTATTGAGCACACACTAAGCGTTACCGTTGTGTGAAGCGTGGAGGCTCTTAAGGGCGTGGCCACTGACTCTAAGGAGAGAAATGTGGTTTCTGTCGCAGCGAAGGACTTCCAGCCTGCACAGACAGTGAACATCCAACTCATGCAGACCGGTGTCTCTCAGGTCCAGATGGACAATGTGGACCAGCTGCTCTGGATCTCCCACTGTCACACTTTGAAGCCAGTTCAGCCTGTGCAAGAAGGAACAGCGAAGGTCATAAGGACAGGTTAAAGGGAGAGGGCAGCTGGGGGTGAGGCACCACAAGGATTAATTTCGTTACAAATACAGTTCACTTTCATCATTGAATAGTCAAAAGTATTTTGAATATCCCAAACTAACTAACATGGAGTTTACGTGATATTTTTATGGATTTCTGCAAGTTTCTACAAGTTACTTCAAAGACTTTTTAAAACCACAATATGATTTAGGACTCATATGACTGACCTCACATTGAAAATGAAATAAACCAGAGAAAAACAGCTGCCTCAAAAACTTAAGCAATGAATCCTGGTTCTTAACAGTTGTAAACTGACAAAAGGACAAGTTGTTTCATCTATAATTTTAAGTTTTTAACTTCATTTTGACCACCATTATCAGGTGAATAGGATTTACCAGACCTTCTGTTCTCATTCTTTGATAAAATACTCATGTCAAGGCACAACAATAATCACACATGCTTCTTCTGAAGGTCTTAAAGGTGATTCAGATCATAAAACTAACCTCAGAAGATGACAATGTCTTTACTGAGTTAAATGCACATTGGCTTGAACTAATTTAACAAATCAAATTCTTGTAATTAAAATAGACCTAAAAACTCCTAAGCTAATTATTTGACATCAAGATGTAAAAATCCACAGGATAGAACCTGCAGAACATGCTGAGTCATGTTTAAATGCAGAGCACATTTTTTTTCTGCAGTATCTTGGGAAGTGTTAGATTTCAGTAGAGCTTTGTTCCTTCTAAAAATGTCAGTGTGGATATGTTTACCTGAGATCTATGTGGCGAGCAGGCAGCCACTGCAGACCAGCCATATCCAGGACAGAGAGCTGGTTTCCTGCCAGACAGAGTCTCTCCATTCCGCGCAGTTTCTCCAGAATGGGAGGGACGCAGCTAAAACAGTTGAAGGATAAGCCGAGGTAGGTCAGGCTCTCCAGAGACCCCAGCTCTGCAGGTAACAACATCAGACGGTTCCCATCCAGGAGAAGAGTCTGCAGGCTGCACACGAAACACAAGCCATGAGCAAACCTAGTCTAACACTTAAGGATCTTTTTATGTTGCGGCTTAAAGATGAGTAACAGTTTCTGCTGGTAGCAAGTTATAATTAGGACATTTTTCAGGTCCATACTGAAAAACAGGTCTGAAGAATATGAAAGAAAACCAGAACCAGACTTTGATGATGCTCTTCATTTGAAAACAGATTAGTGCTGGCTGATGGCAGCTGTTTGCTGATTGGATTTAAACAGTAGCTTTATAGTTTTATGATTTCTTTGATATTTCTTGATATTGTTTTAAAATCCTACTTGAAACTTTAGTGTTTTTATTTTATAAGGTGCAGTGATCTTTAAATTTGTTGACAACTAGTTTCAACACAGCAATAACTTGTCCTGTTGTCAGGTCACATGTCACAGAACTTGCAGTTACATTTACTGTATTAGATAAAAATAACATTATTTTATTTATAACTTAAAGAACTATCAGAGCCAGAGTATAACATAAAGAGACTCCCCTCTTTCTTCCTGCTTCCAAATAAAAAGGGTTGCACACTTCTATTCAGTACAAACAGATTCAATTATTTATTATTATTATTACTAGTAGAGACGGTGATTAGGTTTGTCCAATATTATATGAAAATATTTACGTATACTCCACTCATGAATCAATTTGTCACAATGCTTATTTTCTCCAATAGGCAAAAAGCCAACTTTTAGCCCACAAACAAGAGTTATCACATATCTCTCCATTAGCTGATCGATTAATCAATTAAATCAAATGTTTGCAGCTCCAACTAAGTAACTGTATATGTCTGATAAACCAGTGCAATAAATAGAACAATGTTCGCCTCTGAAATGTGGTGCAGCAGAAACATAAGCATAAATATGTCTTCTTTATAACAGTCCTGCATTGATGGCCCTCAGGGACTGCATGACTGTGCACTAAACCCCCTGAACCTGTGCACCGTCAGGAGCCTGGTGCTCTGCCAGCTGTTCATTTAATACAGGGAGATTAATCTGCTTGGCTGGAACCAAAACGACAAAGACGCCTGTCTGATGCCTATGTCAGCAAAGTATAGGTCACAGAGGACAAGTAGAGCTCCTGGGTAAGACATCATCGTCTTCGTCCTGTTCATCATCATCTATAACAGCAGCCCAGAGGTCGTCGTTTTGTTTCAGCCCACTTACTTATGCATGGTTCCCACTTCAACAGGCAGAGACGACAGACGGTTTCCAGACAGGTTCAGCTCGGTAAGCGAGGTGATGTCACATAAGGCCAGAGGAAATTCAGCCAGAGCGTTATTGGACAGACTGAGGCTTCTCAGTTTGCAGAACCTAAAAGAGATGGAGGAATGACAGAGAAGAAGACACAAAGGCTTTAATAAATCAGTGCTACAGTCAGACTTATGCAACGAGGCGATGACAAAAATCACTAAATGCTTTTTAAGTTACACAACACCTGCATAACAAACAAGAAGAAAGACGACCATAAAGGAAGTCTGGCTAAGCTCTCAAGGATACAGAAGCATAATAAGTCGTGTACACACACTATTTAAAGCCGAATGTTTACACAACTAAGAATTTTGACCAAAACAATGCAGCGTGTGGTTCAGGTAAGCACTAGTTATGTGCATGTGTTTCCTGGCCTTTGCAGCCTAACGTAATCCAGTTCACAGAGGGGCCGGGGTGAAAGGCCGAGGCAGACGCATGTCCGTCCGGGGGAAAGTCACAGGCACCTCACAGGAAAAACACATTCCTGAAAACACTGCCTGGGAAGTGGGTGTTTATGGAGGAACAATGGCTGCATGTATATACAGAAGGTATTTATTTCATTCAAGTTCAAGTCAGCCTTCAACCCAGTCTCCACCTGACACATGAGCCAGTGGAGAAGGACACGGAAGAAGTAAACAGGCGCAAGAGCATGAGCTGTTTCTTTTGGGCAACATCTGCAAACATCTGTTGTAGTGTAAATACATTTTTGCACACCACAAAGGCACACAAGCTCATAGCTGCTGCTGCTGCTGCTTAGATGTTTTGATCACTGCAAAAACTCCAGAAGCACTACCATTTAAGTTCAGCAACACATGGTGACAGATGAAATGTGTCAAAACAAAGCACAGACACTGGATGACCTCAGCTAAAAGCACTGACACTGAGGATTCAGATGGCCAGCATACATTTTTCTTTTAAATTTTTCCCCCCCTCTCTTTTCTGATGGCGTGCAAACAGCTAAACACACCCACAAACATTACCTTCACATCTTCTAAACAGCTGAATCTCTTTATCCTCTGTCAGCAAAATAAACAGTGCATCACAGCCAACATGTGGTGAGAAGCTGGACAAGGTGACTCAGATACTGGGTCGACTCTCAGCTATTCAAACATTGGATCTGTTCTCCTCTGCTGCTGGTTCCATCCTAGCTGGACAATTTGACCAGTATCTATCATCTCCTATTATACTCTATCATTTAATTTGTTGTGTCATAAATCGCTGTCTCAGTTTTATCTGTCATCTTTGGATGCCACTTGTGTACTGCCAGCATGAAGGCAACACAACAAACATGGAGGAGAGTGAAGGAAACAGAGAAACAGGAGGTTACATGGACATGCTTGTGTCTAAATTAACTGAAACTAACAGAAAATGGGACTTTTTTTGCATTCTAATTCTACTTCCTCACATGCTTAATTTAGCTTGAAAATGAAACTCTGAGAATTGTTTTTGCTACATTTATACACTTTGGTAAAAACATGACTCACTATATGGAAAATGTACTTATATGGCCCTCTGTTATGGGCTGTTCATCTACATATTGATAAATAGTTGAATATATCGAATGCTTATCAATGATATTGACAAGAACATTAGATTGTTTTTTCACTGAGCCATAGTGCAGTATACATTTCAGACTGTGGAATCCTGCTAAATACCATTTCAACAAAATTCTGGTGTACAGTGGTGGCAAACAGGCCTATGACAGTTATTACACAATGCCCTTATCCAAGTCATAATGGTTAGGCTGGTTTCTCTTCACCTTTATAAATAGAGCTACATGGAACACAGACAGATGATTAATTTTTTCCATTTCCTTTTAGACAATCTGATACGGTCTCCCCTACTTCTATATGGTTTAATTGCTATGAGTAGACAGTTATCAACCTAAAGGGTCTTATATGTAGTACTTCTATTTAAAAATTACCTTAAATTATCATTAGAGGAATTAAAATAATGTACTATGAAATGTAGTTGAAGATACTGGTGCATATAGGACTGTGGAGATGTGACATGAATGTATTCATACCAACAGTAACAGATTTGTGTGACCACTAGAGGAAGCAGTGAGTCACTCTGTTGGGCTCTAATGGTGAGGAAAACTGATCTGATGGGTCAAGAACTGCTAACTTTTACAGTCAGAGTTAAAGACAAAGTAATAAAAGCTAGAAGTACTGGTGTTTTCACCACTGGACACAGTTCGAAATGAAAAGAATAGAGTTTGATGCTGACATCAGCATTCCATCTACATAGATGAGTTTGATTATGAGATTTATGGAGGTATAAAGTCATTATGTGATGTTATTATCTTTGCTAAGTTCACTGTTTGTTGAACCACAGTTTAGACTAAACAGAGTTTTGTTAGTGGTTTTGGTAGTTGTAAGCATGTTCTGGTGCATGACTTCCCACTGCTGTTGAGGAATTGGATTATCAATACTAAATATAACCCCTGAACTCTTAATATATATCAATTTAATAAGTGTACATTTAAATCTATTGTGTCTTTTATTTACCGATGCTTATTTTATACCTTGTTAGATTGTTTATAATATTGTTTATATTTATGTAGGAGATATAACTGTATAATCCTTGGGGAACTATTGGTCTACCCTGCATAATCTGTGTTATTCTGAACCTATTCTATCTTCTAATATGAACCCAACCACATTGCAACAAACATCTTGACATAAAACTAAACCTACCATTTGATTTATACTATATGAGGGGTCAAAATAACCAAAAGAAAAAAAAAATATATAACTGTTTACACAACACTTAATCCTCTAATAAACTTTTAGGACTGTGGCAGCTAAAAATGAAAAAAAAAAAAGAAGTGTTTTTTGTTATGAAGAAGAAGAAGAGGAGAGACTGACTTTCCCACGTTAAACTGCGTCAACAGCAACCCATTTGACAGTCTGATGTGAAAACAAGGAAAAGCCCTGTAGCCCAGAGGTCAAGGGTCTGGATGTCAAATCTCTCATCACATTGCAGCTCACTTTTAATCATCCCAACCACACAGCCACTCCACACACACACACACGTCATCTGTAACTTGATCTAAGCTGTTTCCTCATCAGACCATATGGTCGCTCCCCAAGACAGACAAACTGCCCAGGGACATTCCACAACTGAAAGACGGAACAACAACCAGGAAAATACTGCTTTTCATCCTGTTGCCGGGTTCCTGGAAACAGAGGGCGTTGCTGGAGACTCACCTGGTGAGTGCTGGAACACCTTTGTGCAGGGACAGGAAGTTGTTTTTCAGATTGAGGTGAGTGAGGTCCTGGCTGTAAAAGAGCTGAGCAGGCAGCTCCTCCAGGCTGCAGCACGACAGGTCCACCGAGTTCACCCTCTGGGATGCAATCTGACACAGTGAGGGACAGACAGGACAACGGTGTGGGATTAGCAACTAAACCATCACGATGACAAGATAATTATAACCTCACAACCGAGGAAAAGGGGACAGGAACACGAGCCAGAAACAGCATCCGTATGAGTATCATGAGAATAGGTTTCTGTTGGACACTCAGGTGGACACGTTAAACAAGAGCCTGCAGTCCTTCACATGGGATTATTCAGCATCCAAACAGTCTCAGGTACGCTGGTGAATTTTTATGAACATTGTGTATGAATTTAAGGTGGTCATTTCTTTACTTTCCTAAAAAACATTTGTAGATTAATAGAAAATGCTTGTCTCAATATAGTATCAATGCTAAATAATAGATGAAATACAACACACTTTATTTCTCTGTGTATCAGTATGCATATGTATTTAGATAACTTATTCGTGGATGGCCATTTATTTTATACCAGTGTATGTATTTTTATGTATGAGGAACATCCTTTCATTTTTTTTTTTTTATTGTTTGTTGTAAATACAGAACAGATGGAAACCCAAAAGGGTGGGACAATGAAGTGAATCTGGAATTCTGTTTATATGTGAATGTGACACATCATTGATAATTCCTTCTAATTCATTTTTTAAATCCCTAAGTTCAGTTCACAAGTATTTCTGCATGACATCAAAACATTCGGTAACCTCAAAATATATCACATATATTTGTGCTTTGGATGATTTTAGGAAAATTGAAGTAGCCAGAAAACTCCAACACATTATGAGAGTATTTGATTGAAAGACTGATCTAATCTGCTACAGAATGAGACCTTCACAACAGCCTCTGTAGTGTTAATTGCATTTGTAATAAAGAGTTCAGTGTTCAGATGAAGTAAAAAAAAAAAAAAAAACCTCTGTGGGATGAACAGCTGCATCTTTATGATGTTTTTTTCATAGCACAAGTCTTTTACCGGGAAGGAGTGCATGTGCTCTAAATAAGTGAGTTTTTCGACACGCTTACGTACCTTGGAGGCGGTCCGGTGCCAGCGGAGATGCTCTGTGTATGAGTCGTAGCTGATGTAGTAAGTCTGACTCTGAGGACCGGCTGAACTTAAAGCCAGGCAGTGACTGTGCCTCTTCACCTCCTCCACCTGCGACAGAAACAACCATATTTAAGTTTACTTCACATTAAATCGTCCACCATCGAGCCTACAGGTTAGAAAAGCCATGTTTTCAACTTTTGACCTGTTCACACAAACTCCTACCGTTTCAAAACTATGAGGACGGATCCACAAATGTATATTTTGGTCTTTGGAAACAGCTGAATCAGCAGGAATCCACCTACTATTTTTGTATGGTACAAAGGTATAACATTTTCCAAGAAAACTGGAGAAGGACCTGTTAACTTTATGGAATGGTGAAATACTTGACTTGATTCCAAACACTGGAAAAGCATCCATTTCTGAAGTTTGGTCCCCAGAGCCAATACCCCTCATTTTTGCTCTTCTCTACACTAAATGATATAAGATGTTGTAGTTATTTATAAATCCACAATGAATAGTAACCCGTTGACACAGCACATTTCATGCAGATTAAAACATTTTATCTTGGGAAAATATAGAATCAAAAATTTTTTTTTTTTTTTCAGTTCTAAAGCTACATTAAAGTGTTTGAAATATATACGACATCTGTTTCTTCAACTTTCTTTCAGGGACATAGTTCAGGGTGCTTTTTGGAGAACCTGAACACAAAATGTGATTCATATGTGAAAAGACAACAATGTCGAGTTTCTGCTCATCATCAGATTACCAAACAAGGTGATGAGCCAAGGAAAACAGCTGCTGACAGTCTTCATTTGCGTGACTTAAATCACAGTTTGTGTTGATTAGAGGCCAAAACAGAGAGGAAAATGATTACTTTGCAAAATATCTGTATTTGTTTTCAGCACTCCCTTTTACCCTGAAAATCCCTTTTTTTCTCATTATGACTGGGCTTTATAGATTTGTGGCTTATTCTGCTTTCAGGGCATTTTGAGATCATCATGTACAGTAAAGCCTTTGACTAATGTAATATGAAGTGTCTTAAGACCAGTTAAAAAGTGGAAATGATATTAATACCCTGAATATAAAGTGAAACACCACAAATTAAGTATTATTTCCTTTGTTCTGCAGTAGACTTTGCATAAATGGATTGCTTCTGCATTCCTAATGGCACATATAGAGCAAGTTGATGATAATTAATTGCTGTGTTATTAAATTATAGCTATATAAATGTGTACCACTGAATTGAAAACCACAAACTACTCCCTCACAGCAGCTTTATGTTGCGGTGGTTAAAGACATTAATGCATTTCAGAAAGTACCTTTCCTCCGATGAGGGGGAGGATGTGCATCTTGCCAGTGTGGGCGTGTTTCACAGACGAGACAATGAGGCAGGTTCCACTCAGTGTGACCTGACGCTTTGACCAGCGGTTCACCGGCAGCGCCAGCTTCCCTTTCCTCACGTTGAAAACGCCGGAAAGCTGCACGCGCTCGGAACCGCCAACACTGCGGGGCTTACCTGGAGGAAGACAACAGGACACATTAAATGCACGGACGGCGACATATTTGCACAGCAGACGATGTTATTTTTAGCTCTGTGGGATTTTATGAATCAGCTCGCTCACACTGGGTTCCTCTTTCAGAAAGTGAGAGGGACACAGAGCGCCGGTTATGTAAGTGAATTGTAGTTAATAGCCTGTGGGCTGAGAGAGTGAGCAGCCACTCAGGCGTGATTTGTTACATTAACCCCTCGCTGACACAAAGACCAGCAACAGTTCCATTACAGTCCCCGGCTAATGCAGGGGACTGGACAGAAATAACTGTGATGGAGGAACACCAGCCTACACCAGGAGTCGGCTACATAAACGCACTGAAAACCTACTCCGGACTGACCACTGATGTGTTATCTATTACAAAACGGAAATTCACCAGACAACCTGAGAAAGGGAGACATGTGAAGAGCCTGAACCAGTGAGAAGCCTGAAATCAGATTAGCTTGTTATGTAATGTCTTACAACACCAGACCCAGATCCTCTCGGTTGCCTCCTCCATTGTCTTAAACAAAATGCCACTTAGGTTTCACTGAGACTGAGCAGCTTCTTACTCCAGCTGCGTGACCGCAACACGCAACTATTCAGAATATTGTTCATCTTGAGGCTTTGCACAATGAATAAAAAAAAAGTCTTGGTCAAAATATACAGTGTCCTTTCATTCAACATGTGATTAATGTGATCAACCTGTTTTTCATCTGGACATACG
>JAPSES010000258.1:2686674-2698326 GCA_029822895.1 Maxillicosta whitleyi
TGCAGTACTGACCCATGGAAGGATCAGAACTATTGGTGCAGTTAAATCCACTGAATGTCTCCTGGAATCAGAACCAACGGTGGTGCCGTCAAATATTGGATGTGTGCCTTTTTTTTGGGCCGGGCTGTATATGTTCTGAATGTCCTGTATCTATATGTCCAAGGAATACACCTAAAATCTGAGTAACATTAACATATTTCCACATGACTGCATCGGAAAAGGGGTGATTCTGAATATCCAACAGAATATGAGCGGTCAGATCTGATTATTGTCTCATTCGGAACAATAGTGCAAATGTAATTGCATACTACGGTTTAGTTGGACACTTACAGTCCAGATCAGTCTCATAGTTTCCAACAGGGGCGGGCAGCTGTTCTCCACAAATCCACCAATGAAAAAAAAGCGCAACATCTAAAGACCCAGATATTTTTCCCACGAGACGAAGACAACAAACTAGAGCTGAAGGGAGAGGAAACACAGGACTAAGCGACTGACGTTCATCAGATGTACAGTACATGGTGCTATCATCTGCTTGAATTCAGAGGAAAAACATGCAGCTGTTTGGTAACTATGAAGACTTTATGAGGTGATAATATGCTTTGGGTGTGCTCTGTTTAGTGTTTGTGGGGTTTATTTTTTTAGTGAATGAAATGATATGAGTCTGGCTGCTATTCAGGAGTTTTAGAGTGTTGAGTGGAATGTGAGATGCACATATTTTGTGCTGTTTTTAGACACTTCTTCACTGCATCTCAGACACAAATATGCATTTCAGTACATTACATTTGTTTGGCAGCTTTAGTTACTTTTATGTTAATAAAGGGGAATGAAAATTGAAATTATAATGTATTATTAACATAGAGTAATGAAATAAATGAACCTTTTACTAGTAATGTATCCGTAATTCTATTTAAAGTAGCATTGATATTGTATTTATATGCTGTTTATTTATTTTTGTCACAAAAATCTAAATCTTAATGGCACCATTTTTTCTTCCACACAGTATAGATTTAGTTGTAGATGTGATGTTTTTTTACTTATACATACAGGTTGATTTTATTTATCATTACTGAGTCTGTATTTGGGTATTTTACTTGACTCTCTTTCATATTCAGCAACTTAAAAAAAGTCAAACTGAACTTTTGCTTGATTTTTGAGGCTAAAAACAGACTGATTCCTGCCACATTTATGCCTGTGCTGGATTTAGGTGATGTGATATACAGCACATACCTGCCTCCGCTCAAAGCTAACATGCTTTAAACACTGTTTTCCTTGAAGCTTTGGGGTTTATTACCAACTTTAAAGCCCTCACTTATCACTGACAGTTGATGCTCATGGCAGATTTTGTGGCCAGGTTTTGTCTATATCCAGACTAACATATAGAAATGCATTCCTAGGTTTGTTTCCTTCATATATTCTAAAGCACAGCTGTCAAAATAGGATAGGCAGTTACAGTTTTTGGGGTCAGGATTTATTTCTTCTGTCTGTTCCTGTATCTAAAACTCTCTTTGCTTGGAATCAGTTACAAAATGACCTGAAACTTAAGAGCTTTAAAAGGATTTTAGACGCGATGAAAGGAGAAACATGTTAATAGATATTTTACCCGAATAATTTAATACCTAAACTTCTCTCTTTGCACATATCATTGAATATACACCTTGTATTTTAAATGGTGTCTGTGTATTTGTATGTGTGTTTGCTGCCCTGCCTATATCCTGGTTAATTGTGTTGCTGCCCGTGTTGGCCAGGATACTCTTGTAAATGAAATATATTAATCCTAAGGAGTCTTTCCTGGTTAAATCCATTCTAGTCCAATCCAATTTTATTTATAGAGCACTTGAAAATAACCACAATTGACCAAAGAGCTGTACAGAAGACTAAAAGCACAGTGAATAAAATGAATCAAAGCATTAAGAAACAATAAAATCAAACAAATAAAACAAGTTTAAATATAAAAATAACAAATAAAGCCTGAATAAAATGTAAAAAAAATAAAATAAAATCACCAAAACGCTTTTGGACACCCCATGCATTTGTGATATAACGCATTAACAGTCACTGTTATTAGTATTCTGTCATTCTCCAAACCTACATGTTCCATCGAGGTCAAAACTACATTTGTTTCAGCAACATAATGAAACACATCTAGGGTGTGACATGTTGAAACTATTAGGAATTTTGTTGTCATTTTTTTCCTTGTGAATAACTAACAAAAAAAGTATAATAATTTGCATTTGTTTGTGTCTGTCTGATGCAGCCACACCTTTTGGGACACAAATATATTTGAAGTTGTGTAAACTTTTAACCCATAAAGACCCAAACATCCATTGGTGTCCAAAACCATCTACTGATAAATTACTTCTAATTAACTAATTCTGTCAATACATGTAAATAATTGGTGTAAAATGTAGTTTGTCATCTTTTCATGGTCATCAGATATAACCCATTTGGATGTTCAGAGGCTCTGTAGTTACCATGGAAACACAGTAATCTTCTACAACATTGATTCACAAGTAAAACCCATGTTGGATCAATGACAGTGGATGAAACACTGGGTTTATGTTCAGTTATTTCCATTTTTGCTGAAAAAGTCATTTTTTTCTTCAGCTTTCTCTGTTTTTGATATAATAACCCTTTAATGTGAGTTTTTATGAACATCCACAAGATCATTAGATTAAATGCAGGAAAATTACCTAATTTTTACTGGGGAAAAAATGCAAAGTAAAGAATATAATATTACAATAAATGGTGATAAATCACTGAAGAAAGATTATATAGAGAGAGAAACATTCATTTGGAATCACTAAAGCAGCACTGGGTTTTTATGGGTTAAGTGTGTGCAGATTTTTTTTCTCAATTCAGTAGCTTGATACATTTTGTTTTTTTTATTTAAAAACACATTAATACAGCTCATTATGAATCTCAGCCATAACATCTGTGAATGCTGTTACTGACGCGAGGTTGTCACTGGTTTTCTACGTGCACCAGTGTATTTGTATACTGTGTTGCTACCTTTCTTCAAACGAAACATCGTCCACATTCATTTTGTGAGACATCTGTTTGGACTGTGGTCTCGGTTGCGGTCAGTTCTGTGTGTAATCGTCTGCTCATCAGTATGACATCTTACAACTGTCGTGGTCACAAAGGCCTCTTAGACGCCCCTGACAGCGGCTGAAACGACAGTCATGTAGACATCACCCAGACCAGCCCTATGTATTTTGGAGGCGACTGTTTTTCAGGAGTTTCCATTTAGTTAGAATAACCGTTCACACAGAAAAACACTAACACAAAAACACACATCCAGACAGCTGAAACAATCACTTTAACCAGCGGTTGAGGTTTCAGTTCCAGCTGTTTTATGCCGTTGCTAAATCTGCCCTGGCCAGCCATGTAATTTAGATAGACCGATCATTGGGGGAGACATGCGGAAAAGCGCCATGTAAACACACATACACACATGAATGCACACAAACACACACATGGCCATTATGTTAACCGCCAGCACTCACGCATGCACATGAGCGTAATGAGCATGCCAGCCAGTTAGCAACACCAGCCAGTCACAAGAATGTTGTTTTCAACCCCAGGTGGTTCTACTTTACTCGCACACCTCCCCTATCGTATCACTCCATCTCCTCTTCTTCTTTTCCCACTCTTACACTTTTTTGTTCTTCTTCTCTTCTTTATCTCTTTCTAGCTTTGGCTTTCAGGTTCAAGTTGCAGGTTTTCCCCATCCCCCCCCATCTGCACTTAAGTCTCTCCAGATCCCGCCCCCATGTTTACATTCCCTTCCCGATAATTGGCCAGCTCAAGGTCCCCGCGTTTTGTTTTTTTCCCCTTGAATGTGTGTTATGTGTGCTGCTCAAACTCTTTTCACCTGCCTGTGAGTGCACATCTGCTGACCGGTGGTGGAAGAAGGACTCAGATCCTTCTGTCAAGTACAGAAGTATGTATGAGCAACAAAATGTAGTTAAAGTATAAATGAACTGGATACTTCCTCTGAATGATTTATTATTAATAGGGAAGCATCAGTGGCATTAGGGCAGGGTGTTATTGTTGGAGCCACTGGACTGGAAAGTGGACATTGAAGCCTTGAGTTTGTGTTTTGGTAAAAGACTTCCTGGCTTTTTGGAGCCTGACATGACCATATTTGAACAATAGGGTGGAGCTGAGGAAAATCAAGTTGTGATAGATGAAGCTTATCAAGCTATTGACACATGCATAATGGGATAATCTGACTATTCTTAGTGAAACACCTCAATCACAGCTGCATGATTCAGAATTTAGAATCTATATAAATAAAAATAGAAGTATTTACTGTCTATGAAGTCAAACTCAGATTCTGCGGATAATTCAGCTGTCAAATCACGCCATCAATCAAATCCCATAAAACAGGTATTTAAGCCTTTTATTAATCCTACAAATTTACTAACAAAGCATTAACACAGTGGACTTATCAGAAAGTTCAGGTCCAACTATAATCACACCAGGAAATGTGTTAGCTTTGTATTTCTGGGAAAAAAAAGCAACAACAAAAATCAATATAAGGGTTTGTGATGTTAGGCGGAAAAATGTCAACACTGAATATTTCCCAGCCACAGGCTGTCACTGTGGATGTAAATGACCACTAGAGGGAGTAAGGAGTCGCTCTTCTACTACAGCAGTGCTGAAAAAGTAACACAAAGTAGTAGTTTTCAGTCAAAGAAAGTGACTAAATAATAAAATAGAAGCCCTGACACCAAAAAACAAACAAACAAAACCCCAAAACAAAACAAAAAAAGGTTTAAAGTAAAGGTTTCAAGCTGAAGATGCAATATTACTGGAATTGTTGCCCCTTGTGGTAAAGGTGATGCAATTTTAGATGCAAGATATAGACAACATACATCAGAGATTTATAATGTGTATAATAATGTGCATAATAATAATATAATGGGAGAAGAAAAAATAGAAAAAAATTCTTCAATTTTTCACAATCTATTATTTTTGGTGACATATGGGATGATATGAACATTTATTGACATGAAACTGTGTAAAACACTTAGGAGGAAAAGTCACTGTTGACATTCTAAATATGAACCAACTACTCATGAGGAAAAGTAATTATACTAGTAATGGGGGATATGATTTAGAGATTAAAATTAAAATGACAACTTTCAAAACCAGTAAAAATAGATAATTACAATAAAACAATGCAAAGTAAACTAAAATAAAGTGGGTTTTCCATTTTGTTTCTGTTTTCATGATAATGGTGCACTGTGCAGAACCTTTAGTAAAAAGTTTCATCTGGCCTTTTTTAGTTTATAAATCAAAACCTTCCTCTGACTAGAACTAAATAAAAGCATAATTAAAGAATTTCCTGAAACAAACTAATTCACACATGTAAAACTAACTTAAACTACTCTGAAATGGCAGAAAAAGATATTAGAAGCTTTAACAATGTGCATAAAAAAATCACCTAAAAAGTTGTAAAATACAAAACATAGTGGAGCCCAAGTAGAAAACTGAAAAAAACTGCACCAATTTTGTGCTTGAGTAGAATTTACCCTCCAACTGGTGAATGATCCACCCCTAAACTTCTTTTTTTTTTTTTCCACTGTTTCCTTCCCTGAGGCACAAAAATGCATGTTACCTACCTGTGTCAGCCCGGACAGGATGCAGGGGAGAGGAGGGGGAGAGAAGGGGGAGGGAGAGGAGGGGATGAGGGATTTCTAAACTGCTGGTGACGATGAAGGCGGGGATTCACAGTGTGCAGGGACGGAGCTGGGCGAAGCTGGACTGCAGAAGTGACATACAGAGCGAGGGAAAACAGACAGACGCAGGGGGGCTGTTAGCACCTAAAGAGAAAGAATGTTCTTTGCTTGTCTTCCTGTGGCAGAGACAGAGAGGACGACGACTGAGCAGGAGGAGGAGGAGGAAAGAGAGCCTTCAGCTGAGCCGGTCTGAATCTGTTTTATCCCTCTTTAAGCCCTACTTTCTCTTTTTTATTCTGTCCTCGTCCCCTCTTTCCTTTCTGCTTGTCATCTGTTTCTCTTTTCCTTTCCTTTGACTCCTAAGGGAGACCTCAGCAAGTATTTCCATCCTGTTTCTGGTCTGCAACAGTGAAAGTTTACTCCAGCCTGAGTGACGGTAAAGTAAGCTGCTTTGCATGGTTCTGTTGTCTTTTTTTTTTTTTAACTCATTCTCAAGTTGTGTGTTAGTGTGTGTGAAAACCCTATTAGACCAGCTGTGAGGGTTTACCATGCATGTCTGGTATTTGAGTTTTATTGCCTCTCTGGACTTAAGAGGCTGTGCTCATACAGCTCTGGTATGCACCGTATGTATTGTTACAGTCACTGTACAAGCCAGTCTTATCTAATCAAAATGCAACAACCTTCATCAGAACACAGCCTGCTCCTTTACCTACAAAGCTGCTGTGTAGTTTAAGTGCAGTCAGGGAAAATTGTGGGTAATCGGCTCCATCTGACCCCAGACCGCTTTGACAGACACGTCCTTTGCGTGACACATGCGTACACACATACACAAACATACACGTATGCATCCGCCCACACAAAGGGGCTCTGTGTTATCTACATGGAGTGTGTCTGTAGAGATGGCAGGGGTCCAACAGGTGGTGTGTTTGCCCGTATGTGTGTGTGTGTGTCATAACCAACCAGGCGGGTGACAGAGGAAAGGAAAAACCTGAGGGGAGTGGTCTCTTCTACAGGGCACCAGGGGTCAGATGATGAAAATGATGGGAGTCATGTGAGGAACGCTGAAGATGACAAGAAGAAATGACATCCCAGAAAACACTAATACAGGGGTGGTGAATCTGGTACACAGAGCAAAACCTAGGTTTCAAAGGGTTCAATCCAGCCCATGAGATGAATTTACAAAGTGCAAAAATTACACAGAACAGTCAAAGAATGTCTTGACAAATCATTTTGATCATTAAGCAAATGATAGATATTTCAGTTCCAGATACTTGTTACTAAATATTTGTGTGTTTGTAGATCCACTGTGATCTGTAAGTTTTAATACACATCTATGAATCATCATCATAATCATAATAATCGTTAATTGCACTTATTTTTTTAAAAGAAATTTCAACTTGTTTGTGGATTTTCAGGTTATTTGCATTTTTTGTGAAAGGATAGTTTGTAAATATAAACATTTCCAACACTGCGCTAAAAGGCAGACCAAAAAGTCTAAGGAAAGAATAATAATATCATTATTATTCTTATATATAATATAATATATATAATAATTATTATGCTATTATTTTACTGGTTCAGTCTCTTTTGAGATCAGATTGAACTGCATGTGGCCCCTGAACTAAAAGGAGTTTAACTTCCATGGTGTAATACTTGAAGAAAACACTAGATATTTTTGACTTTAAAGTAATACACTTATGAGGCAAAAAGTCAAATATCTCAGATTATGAAATCATGATTTGCAAGCAGGGGATAAAGAATAGATTGCTGTAATACAAAGCACAGAAGGTCTGAAACTATGTTAGTGTTGTCAGTAAAATGTACTTAAAGTATGAAAAGTACTAGTCAGTGTGCAGTAAAATGATCACTGTCAGTGTTTTATTATTAAATATTATGTCTGGATTCATTTTACTGCACCATTAATGTGTTTGTTGCATTTTACTACTGTAGATGTTTAAGGTTAAGCTTGTTTAAATTACTAATATAATGGTCTGTGATCTACAGTAATGCATCTTATTCTTGAAGATCATCACATGTTTTTAGTATCACTGAACTATAAGCGTCAACTTATCATGAACGCAGAAAACAGCCCTCTTCTCAGGGTTGTAACAGAGTATTTGCCACTAAATCCAGTTGGGTTTTTACAGAGTTTGTTTAGATTAAAGAGGATAATAACAACCCTAAAAGGGACACTTCATCCTTCAATTTATCACAAATATTCAACATTAACACATTTGGGGATATGCATTTGTCTGTAGAAAAACTGCATCTGAAAAGTAACAACTGTCAGACAAACAAGTATAAAACTGCATAATAATGAAAATACACAAGTAGAGGTGCCTCAAATGTATACTTATATGTGTATATTTGCAATACTTCAGTTTTTAGTTATATTCCACCGCTGAAAGTTATGCTTTTAAACGTCCAAAACCAAATAAATGAAATTTATTGCTACAACACCTGCCAATGTGAGCAGCAGTTGACAGGCTGAACCGTGGAAATGAAAACCTGTCACTGCAAAGATAATAAAACACGAGTGCTATATATTATTTTGTCGTCAAGTAATTGATTAATCCATGCTTCAATGTGGTTCACAATAACTAAAGCTGTCATATAAAAAGCATAAGGTATAAAATGGAAATACTCAAATAAAATTCAAGTGCAGATGAATGTGCTGCAAAAAACTCCAACTACTAAGCGATGCTTTATGCCATGAAATCTTCCTCCTTTTGTTTTGGAATAATATTCCATCCAAGAGCAGACTGTTACATGGTTTAAGATTGTTACAGAATATTTACTGTTTGTTTCCTCAAGTAAATTGTAGACGTGTAGTTGCTGTATTATTGTTTTACATGCACATCAAGGTCAAATTCCTGTCAGAGACACATGCTTAAAGCTGCAGTACTTGATAAGTTGTTTTTTTTATGTCGCTGGGAAAATGTTCCATTATTATCTTTCAGTCGATTATAATTCAAGTGGTGTGAGACTTACACATCTACAACAAGCCTGTGTTTTTGAACCTGATCTGATTCAGTGAGAAGTGAAATGATGTTATTCTACTGCTCTATTCTGAAAACTTGGATGAAGTGGCTTCACTTTTTTCTCACAACGACATGAAACAGCATCAGTTTCATCTATATTTGTGTTTAGCCTTTTGATTTGGACTGAAACTACAAAAGGAAGGTGTCTACTTTCCGGTTATTTATTGTTTCCCACTGATCTAATCTCCGGCAGCTTTAAATGGAGCAACACCGGTGCAGACATTGTGGCCTCAATGCAATAATGTGCTTATTGCATCATTTATTTGGACATTTTTGTCATGAAATTCCCACCAGTTGATGGAGGTGGGACCTTTCTGTGTGGAGTTTGCATGTTCTCCCTGTGTTTGCATGGGATGTCTTCAGTACTCCCACCAGCCAAACACTTAAATTGCCTATATGTGTGAATGTGACAGTGATTGGTTGTTCATCTCAGCCCTGTGATGAACTGGTGACACATCCAGAGTGTACCCCGCCTTCGCCCATAGGTAGCTGGGATAGGTTCCAGCACCCTCTCGAGGACAAACGGTTGAAAAATGAATCAATGTCATGAAATAACACAGTAATAAACACATATTTTTGGTTTTTCCTCCTCACAGCTCCGTCTTTGAATGGAAGTTTACATGCCAAACTGAGGAAGACCAGTCTTGAGGAAGGGGCTTCTTTGACTTCAGCAACCGGCAGCTCCTGCTGTAGTGACCGGGCTCCGTCGGGTAGCAGTGATTCAGGGCTGTCCGTGGCTTCACAGGGTCGGACCGGGGTCAAACACAGGAGAGGCTCTGCACGGGACCCCTCAGCAGGGAGGCAGGCTCCACTGGGGGTCATGACTGAGCTTCCTGTGTCTAATGGAGGGGAGGGGGAGATCGCTGGAGATGAGTCCGGCCTGGGGCATACTATCAATGGAGAGATTTCATCCAGTGAGCGGGAAACGGACATACTGGATGATGAGGATGATGAAGAGGTGGCAGCTGCAGCGGTGGACATGCCCAGCTGCAGCAGTATTTGCTCGCTGTCCTCTGAGGAGAGGCCGGCCCAGACAGAGTACGCCACGCAGACGTGGGTTCAGCAGCAGCAGATGGTCGATGATGATGGTAAAGAGAGTACGATGAAGATGAGGAAGGAGAGGCCGCCCCCTCTGGTGGTCCCTGAGGCTCCGCAAAGAGGAACCAGCAGCAGGGATGCTGTCCAGAGAGGGCTGCTGGATGACAAACACACATCGAACACAGACGCCATTAACACACCTGACACGACACACACTTCATCACCATCACAAGAGGATGATGATGAGTTGGCGTCTTTAGCCACAGACATTGATGAGTCCATAGAGCAGTTGAACCAGCTGATTCTGGATCTGGATCCCACCTTTGTTCCTGTTCCCACCCGGTGTACCCCCCTGTCCCGGTCTGCCTCGCTCCACACCAATGGCCTCAGTCATAAAGGACAGAACCATCAAACAGGTAAGAACCAACCAGAACAAGTGAAACTAGTGCTGCTTTAAAGGACACTCATAAAAATACTCTGAAATTCTAAAGAGGACCTAACACAACTTTATTACTTTTGTGACACTCTTCAAAATTTTTTATTATGTACAAATTCAAGGTCAATGAAGTCATAGTTATATTTGGTTTCTTACCAGCAAGTGTCAAAAATAAAAAAATAAATAAAAAAAAGGCCTAGCAGAAGTAAATATATAAAACATATTTTAAAAAAATATATAAGGTAAAAACAACATGTATTTTAAAAAATGAGAACATCACTTTTAGAAGATTACAACAACATACCTTCTGATACATGTTTGAACATCATTCATTACATTAGTACCATTACTTCATCATTACATTAGTACCATTACTTCATCATTACAGACCCTGTAGACCACATTGGACCTGAGATTGTTGACTCACTAACTGTTGCTGTCACAGTCCAGTAATATGCATAAAATACCAAATATAGTCACTTGCCAAATAAAGTGTTAATTATGTGATAATCAGAGCACAAATTATGTGGTTTGTCATATATAGGTCACAGTGATCTTGACCTTTGACCATAAAATTCTGTTCAATCTTGAGTGCAAGTGAATGTCCCACAGTGGAAGAACATCCTTTAAGGTGTGATAATGGGACTGACAACCTGGAAACATTCTGCCTCCAGTTACAGCTGTTACAAGCGCGAATCATACCATAAAGGTTCAGTTCACTTAAAATGTAAAAGAAACACAGTTCACTGGAGGTAGGGTACAACTCCACTCACCTCAGTAATGCAAATACACCTGTGACAACAAGCTGGTGGTGGATTTGGATTTGTTTTATCACAGGCATAATTCAGGCTGGACAGAGAGCTGTTCATAAGGATGGTCCAATGGTGAAAATCTCCACAAACATCTGCATTTCATACACACAGTGTACACGGCGTTTACTGACAGGGAAGTGTTTGATTAAACACGTAGGCAGTGTTGTACCTGAAAGTGTTTATTGAACATGAACTGAACTCACTGTTTTACTGCCTGATGAACCAACTGTGAACCAGTTCATTCTGTGTCTTTAGTGTTCTAGGTGAAAACCAGGCTAAACAAACCGTAAAGAGCCTTTTATATTGAGAAACACTTTTGATGAGACAACAAACCTAACCACCAGCGTCACATCGGGACATGCGTCATCAAAACAAGACAAAACAAATAAGCATCATGGAGGCGACTGTAGGAGGAAGGAGCAACAAGGATTCATCATATGAACATTTAAAAGAACTTTATGACAAGGTCTGTGAGGAAGGAAGAACCTGACAATAATTACTGTCTGTGGTTCTATCTGAGCTTAAGAAATGGGACTGAAAAATAATAGAAGAAACATATTGAAACTAGAATGGCACTCAGTAGAGCGCAGACCTCCGCCAATACTGTATTGAACTCTTCCGCCAGACCCGGATCCGCA
>JAPSES010000258.1:2701210-2723675 GCA_029822895.1 Maxillicosta whitleyi
ACATTATGAACCACTGCAGTACTGACCCATGGAAGGATCAGAACTATTGGTGCAGTTAAATCCACTGAATGTCTCGTCAAAATGTAACTTCAAATATTGTATGTGTGCCTTTTTTTTTGGCCGGACAATATATTTTTCTTTTATATTTCATTTTTCACTTGTGCTTTTTTTTCTCTACTTGCCTTTTTCTTTGCACTAGTGTGTTGTGTGTTGCTGCTGTCAACTGTGAAAATTCCCCAGGATGGGATCAATAAAGTCTTATCTTATCTTCTTATCTGTGAGAAACAGGAAAAGCAGCAGTGACTTGAAGTGAAACTGTCTGAAGTCGAGCTCGTCTTTTAACTCTTTTAACTGTTTCTGATCTGCAGCTCCACTCCTCCTCCCGTCTGGCATGACCGGACCCCAAACTCCCTAAACTCCCCATCGCCGCCTCTCTCCCTCAGCACCCCCAATGACCACAGTTCACCCCGAGGGGCTCTGAAGTTCCTGGATGGGGGTCCGCGTGTCTGTAGGGAGGTGGACAGCACAGATTTGTCCTCGCTGTTGGGGAACGGTGGCTTGGACCACAGCCTGCTGGAGGCCATGGAGGGTCTCGGAGGTCTGGGTCTAGGAGGGGATGGGGGTTTCCCTCCTCTGCTGCCCGAGAAGAGGAGAGGGATTGAGGGTGGAGAGCTCGGATCCCGCTCCCCTTCGTTAAGTGGCTTTTCCAGCCCTAACAGTGGTAGCAGCCTCAACATCATGACCCCTGACCCTCTGAGAGGACAGAGCGGGACCCCGTCACCTGGAGCAGGTACATTATCCTGAAGATGAGGCGTTAAATCTAGAGTGTGTACAGTTTATACGCAGATAATTTCTCATCCCTCAATTATAATGAGCTCCTCTTTCTTTATTATTCATCCAGCATTCACACAACCAGCGCAGGCTTACAATAACTTTTAATATTTTGAGGATAATAATAGTATTTATTTGCTATATGAGTTTTTTTTTTTCAGATGTTTTAATAAGAGGTTTTATGAGGTACTTATCCATGGTCAATGATGATGGCTCCTGTTTGGAGAAACACCTGAAAGTTGTTACTTTACAATATGTTCTTTATATCCATTAACTGGCAGCAGATCGTCTGTCATGTTTCTAGTCTTTCAGAATGGACTTCTGTATTCATTATTTATTATATTTGAGTGTGTAACGGAGTTTTGTGTAGTCAACAAAGCACAGTGCACACAGTGTAGCATTAATCCAAACCATTCAATAAACAGATACCAATCTTTTTCATCTTGTGACAAAAAATCTGTTTAACGATCTGAGAAACTATTCGAAAATATCGAATTGCAATGAGATAATGATAATAATGTTAAAAGTGGCTTTACCACATACTTCACATCAATAGTGAATTAAATGCACTTTAATGTCAGAAAATCAATCACAGGTATAAGACTCTCATCAGTAATCACTTCTAATGCTGACAGTAATGTTAACAACCAGGAGCAACTGAATAAACAAGTGGCATTTCTGCTGCCAAGTCCTGTGCCTGAAGGTTTCACAAATTAGAATCAGTGTCTTAAGTAGTCTGCCTGCTCTGGGATAGTCAGATTAGACCCATTTATAGGTAACCTAATAATAATATTTTACAGCACAGCCTTAACCTGTGCTGATATGGTTTTAGTTGCAGTTTTGTTTTTTTTGTTTTTTTTGCTTTTCTAAACTAGAGCTAAAATAAATAAATAAAACATCATCCTTTAGGTACCACAAAGGATTGCTCATTGCTTTATCAATGTCAAATTCTGTGCAAATGAATCTGCAAAAACACAAATATTTATTCGTCAAAGTTTCTTAACTTTCTGTTTTTTTTCTGCCTTTTTCTCACATTTTTGCCAAAATTACAGCTCAAACTTTAACTTTTACCTGTCTTGCAGAGTTCGGCAATAAGCAGGACACTGTGAAGTTTGTTCAGGACACGTCTAAGTTCTGGTACAAGCCTGACATTTCCAGAGACCAAGGTAAATATTGGTCTTGGACAACAGAGCCGAACAGAAAGTCTATACACAACTGCTGTGTAAATGTTTCCTCCTTATACAGTATGAACCTGATGATTCTAACTTTAGCTTATCTTTGTTCCCTCCGTCTCCTGACCTACTGAACAGCTATCGCAGTGTTAAAGGACAAAGAGCCGGGCTCGTTCATTGTCAGAGACAGTCATTCATTTCGAGGGGCGTACGGGTTGGCGATGAAAGTGGCCACGCCCCCTCCGTCTGTGTTACAACAGAGTAAGAAAGGTATGTGGAAAATGACAGGAAGTCTGTTTTCTGCTACACACCATTTGGGGTGAACCAAAGTATTTTAGCGAGACTGTGCTTCTGTGTTCTATTCATAGACCTTTTTTGTGACATATTAACAGGAAGCTGTTGATTAGACCCTTTGAGAAAATCACATCATTCATTCCAAGCTTTAATGCGACATTGAGAAATGACACGACAACATTGTAAACAACAGCAAAAACCACAAACAACAAAGAAAAGTGTTTAAAAAAAAATCAAAAAGCCAAAACCGTCTATTTTTATAATGAGTTGTTGAGTTGGTTTTGTTCTCACTCACTGATCTGTGTTTTACTGCCCATTACAATGGTGGCACAGGGGGGTCCACTGAGCATGCTCAGAAGTCAGTGGAAAACACAAAGTCTATTCCATCAGCACATTTTGAATTTTGTTATTGAATTTTTTATGAAGATTTAAAATAAATAACACTCACCACAGACACGTCAGGGGTTGAAGGGTTAATCTCTAGATGGAAACAGACGCAGTAAAACCACAAATCACTTCTGATGTTTGTACGGTTTGTGTCAATAACTACACTATAGATCTGTTTTTTAATTGAAGGTCAGAACTGATATTTTAGTCTGAATTCTCCTCCTTAACTCGGCCTTGGTGTTAGTTTTCAACGCCATAAGAGACCAGCTGACTGACTCACTACTCCCTCTAGTGGTCACGGACGTTCACAGTTACACGTCGACTCACAGACAATATCGAACCGTTTCATCTCAACATTGTTATGATACTTTTATGATCATTTTAAAGTCATTTGAAGAAGTACGAAGTTAATAACCTGAAACTCAAGCCATAACTTCGATGTTTCATATTCAGACATGCAAAAACAACACACTTTCAGGTATATTGTTTTCACTGGACAGAAAGATGAAGAACTACAATATGAAAACTAACTAAAGCTGATAATGTAATGGTTTGAAAATTAAAAACAGCACTTTAGAAATGAGCCCTATTCCATCACTGTAAAACAGCTAGCAGCTACTGATCTAATATATTTAATAACCTTTTAACCAATATTTCTAATTATATGTTTTAATAATTCAGATAAAAATGCAATTCCTCCACTTTTCAGTAGCATCAGATATGACCCGTCTTTATGTTCAGAGGCTCCATAGACAACAAGGAAACATCACTCATTCATTAATAAAGCCTATGTGATATGACAAATAACAATGGTTGTAGATGTTTTGTTTTTTTATGTTCAGGTAATTATATACTTAAATTAAATTAAAATGACCTTTTAATATACTCTTTTATGGGTTTTTATAAGCATCTACAGTACATAATTAGTAAGTTAATTATAGGAAAATAACTGATTTTCATTGAAAAACACAAAACACTGAAGATAATATTATATCAAATGATGATAAATTATTTGGGAAAAGTTTAAATGTAGGAGAAAAAATGTGTGATGTTCTATTTTTCATGTTACCAGTTAAGAAAGTCTACCTATCTCAGTGGAAATGTCTTGTCTTTACGTTTCTGCAGCCGGCGATTTGTCCAACGAGCTGGTGAGACATTTCTTGATCGAGTGCACGCAGAAAGGAGTGCGTCTCAAAGGCTGCCCGAACGAACCTTATTTTGGTGAGAATATTTCAGTAGTGTGTCCTGTTTTTTTTTCACACTTTCCGCAGTACCACAGATTATATATAGTTTGAATGAAGGGTGGAGGAAGTTTTGATAGTTGCGATAAATTTGCATGAAAATAAAACTGTTTTTTCAATAACAAATGTGATTTGTTTAACCTACAAAGACTGAGTGGTACTTCTGTGTCAGCTCCTAAATGAATATTTCTCTGTATTTAATCTTTCTTAAGTGATTTATCACCTTTTATCACTGTCTTGCATTGTTTTCTACCATAGTGTATGATGGGACGGCACATTCCTCGACTCAAAGTGTTTATTTGAGTCACATAGACACATAAAATCAAATGAAACGCCCAAGGAAAACCAAGGAAATGCCTTTTTTTTGTTTTGTTTTGTTTTTTTAAATCATGGTTATATTATATTCAACCCAGTAAACAAACTAAATACTTTTGGCCCCTGATGAAGCCTTGATACCAAAACTTGCTGGTGCTTTAGTTAGTTTTAGTATGACCCCCCCAGCAGGATAATACAGGTATTTTACTGAGTTGTAGTTTTGTGTGGCCTTCGGGTATTTTAACTACAGTGAATTTTATCATATCTGACAAATATTCTCATTGTATATCAAGATCGTTTTCAGCCTTTTCCTTTTTTTTTTAAATTGATGTTTGTAACAGACAAAATATAAATAAATACACGTTACCTTGATGCAATTACATGAATAACAGAAGACATCTTGTATGCATTTATCAGTATCCATCCAGGTTTTTTTTTTCCTTAAACAGTAAGAAAAAAAAAAAAAAATGCAGTCCAGCAATAATAAACGACCCAAGCCAGACCTACAACATAAAACATAGATCACAAAACAAAGCAAAGCACCCTGGGAAGTCTACATATTATACCAATCCTGTACCTGCCCCATTAAAATATAGAGGGATGGACAGATGGCAACGTCCTTATGTATCCAACAGTTGAGTTAGGAATGGCCCCCACACTTCATTAAATAAATCTTCCCTCCCATCCACTCTATAGGTGACCTGCTTGTAGCTGGACATTAAACTTAAAACCGGTATCCATTCTTTAAAAGTGGCCTGAGCATTTTCAGCCTTTTCCATATTATATTGTCCTACATAAATGGAGAAAATGTTACAAATGATAAATAATAATGTATAAATGCTTATTTGGGCATAAAACTTCCATTGCAGTATATTCAGCATGTGAATACACTGGGATGTTAGGTATCTGTTAAATAAACATGTAAAGAATGCAGTATTTCACAAAAAAGCAGCGGTAGAAAATGAGAGTACATTTTAAAATGCTTACATTACATAAGACAAAGCCATAGTTCAACACATTTACTCTGAGCTGACATTTAATAGTGCCAGCTTCAGCAGAAAGTCGCCCCAGTGAACACTTAACTTCCTTAAATTCTTCTGTTAATAGTCCACCAGGAGGGACTGAGTCAGACTTTACAAAGCGCAGTAAGGCCAGTGTTTTAATGCGTCTCCTCTGCCGCCCCCTGTTGATCCATATATTGAGGTGCAACTCATATTAATCCTCATATTTATTTTTTTTTCCTGACAGGAAGCCTCACCGCTCTGGTGTGTCAGCACTCCATCACCCCTCTGGCTCTGCCCTGCAAACTCATCCTGCCTGACAGAGGTACGACCCAAAAAAATACACCAATTCAAGGCTATGTTTGATATGAATGTGTGCTACATATGATGCACAGTAATGTAGACACTAGCATTAGAACTGTTTATGGGGACAACAGTATAGTTAGAGCTGCAAAGGCTTAGAGGGGATCTAATTTTTAAAAAAAAATTATATATAAATATGTTTTCATTAGTGTATAATCATAAACGAGGATCATTGTATGTTTAATATCTCAGAGTGAGTGGTACTTAATTGATTTGTAGCATTAAGCGTTACCCCTGAAAGACTTTCTACATGATTTAGTACCATTTATTATATTATTATCTACTATATCTATATTATCTTACATTTAATTCACTGATCATGCACATGTTCATTGAAGCTCATAGTGAATTCAAAGGTTATTATGTCAAAACACAGAAAATTGAAGACAAAATATATCATTCATGGACCATAAAAACAAGCCTTTACAACCACTTCATTTGTCAAACTACATGGGATTTTTTTTTTTTTTTAACCACGTACGTTAGTTGAGAACTGATTCTCATTTTCAACAACGACCTGGACACATAGAGATGAACAATCAATCAGTCTCACATTCACACCTATGAGCAATTTAGATTAAATAATTAACCTACTGGTGCATAAATCAATATTGTAGAAGATAAGATGTCCAAATGGGTCATATCTGATTATGATGAAAAGCTAAAAAATGGCATTTTACACAATTTATTAAAAATAAATAAATAAATAAAAATTATGAATCATTTTTGATCATTTGTTTGCCACAGGCTGTTTAAAGGTTAATATAAAGTTAAAAACTCAGAATGAACCACTCACTGACTCCAATGCAGACCTTTTATGTGTTCATGTTTTATATAGCACAGGTTAAGGTCAGAGGTAGTCAGTTTTTTTCCTCCACGTACACTGGACTGGCCTTCTTTGGTGAGTAAATTAATTTCATTAATTTTTTTCCAGACCCAGTGGAGGATCTGAACGAGTCCTCTGCTCAGACGGCAACAAACTCAGCAGCTGAACTCCTGAAACAAGGAGCAGGTAAAACTGACGTATCACACACAGACAGAGTTGGCTCTGGGGTTTCACATTCACATTACTTTTTATGCTCCACATCTAATCTTCTCAAGCTGTTTGAGATAACAAATGTACATATATAATGGCATTAACATTCCTAGAAGAATCCATGAACATTAATATGAAAAGGCCCAGCTCTGAATGGAGGAAATAGCTTCTGTTTGTTCTGTAAGCCTTTGTACTGGATGCAGATAGAAACCTAAAAGAAAGACTGATTAAAGCACTAAAGCCATGGATTTGTTGACTTTAGAAGATAAGCCTCCTTGCCGGTTTGAGTTCTGTTTTTATATTTGTTCTTTACTGGCTCCCAGACGGTTTAAGGGCACCAGACAGGACTATGATGATGTAGTGGTTTCCAGTTTTCCTTCCTGCCTTTGGCTGGTAGCATTAAGTTCAAGAAGTTCACCATATAACATCCAGTCTTTTCTGGAAACCACAAATCTAAATTAAGTTTAAGATTGGAAATAAGTAAGGAAAGAATACCTAACATACACATACAGGAGGGTATAATGCACTGGTGGGGGGGGGGGGGGTTGAGGCAGAACCAAATACTAGAAATTCAAGAAGTATTTTAATTATTCAGTTGTGTAGTTTGGTATTGAAATACCTGCATTTATTTATTCATCAACATTTCAAAGAGGGCAAAAAGTAGTAAGAGACTAGATTGCTACATAGGTAAATAAATAAATACACTCAGAAAATGGTTTAGATTAAGTGCTGTATGAGTGACTGGGTGTGAGACACACAAGAAAAACAAAAAGCATAACCAAAGCCGTGAGCTAGAAAAGGGGGAAGTTAGTCACCAAAGCATACTTATGACTACGCAAACCACTAATGAATCAGTGGTACATATACACAGACTGTGCAGACAGAGTGCAGGATATGGAGCACAGTATTCAATACATTGACCTGACACAGAAGTGACAAGTAACACCACACACTGCTGCATCTAACATGTAGCTCCGCCCACCTTCTCCAGCCTCAATCTCACTGACTGCACAGAGCAAAGAACACCATAAAACATACAACATATAGAGCATTTAAAACCACAATTCCTGTTCTATGCTACATACTATCACTAATTTGTTGTTTCTTTTATTTGCCACGGAAGTATACATCATATATCACCACAGTTCTGTGGTAACAAGAGGCAAATCAGTTCATGTAACAGTATCCAGGATTGGCTTTAGTACAAATGCTAACATTTAATTGGCTCTGTGGCACTAGACAAACCCATATTTTGTGCCATTGATAATAACTTTTGTAAGCCTTGTGGCATTAGTTCTCATCATCATGGTAGACCGGCAGAATGGCTCACTACTCCCTCTAGTGGTCACATAAATCCTCAATATAAATAGATTCAGTTCATATCGATACAATCCAGTGCATTGGCATTGATTCTTTTAATTCATTTTTTTGCACATTTGCATGCAGAAATACTACAGGTACCTGGTATTAGGCTTCATTTAAAAGTAAATATTTTCTAATTCTAGTGTCACCTGCTTGTCTTTTAAACTCAGATGACTGAGGTAGACCTAAAGTGTGAATGATCACCGTCATTGTTCAGCTTCGAGTAACGCAAGACTGGATAATCAAACATAATGAAGGGAAGTCATTTTGCAGTGATCTGGTGCTTTACGTGTCCGTGTCTGTTCGTGTGCAGCCTGTAACGTGTGGTACCTTGGCTCTGTGGAGCTGGAGTCTCTGACGGGACATCAGGCCGTTCAGAAGGCGACCACGCTGACCCTCGCCAAAGACCCTCCTCCAGCATCGACGGTCGTCCACTTCAAAGTGTCAGCGCAGGGCATCACGCTCACAGACAACCAGAGGAAGTGAGTGGTGGTATCTGTGGTCGTACATGTGCACGTCCCAACACGCACAGGTCTGAGTTCCAACTGTTACTGTCTGTGTCACTGCAGGTTGTTCTTCAGGAGACATTACGCCGTCAACACCGTCATCTTCTGTTCTTTGGACCCACAGGGGAGGAAGTGAGTAACAAGGCTTAGTCCATATAACCTGGGGAAAAAAAATACAGACTCAATACACCCATGGAGATAGTGTTACAGATTGTCAAAGAGACCAGAAAACGGGATGTTTGAATGAATTGTGTTGATATTTACTGTACGAACGTTTTACATAATCTTATATTTGTTGCTTTTTCAGGGTTGAAACAAGCATACAGGATGTCCCAAAAAAATGTACTTTAAATCAGTGTTTTTCAACCTTGGGGTTGGGACCCCACGTGGGGTCGCCTGGAATTTCTAGTAATTGATAAAAATAAAAAGTTACCAATAAAAAATGTATGGTGAGTTGAGAGAGACAATCCCAATCCATAAAAGACAAACTGAAGCTGAAACTGAAGCACTGTGGTTCTGTTTATCTGTCACATGTTCACTGTGGTCAGTGTCAGATGCTGCAGCTCTTTCATAATTCATAGTTTATTTATTGTTTGTTCAGTATTAATTCTCATCCTTGTAAATATAAACTGAACTGACTGTTCATATCCTGACCAAGGAAAATAAAATTCCCTCTTTGTGCTTTAATCTGAACCTGGCTTTTCTGTCTCCATCCATAATAATATACATTATATAGACTAAAATGAACGTTTATTTGCAACATAGTATAGCAAACTATTACATAATCAAAAACAAATTAATTTTAGCAACAAAAAGAGTGTCAGTTTTGAATGCTTGGGGTCACCAGAAATTTGGGGTCACAAGCTGAAAATGTTTGGGAACCACTGCTTTAAATAATTATAAACTAGGTGTGTTTTATAACATATTGGATCTTAATACGGAAACTGTGAAATGCATATTTGGTCATTAGAATTTTTATAAACAAAAAACCTCATGTTGGTCTAATATTTTTGCACGTACTGTATATTAAAGAAGCCAAACCTAGAACAATCTGAAAAAGTGATGGAAAAACATAAAGCACAAGGTGACTGAACAGTATAAATGTTGAGAGAGGCTTTTAATATTAAAAGCAAGCATGTTTAAAAAAAAATAATCTGTAAACAATTTGAGCCTTTTTTTACTCCAAAAAAGACTTAATCTTCAGAATCAATGCAATGTTTTCTCTTTCATGTGATATTGTATTTTCTGGAGTTTTGACTCATGATGTCTGGGAAATAGTTAATTATTATAGTGTCTCTGGTGCAATATAATAATGTGTTGATGTTTTTCTGTCCCAAACAGATGGAAAAGAGACAGTGGATCCACTGCAAAGTAAGTCCAAGTCAAACCTAAAATTTATCTCTGAGATCAGAAGTTGATTTTGGATGACAGCACTTACATACACAGCACATATTTGTATTTTCTTTTGAAGATAACTGATTATCAGCCTGATATTGAACAAAAGTAAAATGTTATCTTTGATTGAAACTCTAAATAAACTGCTCTGAATAATCTGTGCAATAAACTGTACTCATATGTATAATCTATCTATCTATACACACATATATGTTTATATAATTATGTGTGTAGATAAGTGTTTATAGGTGTACATATGAGTATCACCCATATCCAATCTCTGTGGTATGTTAGTAGTTGTATAGTTGTAAATAGTATTTATAGCTTTTTTTTATTTGACTTATTTTTATTTTGCTCTTTTTTGCTCTTGTGTGCTTTGTTGGACTAATAAAGGAATATCTTATCTTACCTCTATTGTTTAACAGAGTATTATTAGTGTGCAGAGACAACATCTTAACCATAAGAACTGGTTTAAGATGAAACTCATTACTGATTAATGCATTAGACTGTATTTCAATCAAGGTCTAACACAGGTGGGAATAAATCAGTCATCAAGTTCTCCATATTGATCCTGTGATCCAGAGGAAAAAATTATGAAAGTGATTTTCTTGTTAAAGATCACCTAATTATTTTTGAACAATTGGCCTTTTGTCGTCCTGCATAGTCATTCTCAGCTCCTCTTATTTTTAACGTGCACTTTTCAGGTCAAATTTCTAATTAGAGAGATTTTTATTTTCTGACTTTGCCTCTTGTGTTTGATAAAAAAAAAAAAAACAACAACACACATCTAAAACACTCCACTGTTTTATAAATCTTTCTCTGTCTCTTCTCTTTAGGATCTTTGGATTTGTTGCCAGAAAGTCTCAGAGTGACACTGAAAATATGTGCCACCTCTTTGCTGAGCATGACCCGGAGCAGCCAGCGAGCGCCATCGTCAACTTTGTCTCAAAGGTCATGATTGGGTCACACAAAAAGTGAAGACTGGAGCTCAAACCACCAGCCCAGAGTATAAAAAAGAAAGGAAAAAAAAGAAGAAATCTGCTCACACTCCAGCACTCGTTCCGGTTTATTCATCCTGCAGAATAACCTTGAGCATTTTGTACGGACTGCACTGCAGGATGCTGCCACTAGAGGGAGCAAAGGCTGTCATGAATAAAGTTCAGCTGGAGGAGGAAGAGCAGGAGGAGGAAGAGGAGGCTGTGTGTACTTTATGATGTACCTCTGGAGGTTTTCATGTAAAACGTCTTGAATAGTAGACGTTTATTTGGAGGATATTGTGTGAAATTCAACTTTATAACATTACTGACTACTTAATCTGATCAAGTCTCTTCTAAACACACCACATTACACATATTTTGCAACAGATGTCCAATGTAACACACTTACTTGTGATTAAACCTAAACTACAAATGATATCCTGCACATAAGCATACACACATAGGTAAAAGTATTACTCTAGAGCATTTTCTTATCTGTTAAAATGTGTAAATCAGGGTTTAGAATCACTTTTCTCAAACCACAGGCTCATTTTTTATTCAAATACTGTCCCAAGACAATGCCCTATATGTGGTTGCCTTGTACTTAAGATGGATTTATTGCATTGTGTTTATATATTGCTCTAAGTATTTATCCCTTTTATGGATGTGTAAAAGTTTTCCTAAATATTCTTGTCATATATTTTTGTATATTAACACATACTGTACATTAGCGTTAAAGGCAGCGTACCTCAGAATTTATGCAACTATGTCACATGTTGTCATGAGCAAATGATGTACCATTATGTAGTATTTTTGCAAAGTGCAGAAGATGCTGTGTAAGCAGTCCACTTGTATTACTAATAAAGTTGTTGATACATTCCCTTATCTGCAATACAAATGCATAGCTAATGTAAAACTGCCATTTTGATTCGTTTTCTGAAGGGGATGGAATATATTTACAAGAGATATTTCTATTTTCTCACACATCTCCATGAAATTATTATAGTATAGAATTAGTAATTATCATATTATTTAAAATCATCATATAGATAACTGGGATATAATTGTCTTTTTCTGTTCATTTTATGTCACTATTAAAACAAATAAGAGAGTAATAATGATACACAAACCGTATATGGAAACAAGATTGGTAATTAATAATAAAACACAAACTGAGGCTAGAAATTGTGGGTAAATCTGATGATGTTAATATCAAAATATGCCCATATACAGTTGATTTTGCAAGTCAGCCGTAGTGGAAAAAGGGCTGCAACAGTATGACTGTGTTAAAGAAGGAGGAGTTAAATAACTGAAATCAGGCATTTGTGTATTGTAGATTTTTTTCCCCCCGCTACATTTAACCATTTGTGAGTAATTCATCATCTTTTATTCTAAAATTATCCACTGTACGTTACTTTTTTCAATGAAAATCTGGAATTTTCTTATATTTAATGTACTGATCATGTATATTTCCAGACATATCAAAGTTAATTCATGGGTTATTTTATTGCAAATACAGAAAACGGAAGCAAAAGTGGCCGTTTAAACTAAAATATACCATTAATTGTATTTACAAAAAGCCTATGCAACCACTGTCATTTGTCAAATTACATTGGTTCTACTGGTTAATCAGTGTTCCAGAAGATGACAGTAGTTCCATGTTCACTAAAGAGTCTGTCAACGTCCAACTGGGTCACATCATATTGGATCATTAGATGTTTTTAGTCACCAGGGTCTGTTTGGGTCTTTGAGGGTTAATCACTGTCTTTCATTGACATACATGACTAGATAAGTAGTAAAAATCTCCTACCAAGTAAGGAATAGTGTAGTATGTTTTTGTAAAGAGCTACATTTGATTTATCAGTTTCCTTTTTTTTTTTTTAATTTCAGAAGTAAACTTATATTAATAAATCAGTATTTTGGTGTAAAACTACATCAGTGAATACATCTAATCCAACAAGTATGAAATCTTTGTTGTGTTACAACAAAAACAAGCCATATGTATAAATAAATAAAGCAGTGATCAAAAAAATGAGAATTTAAGAATAATGGATTAGTATGAAGTTTAAACATTTGGTTTATTACAGAACAATGCAAATCACATGTAAAGCAAAAAAAAAAAAAAAAAAAAATAGTACCAGATTGTGTGCAAAAGTCTTTTATAGCGTTTGAAAGTAAATATGAGTTGAGAGATGGATGAAAGTTTGTTACAAAAAGCTAAAAAAAAAAAGTTAAAAAGGAAATGTATTTCTTTTAAAGGGGTTCAACTGTGGATCAGTGCTAATTTAAAACACAAGCAATGTACTTTCTTTGTTATGTTTGAAAAGTAATTATATGTGTCTATATTTGAGATTTTTTTCTTTCTACTTGACACCATGTATTGTGTAGCTTAAGCTGTAAAGTAGGTGGGCATTAATGAGCTTTACTTCAGCCTGAGCCTTTTTCAGTCAAATTGTACTATTTCTCTGAAATGCATATTTGTGAAATAAACTAAAATATATTAAACAAAGGTTAAATGTAGTTGTTGAGTGATGTGAACAGAATATATGAAATTCCAGAGGATAAACATCTGGACGAGTTGACCCAATATATGTTCAGCAGGGAATTGTTTTAGTGAATTAACTGTAAAATCTAGAGTGTAGTTTCAATAGTGGCCAATAGGTGGCAGTAATTAGCCACCAAATTACCCACAGCATTATGAATCCAACACCACAGTAGTTATGCCCTTGAAAACTTGAAACTTGACAGATATAAGTTTTCAGACAGAAGAAGGGTTTGATTTTTGACTATTCTCTTCTTTCTGTCACAGACACAAAGGTTTTATTCATAGAATCCGCTGCAGACGTGCAGGTCTGCGCACGAAGGAACGCTTCATTAAATTAACTTCGCAAACTGTGCCCAAGCTTGTGTGTTTTTGAGGATTGATGATTGAAAATGACAAGGCGGTCTGAATATCTGAAGTGCTTCGTAGATGTGCTCATGGCTGTCTGTCTCCATCCTCAAAGTCCTGGTGAAGACTTTTAGAGGCCAGATCAGCAGATACCAGGTCTGAATGAGGCTCTATTCAGGATCCTTGTCTCTGTGGAGAGCACTGAGGAACTGGAAGTGGGACAGAGATGTAGGGATACATCAGAGTCCTGCAGTCCAGGATTAAGAGGGACAACATGAGGGTGTGTGTAGGGTGTGTGTGTGTGTGTGTGGTGGGGGTGGGGGTGATGGAGGGGTGTCGGTGGTGGATGACCTCACCATTACGGGAAACTTTCCCACAGCCTGCACACAAAGAAGGCCGTCAAAAGGTAAAAAGGATGAGAAAGAATAGAAATTTAACACAGTGTGTAAAAAAGGAGGCAAAGTGCGGAAGAGTGGTTAGTCGGTGAGAAAGAGGCTCATTCGGAGGGGGAGTCATCTTCCCTTTTCAGAGATTCAGAGATGTTCGAGGTTGATAAAAGCAGTATGTCTACTGAGAAAGGCCCCAGTTTGTCATCTTCTGCTGAGTCACCTGCCACCATTTCATCCTCTGCTTGCACTTCCTGCTGTGTTTCCTGTCAAATGGGCCATTACCACCTGGCGGCCACTACTGATGCGGGACGAAATCACATTCCTGGCATTGCCCACTTACTCATGAATGGTGTTTGGAAATCTAAATACCATCATCCATTTAGGAATACCACACTTTTATAAATGGACAGAGCTGTTGGCAATATATTACAATAAATCTGCAATTAAACATTTAAGTGTCCATTCTGTTGATTTTTTACCTTAGATATGGTTTAGTTCTGCACATACTAAAGCATTTATTGGCACTAAACATCCATCCATTTTCTGAACTACTTGTTTTTCATGAGGGCCACAAACCTATCATGGCTATGGGCAAATGCGGAGTACACCATGGATGTGTCATCAGTTCATCCCAAGTTTGACACAGACAAACACAACATGCCAGCACGTGAAAACCCTCAGCCTTCAGTCCACGCTAAAATTTTTGCACATATGGATGGACAAATGGACGACAAACTGATGACTATACCCTGTGGTGAGGGCTGAGGGTAAAAAAAAAAAAACACTCACTCTCACATTCACACCCATGGGTGATTCAGATAGACCACTGGGCCCATCAAGGTGCATGTCTTTGGATGGTGCGAGGAAGCTGGAGAAGCCCGATACGACCCATACAGAAGTACGTGCAAACTCCACACAGAAAGGCCAACGCTGGTCAGTCCAGGTTCTTCTTAATGTGAGGTGATAGTGTAACACTGTACCACTGCACTGCGTCACTAACACTGAACAGTAGAACACAGCTGGAAATGACGGTGCAGTGACTAATAAACCTAACATAGGCTTACAGATGGAACACATCAAAGTGTGTCTAGTTAAATATTATATATTAAGAATCTTGAGATTAACTACTACTTGTGTTAAACTAGTTGGCCAATGGCTAGAATGGATTATCTGAAGTGCTGTGATTAGTTGGAACACCGCTAAGGGCTAATGCTGACAGCTGATGCTACAACTCTACAGATGTGATGTCTTGGAAAAGGTGGTCTTTGTTGTTGGCACTTTCAAATCACAGCAGGAAGGTCCTTCTTCAGTTCTGAACTGAACTCAGTTCTGAACTGAAAAAGGATGTTGGATGAGAGACGAAACAAAACAAGTCTGGTTGAACCTAGAAGAACTATACCAAGAGAAACACTTCATAAGTTGGTCAATCCAAATTGCCCACACATATGAATAAGAGTATGAATAGTTGTTGGTCTGTATATGCCAGTCTGGTGATGAACTGGTGGGCGTATTCCTTCTTTGCCCGTTGGTATGTGCATTAGGCTCCAGCATTCCTGAAACTCCAAGCGGTTCAGAAAATGTATGAATAGATATATCATCATATATCAGTGGAAAACATTGCTTGACTACCAGTTAAAATTCTGAAATAAATACACTAAATGAGTGGTTAACTGTTGGATGTTTGGTTTTTATGTGATTTTTTGATACTGCCTTTTTAAATGTGTGAAATTGCTGATTTTCCTTTCATTCACTTTGTTAATTTAGACGTTTGGACATGTGTTTCTCTGGGGCAAATTTTGTGAATTTACAAAAACCTTTCCTTTCAGTTGGTACAGAGACCTACAGAAACCATTTGTTCTTGCAGTGAGGGCTGTAAAAACCACATTTCAGAGATTTGTGAAATGTATTTAGTCTACCTGTCAGCAGCAAAGCAGAGCAGACAAAACATTCAACAAGACTCGTAGCCAAGTCCACACTTGACCTGTGTGTTAACCTTGTATCCGGCATTTAGCCAACAATTATGCCTATCAAAGACTTTTGCCAACAACTAACAGACATCCTGCATCATGAAGAAGCTGAATATCTCAGTGTCTGTCGATGTGTCCTCATGGTGTTATAATGGAAGAGATATATTATTTAGTATTGAATGGTGGAATGACTGCATTAGACGATTAAATGTGTTCAGATTATTGAAGTGAATATTAGCTATTATTAGCAATTTGGTGAAAGTTGGGTCTCTGACATGGATTTAAAGCACCAATTTTATTTATTTATTTATTTATTGCGTTAAAGCACAGCAGAAGTGAGTGGAACAAGTTGAACATCATTGAAGCAGTAGTCAAACAACATGGAAATCATGATGAAATATGACTGCTAATTGTTTCACTTGTGTTTTTTATGTAGGTAAATGGAAACAGTAACTGGAGTCATGTGATTGGATAGCTTCTTGTTCGGCAGGTTTAAAGAGCAGTTGGAAGGTCGATTACAACCACCTACACAAGATTTGGCATCAAAACAAAGAAAAAAAAAAACCTCAATTTTTGTCCATGAATTTTAGTTTCTCTACATTATCCGATTACTTTATAGTTTATCTGATGGTCTTCCTACCAAGGCACCCGGTGAAACACTCCTTATTATCCATAAGGAATGATTCCTTTCATTCCTTCCTTGCTTCCTTACACATATAAGTACATGAGTGACAGTTTCAGGCATGTTGCAATGCATGTACTTTAAGGGGTGGATGATGTAGTCCTGTGTGACCCATCCTCAAATGGGTGATTATTATCACCTCTTTTGAATTCCAACCCTCCCCTACTGATTTCAGTGTCAAGTTTTGCACTATACTTTTAACTTTTTTACAAAACAAAACATTTGAGAATCATGGCAGGTCTCATGGACGTGTGGATTAATCTCATCACATGACCTTTTTGAAATAATGCAACAAAGAACGCTTAGTCAATGAAAAGAGGTTCCTTCTCTTGAAAGTCACCTTTCTTTTTCAGTGTTTCAGACATGGTTTATGAAAGCAGTACTTCTGAACAGATGCTCAGTTGGTCATCTTCTGCTGAGTCACCTGCCGCCATTTCGTCCTTTGCTTGCACTTCCTGCAGCACTTCCTGTCAGGTGGCTCACTAGCACCTGGTGGTTTTCACAGCCACCGCCGCCGCTGCTAGAGGACATCACATTCCTGGCATTGCTCGCTGCGAATGGTGTTTGGAAATCCAAATACCGGCTTCCGTTCGGGAATGCCTCCCTTACAGAGTCCCTCTCAGCTCTCTGATCCCCGGCCTCCTTTCACTTTATTTGAGTTAGCTATTTAAAGCCCATGCTAAGTGCGCTGCTGCGTTGGCTGCACAGGGGAGCAAACACACACTCCATCTCACACTAAAACCACAGTGGCCCACAAATAATCCCTCTCCTATTTTTAATTTGGTGGGCTGGGGTGACACCGCCTGCAGGGCTGACAGCACCCCGCCACACGGACAAACCAAATTGTAGATGTTTGACTTGGGAATATGACAGAGGGAGACTTTAAAGTGTCTCAGTTTTTCGTTTTTGTAGACCCACTTGCATACTATGAGAATATTTGCGCAAAAATGCAGTGTTAAGAAGGTTATTTTGAAATATAGGGAACGGTGAAGTAGAGATGCCTGAAACTTGACATCAGGATTGTTGCATCTGAAGAGAATAATCCATTATTTTTATTTTTTTGTAGCATCGCATGACTTCCCAATGCCAAGGCAGATTCCAGCGTAAATGGAAGAATGATAACTCATAGAAATGATGATCCCCTTGGCGCATTTACTGGGGCATATCACACATGCAATGAGCAGAAAACAATGTAAAAAATGGGCCATGGAGAATGTTTCAAGTTCTATTGCCAACACTGAGATCTTTATATAAAATTTTTGGAGATTTTAACTGTTTAATAGTATCCACTTTATGATGTGCGTTTTATGTCATTTTGCGCAGAAACAGTTGTTAGATTCAGATTATACTCAGAGTGCATTTCACAACTTATACGTTTCACTTTTACTGCGGCAAAGAAAACAAATCTATTTACATGAATAGTTCTTGCATGAGGTGCAATGAGTTGAGACGCTAAAAAAAGATGAAAATGATGTAAGGTGTAACAAGATGAAACATAAATGATAAGGACCTTTGAGTAATGTAGTGAGTTCTGCTGCCAACATTTTGGAGTTTGAAGTGTTTAGTAGTATTTACTTTACTTCAGCTTCAGTTCACTCTGTGTAGAAACAGCTGCGATTTCCTTTAAAGGCCTACATTTTATTTTTATACTTCAGTACATTTCAGAACCTGGATGGAATCGAATCTTTACACAAACTGTTTTTTTTTTATGAGTTGAAGGAGGAAACTACAGAGTCAGCTTTATTTGTGTCACGACAGATGAACCGTTTTGTGTTGAGTTGATGTAAAATGTTAATTATAGCAGCTTTAAGACGGAAAAAAAAATCAGTGATAACTTGTTGGTCTGCATGTTCGTGCTTGCGCAGCTCAATGTGCTCTGAATCAGCAAAAGTGAGTCATCGCATTTAATTAGTGATGCAATGGCATGAGAGCCGACACACACATTCTCACCCTCACACATACACACAAACACACACACATAATACCTCCCTCATTAGGTGTATTGTGGGGATGCTGATGTAATGCAAGTTAATCTGTTGGCCTCTGGTTGGCTCGGCGGCCCAGCGGGAGCTCTTTGTGTGGGACATTACCCTGGCCCCGCCCCCTGGAGACAGGTTCATTGAGATTGACGCTGATACCCAAGTAGCCAAGCCTTTTGTATACATGTCTGTGTCTGTGTGTGCGTGGGTGTATGTGTATGTGTGTGAATTATTGTGTTTCAGTTAGTTATATGGAAACAATGCGATGTAGTGGTGCGCTATAAAGCCACTGCTTTCTCAGCATGTGCCTGGGATCACGTAGGCCTGAAGCCTTGATTGACATGCATCTTTGTGTATGTGCAGCTCATGAAGCACACATGAGGCATATTTGTGCGTCTCTGTATTAGAACCATATTTCTGTGGTGCGTCTCTCCCATAAATCTACATTTCTCTGTGATGTTGGGTAACACTAAGGTCCTGCCTGTACAAGTATACTGTACATACATACTTGTGTGTTGAGGGAATGATACAAAGTGAGCGATTCTGGGTTTCATCGGCTGAGGGATAAAATGACTTGATGGGAATTTCTGTTTTTGGCCAAAAAAACAGCAGGTAGCTTTTTAACTGGGCACTGCATGTGGAGTATCCCAAAGTAACAGAACACACTGGAGCGGACAGATTGGAGCAAATAAAAGATTTTAATGAGAACTCCACGTGATGTTGAATCCATCATTTTTTCTGACGAACGAGCCAGTACAAATCTATTTGGACCTTTTTATGAAACTACTGCAACTGTTAGAAATTCACATTACAACTACTATGAATATTCTTTATTTGCTGTAGGGTGTTTTATTGATTTTTCAGATTTCTATTGTGCAAAGACAATGAAATGCACTTGCAATGAGTCCCATCTCACACATATGGGATGGGATTCTAAACATCCCAACCCTGGACTGCATTAGGTTTTACATGAAATACTACAGCTAAATCAAAATCAAAGGCATTTTTTTCTGGTTGATGAATGCATTGCTGGTTTTATGTGATGTTTAATCAAGAAAAACTGCACACAAACCCACAGCTGAGAAGACTAAATGAGCATTATGAGCTGGAGCAGAAATAGTTACCCCCTTATGGGGCTAGTATAAGCCGAAGTGACAACGTCTAGGCAAATATTTGGCCCAGAACAGTTTCAGACACCCACCCATTGTCAGGAGGGGTGAATTGGAGTTGGCCTAATTATCCTCCATTGTGGAGCCAGCATTAGGGACCTATTATTAGAAAGTCGGACCTCAAACATGGCATCAAGTTGCTCATTAGTACACGAAGCAGAAAAAGTCCAGAGTCATTTGCCAACAAAAATGACCCAGATGCTTCCTCAGCTTCAGCCAGCGTCACGGCTATGCACACATGAATGGGATAAAATAAAATAATCTAACCGTTCTTCTAACCTTCACAAATCCAGCAGGATCAGATAAATAGTGTAGATTTGCAAGTTTTTGAGGCTCTGAAGCATTTATCCACCATTTTTTGGATATCTCAATGAAAGACTATGAGGGGAAAAAAGGCTTTTTGGGTTAGTGTGCGTTGTGTGACTGACTTAGAAATTGTAGTACTGCAGTTTGAGCACTATTTTTTTTGAGTAATCTTGTTGACTGGTAAAGTGTCCACTGAAAGCTCTTTAGAGCAGAAACGCTCTGACCCACTGTCATTTGTTTTGTCATGCACAAACAGCAGACTGGTGTATACAGAGGCAGGTTGACAAAGTGAAACATTTACTGTAGGATAACTTGTGAGCCACCAGGGGGTGATCAAGGTGACATGGCTTGATTTTTAGGGAAATTTATGCCATGGCGTGTGCACCCTGCAGTGACAGGCTGGTTGTGGCCAATGCAAAAAAATTCCCTGGATGTTGTGGCTGTTGTCCAGAGAAGAAATGGAATATACAACAGAGAACAGATGGGCAAAGTCAAAATGTTTGGAGCAGAAGGTGAAGAGCGAGTGCCTTGGAATAGATCATCTGTTGTCTGGAATCGTTTCCAATTTGGGGCAAGTGATGTTAGGCAAGAACAAATCAAAGAGTACATGACACTCATGTCTGTGCTGCAAGGCAACAAGTGAACCACATGAAAGGAAAACATAAAGGCTGAGAAGAACAACATCAGTAAAGTTCTCTCGCTGAATCTCTGTTCTTACTCAGCATTAACTCAGCAGAGGTTGCAAAAGTACACGCATTCTTTACTCAAGTAGATGTACAGATGTTTGTATATAAAAAATAAAAAAAACCCACCCACCCACGCACATGCACACACACACACACACACACACTGGTTAAAGTAAGGACAATGAATGGATGTTTCTGTGCAAAGTAATGTGAACCTCACATCATCCACATTGGTGTTAGTTCTCCTGGTCACAGGTATCATATTGAAGAAACAGTATCTTTTATCTTTATCTCCCTTAATGGTTGGTTTTATCTTATAACTTTGTTTTGCATCGCTGCTTCTGTCATGAGTGACATGCAGTGCTTTTCTAGGCATTATTGTAACATCCCTCTAGGATGAAATGGTAGCTGGTGAAGTTATTTTTGATAGGGCACAGTATCCAAGTCAGCTTTCAGCTAAACTATAACCATATATCACCACTAGGATACACCAACGTAAATGCACTACTATTTTAAATTATTAATTGAAATAGAAATACTCAGTATGTTTTCAGTCATGTATTTTTACATTTCACTCATTTATCCTTCAAACATGCACATTTTTCTGTGACTATTGTTAAAGTCAGACATGCCTTCTCCACAATACATTTAGACCAGGGGCAAAGGTAGTGTGAGTAGATTGCATGGCATTGAAAAACGAAAAAAACAAAACAAAACAAAACAACAACATATTTTTAGGATGTTTTCACACCTGGAAAGTCCTTTGGTTCAGATCGAATATGATTTTTTATTTTTTTTTGGGGTCAGATTGCATTCTCATAGCACTTTTTGCTAGTGGACCAAAATTTGTAAACAACACCACACATGTGACAAACTGCGCTGGCATTGCACAGAAATGTCAGGGGCGGGGTGAATCAGAGACGGTGGGTGTTGATGAAAATAAACACGGAGGTCCTACGGGACCCTTAGTGAGACATTAAATCTCCTCATTTGCTCCATGTCTGTCCGCGGCTCATGGCTACTGCATTAGCTCTGGCCCCAAGCAGCTCAGATACTTCCAGTTTTGTTGTTTACCCACAATGCCACCTGACTACAGTGGCTCATCAAGCACAAAAAAGCACATGGTTCCTTGGTTTGTTACGTCTTAACGCTGATTATATTCCCACCAGAAGTGAATATGTTATGAAATGGACCAAGACTAACCCAAACCCTAACCCTAGAAGAGGTTTTCACGGTTTGCTTGTTCGGTTCAAATCAGAGTTTACATGTTTGCGTTCACACCTGAAAAATCCAGACTTTCCAGGGAAACAAACTCTGTTCCTTTTTAAATTAACGAAGTAGGTCTGAACACACCCTTAACTAGAATGTCAGTCAGTAGAGCGCAGACCTCCACCAAGTGCAACCCCCCCACCACCATAAATATTAGTCCCTCATTTATTTGACTATATGAGAAAACATGAGTCGCCATCTGGTGGACATTTGTTATTATTACCACAGCAACGCCAGAATCCTTTAAA
>JAPSES010000258.1:2754398-2766853 GCA_029822895.1 Maxillicosta whitleyi
CTTCCCTTGCTAAATTATAGTAACTCTGGTAGCGACATCATCAAACACACACACTCTTTCTATTTGCACTCATGTGATGTAGCTCAAACGAAGCCTCTTGGTGTGAACGGCCCAGCTCGAGTGCACCCTGTACTTTTGTGGTAGAGTTCGGCACTTTCAACCTTAATGAGCCCATGTACTGCCTGATTCATTTACTCCAAAATACATGTTGTGGGGACGAGAGGAGAGCAGAAGCGTGTCATTAGAAATCACTTGACGGAGAACCAGAAAAGAAACATCTCAGCTTTTCTTTTCTTCTCCTCCTTTTCATCCATGGAGAAGGAAAGAGAGACAAAGGCAAAGAGACAGGAAGGACAGAGGAGGAGTGAGAGGGGTGAGGGGTGTCAAAAAAAAAGTGTGAACTCCTGCTCCTTTGTGACCTGTTAAAATCACTCAGTGAGCCTTCAGGGTCAGTGAGGACGAAGGAGGGAGGGGAGTCCGTCGTTTCTCTGCTCGGCAGGGAACAGCTCATGCTTGACTAACTCTCCGGATCCCTGCTGAGCTAATCTATATGCTCTTTCTTCCCCCCTTGTATCTGATTCTAAAAGTGTGTCAAAGCCAATCATTATGTTTGTTTCAGATATCATTGACCTGTGTGTGCGTGGGGAAACCTCCGGGCGTTTTTTTTTTTTTTTTTTTTCATGCACCGACTGTTTCAGCATCACATCCAAATGCCACAGCAGAGCCTCTCTGGGAAGCACTGGCGTTCTGTAAAAAAAGGGGAGGGGGGGTGAGTTTTGTGCTCCATACAGCTCCAGAGGTCTAATTATGCTCGTTCTGAAAGCACAGACACCCCCATGTCAAAGACAGACTCTATAAATCACACACAGTCATTAGTGGGAAAATATGCTTTTTTCTATTCTTTTGAGGGCTTGGCAATACAACATAAAGTCATGACAAATAAAAGCAATAAACTATTTATTGTCTCAGAGGTTGAAATGGTCACATCTCTCCACACAGACAGGAATGGCATTTACGCAAACGAATTGGCTGTAAACGCTTTTTATTTGAAACCCAGGATATAATTAGAAACTTGTGGCTTTCCAAGAAAGGATATGTATATGTGTGAGAGTGTGTGCATGTGCGTGCATGACAGTGTGTTTTCTCCCTCTGTCTCTCACTTTCTCTTCTTCATGATGTCAAGTAGCTCCCAAATATTTTGTGTCAGAAATAAAGTTCCCATGAGGAATTTCACAGGTGGTCGTGGCAAAAATACATTAGACTATATGGTCAGGAAATATGAATCTGACATGCACAAGTTTTTCAGAGTGCAGTTGAACTGTATCGTTCCTGTGTCACCTGACTTCATGGGTATTTGTAAGCAAACATTTCACTGTGCAAATGTTTAATGCAAATGAGCCACACTCGTCTACCCCATTCAAGTGTTCAAGAAATATGCAGTGGATTTAGTTAACTGTCAACAAACTAGCATATTTCATATCCATCATGGATTACCAGCTGTCATCATAAAATGTAAACTCATACTTTGTCATTTTACAGTTTTTTTTTCCACAGTTGCTTAAACACTTGTTGAAGAAGTTGGCTGACTGTGTCAAACCTTTACACAGCCACGGAAAACAAAAGGCACTTAACAGTCCTTTATCAAAACGTCTGAAATAAAATGATGAATGCATTGACCTACAATAAAACTGCAAAAGTGGAATTGGGTTTGTTTTTTAGTCGAGGTCATATTTAAAACAAACAAAAAAACCTCTAAATGACAAAGTAATGGTACTGATATATGAACAAAACAGTCAAAGTAAAAGATTAGTCTTAAAATATTGGAGCAGTCAGACCTTGTTTTTGGCTTTTTTTATAATTTTTTTTACATTTGTTATATTTGCTTCAGAGGCCTAAAAAACACAAAGTTGTATTTACAACAAGTGACATAAAACAGTAATGCAAAAGTAATTTCAATACTTTAAGACCATTTGGTGGAAAAGAGCCCAAGTATTGAACTTAAGACAAATGCATAAGGCACCAGTTTCACACCTAAGACATACATGAATCATGTGAGTTTTACACCAGGAAACTTCTGATAATATTCCTAGTTTAACAGCTTGACTTATTCAAAAATGGACAAAGTGAAAAAAACACAAGCATGGGTTAGAATTTTGAGTTCGAACATTTGATCAGTGCAAAGTGATACCATATTAAAAATTTTTTTTATTATTCCAAAATTTGGTGTTCATTTTACTCATGCTAATAGACACAGTGCCTAGTATTAGCATTAGCATTAATGATTAGCATGTAACACTTTATGAGCAGTGAGCGGCTAACTCCAACTCCAATAGCTCAGGCATTAGCTATTTGTTATTATAGAACCCCGTTTGTTTTGACAGCGTAAAACAATGCTGTTCATTACATTGTGAATCATTAACAGTGTCGGTAAAAGTATGAAAAGCTTAACAGAAAGAAGCAGACGAGAATTTGAGGGTAGTTGATGTTCTGCATAATATCAGTATTATATTGATTTTGGCAACTCTGTTTTGTTATTACAAGGGTTAAAACTTGTTGACTTCCTTTCCACACATTGTCCTCATAGAGAAAAACACATAAAATACACAAAGACATTTTTCATCAAGTCATGTTTACAAATACCAACTAATGTCCAGGGTTTACACAGGCTTCAACTTATTTACAAACTGACAAATCAAACTAGTCTAAGCAGCGACAAACAGGAAAAGGTAGGAGTCTTGTGAAGTCAGGTATCTCTTTACTCAACAGCAAATGCGTTACACTGACTTAATTAGGATTCTGTATGTGTGAGTGCACTGAAAAGTTTTTCTAAGTCATTTTTTCCCCAAACAATAAAGAATGGTAGAAAGAAACAAATCTCAAATAATGTTCTTACATTTTATAGTGATTCATGCAGAGGATTATGTTTTTGCGAGTACATAAGAGAGAGTAATTTTAATGTTTTCCTCACATGTACGTATGAGTTCATAGGTCTCTGTAATTCCAGAGTAGGGGGTTTGTTGCAAACTTCAGACCCTGTGAATATAGAAACACGCCTGTTCAAACATGCTAATCAAGGTCATTTTCTCACCCACAGATTGTTTGTTGTGGTCTCAATCGAATGATTAGATGAACTTGGGGAATTTTCCCCTGTGTTTCAAGTGAAAAATGGAACCAAACCAAATAACAAACATACTGGTACATTCCCTCTGAGTGCATTTGTCAGATGTGTCTGTGTTCCTCATGTTATCCCTTGGCATTTTTGGAAACTTCTGTCTTTTAAAGCTGCAGGAGCCAAGATAAGAGGGGAAATGCCAGCATTTGAGAATACGCTCTTTCCTCAGCCAAAACTAAAATATTTAAGGCGAATATAAACAACTGGATGCCATTAAAGAAAAGTCAACAGATCCCAAAGTTCTATGTCAAGACACTAATGTCCAGGTTATAAAATCTAATCATTCATTAGTGATTACAGTTGCCAATCATCTTTAACCCGCCTATTTGAAAACCAGTGATTACCCAAAATCTGGGTGTCTGGATGTAAATATACAGAATACAACTTGATTTAGAAGAGGGTAAATATGGAAGGGGGAGCACATTTACATTTATGAATGCATGTATTGTATATTGACACACACACACACACATATCCACACACACACTCCTTAAACCTGTCACTAAAATCTATATTAACAGAGCAGTTGATTCCATTAGGTTAGTATTTAGTTACTTTTAATAAAGTTTTGTTTTCTCTGTCTTTATCAGATAGTTCCAGTGAAAAGATCCAGGACACGTGGAGAAAAAAAAAAAAAAAAACATGGTAATGACACACAGCAAATGGCTGAAATCAACCCCAGGCAGCTGCCAGGAGGGTGGTTCACACTGCACTGGGTGATCCACCAGGACCCCAGGTTTTGTTTTGTTTTGTTTCGTCTTACAGTAGAAACAAATATTGCATCACAAGTTATCAAAATTTAGGCTTCACAAAGCAACAAAAACTAGAAATGCATCTCGGTCTTGTAATGAGAAATAAAATATTTTGGGGGGATAAAATCACAATGTATTTCAATTATCATGTCATAGATTCAGCGTAGACATGGTTGCAATTTATCAAATATATATGATACTCTGGGCAGCCATGTGCAAGTTCTAACCGTTACTAAAGGCAAACATTCAGTGCTTTGTCATAATGTTTATCCCCTCCTACGGTCTTTTAACTGATATAAACTCTTATGTTGTTAATTGATCTCTCAGGCTATCATTCATACATTCTGCTGGTGGTGTGTTTATCAGTGTGTGTGTGAACTATATCAGACTCAGACTCTCCTGTCAGCAGCTCTTTTAATGCAGAGCAGGTGGCATGGAAACACAACCTGCAGGAGGTTTTCGGAGAGATGTTGGCCAGACGGCGATATTGCTTTCACTCCTGGAATCTTTATTATTGCCCCCCTCCCCCTCTGAACCCTCCCTACAAATCAGATGATATGATGCTCATGTTGAGCCCTTCCTCCCGTCATCCCTCTCCCGCCGGACTCCCACTCGGCCTTCCCAGCACTGAGAGACAGCCGGGATGTGACTGTGCATGAGTTACACAAGATTAATCTGCCAGTTGATGGGAAACGTGTTGTTCTCAAGGTCTCGCAGGGGAGACAGATTTAAAAGCTGGAGTGAGATTACATTTTCATTCTTCTCTCTTTTTCCACTGCTGACAGAGACAGACAGTGTATTTACTTTACCAACCTTTTACTGCCACTCCCCTTCATCGCCACCGCTTCTCTCGGCTCGTCCGCTGAGCGATAAGCCTGAGGAGCCGTTAATTTCTGCCCCCACAAACCCTCGCTCTTCTTCTTTTTCACTTAACAATGTGCAGAGCTCAACATGCCCTCTACAGAGTCACTGGTGCGAGAAATACACTTACAAGTATGTGTATACTGTATGTGTGCACACGTACAATGGGACACCTTGAGAAAATAAACCGCATAGTTTCACTCACTGATTGAAACATGGCCTGAAAAGTTTTCACTTTAATGGTCACTTGAGGCAGCAGTTGGAGCAGTGGATGCTAATTATAACACAGAGGGTTCCAATATTCCAAAAGCTATCTATCAAATCTTCTCGAAAACCACATCATCATAACATATGTCTTCATTAGCTGTAGTTACATAGACAATGTTATTATTTCAAACCTAATGAAATAATTCAGATTAGGGGCTCATTTTAGTTTTCCTAACGGACAGTAAACTGATCTTAAAGGATCCCACGAAGCTATTACTAGCCCCTTTTACACAGCAATATTTTGTCTTTATTCTGGAAGGATGTCTGTACAAACAAAATGGTGGAATCATTTGGTCCCACCTTTATTATTTCAGCTTTGTAAACGCCTCCTGAGGTAGTAACGGAGCCGTGATAAAGGTGGAATCATGATTCTGGAACGCGACATAAAAACATCTCTCGTTCTGCAACCAAGGTGTGATTTTTTGATGACTTATTTAATATACAACCCTCACACTGTGGGGATTTAAAAAAAAATAAAAAATGAACCTGAGCCATGTACCGTAAACAAACATATCAACAGGACCAGAAAGATGTCGAACTGGGGGGACTCCGAGATACTGGGCGAGACTCTATCCATACATACATTTGTTGAACGGTGGAAGACGGGTCGACTCTGGAGATGTTTGGAACACCGCTATGCTATGGTGATGCAACATATCATGCGACGTCTAACTTGTATGTCAGAAATACACCCCTCATTTTATACAGCGGACCTGCACTCCAGAATCAAAGTCCAGCCTGTTGCACCTCTGTTGCTCCTTGGCTGTTGAAATCAGTCAATGGTGCCAAAAAAAGTGGAATCACCACCTCACCCATTTTCCAGAATCACTGTGTAAAAGTCCCTTCTTGTTCTACTGATTTTATATCAAGTTAGAATATTACAACATTTTTGACAAGTAGTCACACCTATCTGGCACAAATACAACAGAAGATTTAATTATTTACTTTTTGACCATTGGCATGTTCATAAGTCATTATCTCACACCAGTTTTCTTTTGCTACATTTCTTTCCTGCAAACTTATCACATCACCCAATATTACTACAAGAGGGGCAAAAATGCACCTATAGAACTGATTTACTACAGTTTTCAATGTGAAAATACAGTTTGATTGGCTCAGACTCCCCTGATTGTTGCAGTTGCATGAAACATTTTAATTCTGCCTCGGCTGCTGTTTTCAACATTAGTGAAATATTAATGTCAATGTATAAGTGAAGCTACCACAACAGAAGAAGAGAATCATGTCCAGGTAAGGTCTGACAGATTCTACTCTGTAACAGTAGCTGTTAAATAATTGATAAAGATGCACAATCTGAAAGAGACTGATTCGATGAAATCTACTTCATTGCCTGTATTTTCAGGGTAGAGAAAATTTACCCAAAGAGTAGATCCAGAAGTCTCATATCCTCTCAGACACTAAAAATGATCAAGTACCTCAGCTTTATGTGTGTTTTAAACATTAAGCTAAAATACATCCAACTACAATTTCATTTCTAGCTCATTTAGACCACTCAGTAGTGGGGGGGAAAGATGGATAACTAATTATGCAGCAACAAATGGCTGCAATTGGTCCAAAAAAACACAGTACAGGCAACAGTAGCCAGATGGACTCAGGTACTGCATGTTTTTTTTTTTTTTTTAAATATGTTTTGCCTCATTTGTCTCCAAAACAAATCCTCTCCAGACAAACATCATTTTAAAACGTTTTAAAGTTTCCATTCTCATGAAAATACAAAAACACAAGTGAAGCGTTGTCAAGAACATTACAAACCAAAAACTTTTCCACATAGCAACGCTGCAAATGGGGTTTCTAAATACTTTGACCGTGGAAGGACTTTCCCCAAAGGGTCCATATTCACTCATTCAAAACCTGTATTTGCATGTGGATGAAAGGCCATGAGGCACAGATAAAATATTTTTGAACATACACTGTATGTGTATGGACTAGCTTTAATGACTCTGTCATAAGTAAAATATTACCTGCTGTCCACCAAAGAGAAGAAAGCTTCATCTTTATTAATGGTTTGACCTTAAAGCTTCCACTAAATGAATTGAGATCTTGAAAACAAACGTGTTGCTTGAATTCAAACAAAAAGAATGCCACCGTGACCTTTCAGGAACTTGCACTCACCTTTTTAAAGCTTAAAATATGAACTAAAACATTGTGACAGTGGCTGATTAACTGAAAACAACTCTTCTCATAACAGTGTTGTAACAGCGTAAGGTTTAATAAAGCGGAGCTTCCAGGGGCGCCCACACTGTTAACATATTGAACATCACCACCACACCTACTTTTTCCTACACAGCCCCGACCCTCCACATGTGTGGCTCGGCAGACATCCATTAGGCTGCAGATAGGTGCAGTTAAGAGCAGCTGTTCGCCGCCTGAATGCAGCAGCTAAGACACATCGAAGCGAGGGGCTCCCCATCACAACCTAATGAGTCAACCACAATCCAAACAGTACGTCAGGAGCTCAGGTTTTTCTGCAGAGCCGCTCTGCAGCTGGTGTGTTGGACATGTTGTCTTTTAGCCCGTTCAGGCACACACCTGCTCAGTGTCAGGTCAGGCTTCAACATGTCAAAATATACATGGGTTTGGAGTGTTACATTCATAAATGATGAGCTGTACTCTGGCCTTTTTGGCAGCACTCTCTGCAGACCTAACACCTGTCCCTCTACCAGAAAATAGAAGGTCCTATTCTTTAAGGATTACCCAAAAATGCTGTCTTAATTCTATCACATTTTACCATTTTTTCCTTCAAGTTAGCATTATTGAAAAGAATCAAGTATAGTGGTATTCTATTCTTTTGTTATAGTTGATGAATGCTATGAAAACACTAACACCAGTGTTGAATTCATTCTAGTCCTGACTAGATCTGAAGTTGCACTGTAAGTCTGTCTACAAATACCAAATCATAAGAGCTGCAATTTTAGATAAAAGTATCATGTTTTAGACTATTCATTAAAAATGAAGCACTGTGGTTTAACAGTGGTGACCCAGCCAAGAAATCATATTCTCTAGAGTTAAAAAATATTTCATCAATAGGAAACTGAAGAGAACACGCATTTTTTAAGAAAAGAGCTCCGAAGTTTGATAATGACAGTTACTTTTAATCATGTCTGTCAGCCAGTCATTACAATTTACTTAATTATATGTTGGAGCAGTTTTAGAGTTGCCTTCCATTGTAGTAGTCGTGCATATCGATGTACATCAACACATTAGTCCGTCATGTACCTCTATTGCTGCCAGCAACAGAGGTTTATCTTTAAAGTGTGCACTCAAGTCAGCAAATATAAGTAACTTTGCAAATGTTGGGCTACGTAACCTACATTTTACACACTTTAACAAACCATCTGAACTGCAGTATTTAAGTCCATAAATAGCGATAACTTTTTAGTGTATAATTTTGTACAGAAATTTTTTTTGCAATCATATTAAGTTTAATGGCTCACATTGTCAACTTCTTGCAGAGCAGACAGACTCAACAGGTGAGCCTCAGAGTGCTGTCTAATGGTCCGCAGAAGCAGGAGTAAGATTTTTGGGGTTTCCTTTTTGGTAATTTACAGTTATTTGTACATTTAAATATACATATGGAAGTTCATTATGAAATATTGCATTAAAAAGGCATAATTCCTAAGACCCATTACAACTGAACATCACAATACACCATGTGTTTGAGACAAAAGTGACTCCGCTAGCCAAATTTCACATACAAAAAGGATTATTTTTTGAAACAACAAATGGTCTTTGGATGCCACCTTATGACAGTAAAAGCTCTAAAGCAGGTGGTGAGTGATTATGGCCATGAATCATTTGGATTCATATTGGAAGACAGTTTTGGTCAGCTGATGCATAGTCCGAATCTACATTTTTGCCATGTTAGGTTTATTATTGTAAATTTATTTTATTTTAAATTTATTTCAGAAACTTGCTGTAAATTACAAGAGGTTGAGAACTCCTTTTGTAGGGAAATAATGTAATTGTGATACACATGTGTGGCTATTTTTTGTACTAATACAGTAGTAACAAAATTAAATATTCTAATGCATCTACCATTAAACCTTTAAATCTATTTATATAAATTTAAGTCTAATGGATGGATCAACTGGATATGACATCAGAACACGTGATCTGCTCGGTGCAAGCCTCGCTGCTGCGGGAGCCAAGATTAGACACCTCCCTGAGTCTCTCTCCTCGGTGTCATACTTTGGTCTGCCAACTCCTCCTCCTCCTCCTGTTGTACTTCCAGTCTTTAACTTTAGATCCAATGTTTTCTTTTGCAGAAATAATTTGTGGTCAGCTTGAACACAGAGCTGATGAATCTGTTTAACTGCCTTTTAATTACAGATATGACAGTTCTGTGGAGTTGGCCTTTGCCTGACGTCTACCTGTGGCCACAGTTGGACTTTGTGAGAGTGAGGTTTAAGATCTCAATCCTCTTAGTGAGGACTTTGCAGAGAAACGCTCTGATCCCATCCACTCTGCATGGCTTTTAGAAAGCGTAAAAGAGCGGTCGCTGCAGCTCTGCCTGGTGAGCAGCCAGACTGGAGACTTGTGAGCAGCAGTAGCTGGGTATGTGTGTCAGGACAGGAAAGGGAAACTGATCCTCTTAGCCGCCTGGACTTGGCGCTCTCTCAGGAAAGTGTCACTTGAGTTGGTCAACCTGAGAGCTCCAGGCAAGATTGTCTCGCCTCGTATCTCCTTCCCATAGCTGCCTCCTCCTTTGCTTCCACCCGACTGTAGGAGGGCAGCTGACCTAAAGACAGTCGGCGAGTGTGAGCACATGACTGATCTTTCCTCTGTATGCTGCTAAGTATGCCGTACCTGGCCTCTAGGCATGAGTTCAATCTGAGGTGCCACAGTGCCTGTTTGACCAATTAGAGTGAGCCTCTGCTGGGCAGGAGTTGGACCTCCTGCTGAGAGCTGCCAGGCATATCTGGAACTAACTGCAGCCCAAACAAACAGCAGAGCCTTCACCACAAACACATCGTAACACATGCTGCACCCTAACCTCTTTGCCTTCTCTGTGCTCCCACATGCAGCTGCCATGATTAAAAAACTACAGCTAGTTAAAAAAAAAAAAAAAGGTCTAAATTCGAAACTGCTCCTCTCAGCCTTTCTAGCTCTGCACATTCCTCTTTTTGCCTTCTTCTTGCATCCAGATGTTTCACTAAGCATGACAGATAGATAGTGACAGACAGCATCAGGCCATGTTCTTTCCATCAATTTATTGGAACCAGATATTATAGGAATAGTTTGTTCTTGTTGAGAAGTCCCATTACAGCAATCGATAAAGAATGGTTGGTTTTAAAGACAAGTGTGGCATTTAAGAGATTTCAATAAAAGCTGCATTATCTCTAGAAAATGTGCAGCGCTACATTTCAGCAGCATAACGTGTGTCATAAAAGACATTTTATGATGAGAACAGTTACTGAAAAGTCTGCCCTTTACTCTCTAGGAGAGCACAAGTTTCAGTGCCACTGTGGAAATGTGGAAAACTTCACGATATGGTTGGAAAACACATAAAACCCAAACAAGAGTGTATTGACAGTTATTTACCTGCTTGATATGCATTTAAACTTGATGGAAATAGTTACTGCAACACCAACTAGAAGCTTGAACTTTCAGAAATAGTTATGGAACTTACACTTATAACCTTAAAACAGCTAAATTAATGCTAGCTTAGGACAGTGGTTAACGAACCCCAAACTGTTGTTTGATTCAATTGCATCCGATCGTCTATTATCCAACTTGTCCTGCCAACTGTCAGCTGCAATTATAACAGGAAAAGCAGCATTCTAGCATCCTCTGACTGATCCTTGCATTTTTTACTTAAAGTTTGTTAGATTTTAAATCATGCTGTACAATCATCTCATGTAAATCCCTTCAAAACGCCCCACATGCAATTATCAGCCTGCAGAAATAAACTGCTCTTCATTAGCCGATCTTCGTGGTTCCACATGACGGACGAGGCCTGTCTTCGCTGTCAGCACTCCAGCTGAGTTAAAGAGCACCAAATGATTTTCCTCAAGACGAAGCTGGCAGTTTTTATTATTTATGCCTTTCCCTGTAACCCACAGTCGACATCATTCAACAAAATTACATCTTTATCATTCTCCTGATGGGAAAGCAACCCAACTGTGACAGGGAAAAAGTTAAGATTGAAAGTGGCTGTTTTGGCTGACTAGGACAATTAAAGCAGTGTGATACGAAGCAGACAGTTTTAAAATACTTGTCTACATTATATGAATGTTTATGATGTTAGAAATGTTTCTGTTGATAAGAGAGGCCTTCATTTGGCTGCTTAGGAATGCTTAATTAATCTAAACTTTGGTTGGCCTGCAAGGTTTGTGCTGTCTTTCAGTACTTAAAAGCCTGACTGAGCATCTAACTCACTAAACCAGTGATAAAGCCTGAAAAGCAGACTAAATATTATTGATTTCTGGGCTTTATTTTATGTAGGTCTGAGAACTGTTTCATTACTTTGCTGATTAAGCTCTGAATCTCATTGTTTTGTACTTCTGTGTATCAAGTAAGTAGAACATCTCTTAATGTCAACAGCATTAGGAAACAACTTAAGACAAACAGACAGTAAACAAAAGGAGGTTAGCCAAATATTTAATTTTATATAAAGATAAATAAATAATATTATTGTAGCGATCATTTTGACACACTTATCCGAAGTTACATTTTCTATTTTAACTTTGACATACATCTCTTAAGCCCTGTTCAGACCTGGCGTTCATATTGTGTTCTGAGTGATCGGCTCACATTCGACAGCTCTTAACGTGTCTGTTCACACCTGGCATTAAAATGCATTCCCAAATGCATCTTGAGTGATCATTTGTGATTACATTTCATGTCTCAACTTTATATGCAAATAAACAAACTCATCTGTGGCCTGACACATTGCACAAGCTTTTCATCCAAGTCCAAATTGCTGTCTGTTGTGTTTTTTCAAAAATTTCATCCACTGTGGTAAAGCATCGTTCTAGTCCTTTCAGGCAGCACTACACATGTCAAACACACATTTGTGGAAAAATTAGACATCTTTAAAAACAGTTTAATGAGACTCTTTTGGTGTGATATTCTTGTGTGCCATGCACAACATGAGCTGAAGAGACAGACTGCTAACAAACTAATGTACTCATATTCCAGACCACCTCTGAATGAGTCATGTGTATATACATGTTTTGTCAACATTTCTGATGGATTATGTTTCAGGATTGTTTTCTTCCCCAAAATTAAATGGTTGTTTAAGGTGGATAATTAAGAAACCCATTAATTTCCACCTAGGTAGCACCTACTTTTCTGGGCATATAAAACAACTATAAAACCTATGGAACAAATGCAACACTGATTGCTGAGTAGTCCCATAGACATACACTGCCGGGCCAAAAGAA
>JAPSES010000258.1:2787094-2804098 GCA_029822895.1 Maxillicosta whitleyi
GGGGGACGTAGTCTTCTGTCGTTTTTTTTTTTTTTTTTTTTTTTTTTTCACCGTGCCTGTTGCATAATATGTTGGGCTGGGTATCATTTAACATTTTACAATGTCAATACGAAACTTGAGCTTCAGTATTATACTCAAGCATTCTTTCCTTACCTTACCTTACTGAAAAATATGTGAACAGGTGAAACCTTCGCCTGAATTTTAACAAAATAGATGTTTGTTCAGTGAAGCAAAAGGTGCACGTCCATCCAGTTCCTATTGATGCAGATGGATGGAAAACTTTCAATATGAACAATGGAAACTGGTTCAACATCTGCACTAAACAAACAGATACTCCATATTAGATGAGGAACAGCAACACATTCCCAAACACTTAAAGACCCGCACAAACAATTGTTAAATAAATGCCTTGACAAACTGAGGAAGATAGTCTGAAATAGTATGATTGGATCTAGATTAGTGGTTCAGTTCAGGCAGTAAACGCCAAAACCAACTTTGAGTTTTCCTTTTTTTTTTTTTTTTTTTGATAAAATACCTCTTACATCTACCAGCTCTTTAATCAAAAGGGAATGAACGAAACACTACATCATACATCTTTCAAACCATGATGATGTTGGTGAACCAGCTCATAATATTGACATGACAAGACTGGATGGAAACATACATAAATTCTCATTTTGTTTTGCCAATTATCTGAAAATTCACTTAAAATTTGCGATACGTTTGAATGGAAAACCGACTAACATTCCTACCACAAAAACAAACTATTCCACACTTCATTTGAGATCCGACTGAGACCACTTCTTCCAAACAGTGTGGTTTTGGTCCAAAGCTAAGTACGAGTACGATGTTCAGGTCCACCAAAAAGAACTTGTACAGAGGAGGAAACAAACCAGAAACTGATCCAGTTGGACTGAATGTTATACGATGTTTTGGTCAAAGAATGTTCCTGAGGTACAAAAACTATGTTCATACAGTTAGGGGTTAATACCATTTACTACACAAGATGTATCAGTAATATTCCTCATTATTATTATTATTATTATCATTATTCCACAATTTACAAAAATAGCAAATTATCAAGAACTTCTAACCCGCACAGTATCGAGACCGTTACAAAAGATATGTTGAGCACTTTATGATTATATAATGTTAATAATATCTTCATTTGTTTGTCACTTCACAAGCAGACTTAAGTGTTTCACAACATAAATGAAAATGAAACATATAACTGTTTAAGATATAGTATATGCAGGTTATACTGTACATAAAAACACACAAAGGCTACATATACAGTATATACATCCAATAACACATAAATAAATTTTGGCTTTTTTACATGAAAAAGTTGTCCGTATTAGAAACTGCATAATGCAACTGTTTTTTCAGATACATTTTTTAAGTTATTTTTTTTTAAATTATTTTTTTTAATTTATTTATTGGTTTTTAATGTAATGTCCTTTGCAGTGGACAGCATTTTTTTTTAAGCTAAACTGTCAAACTTTTGTCCCCTGACAAAAAATATATTGCTGGCTCTGGGGAAAATAAAGGAAATAAAACCACATTAAACAAGACTTAAAACAGAATCTCAGCAGGCCGTTAAATGAATATCTACCATCTAATATCTCTCTCACAATCGTTTTTTCCTCACATGTAGTCGTTATTCATATCGATCGCACGTGTTTAAGTTCATATTTGTACCGGCTTAAGTTAATTTTAGGTTCCTATTTTTAAGGCATGTAGCTATTTTCTTCTAACATAAACAAATTATTTCACTGGAACTTTCTTTTTTTTTTTGCTTTTTTTAGAAAAAGCAATATCCTGTAGCAATCCTCTGGCCAGTTTCTCCCAGTACACTTACAAACACAGAGAGATGCACCGTCATTTACACACATACATATACACGCACAGCCCCACACACTCACACACACACACACACACACACACACACACACACACACACACACATTGCACTTTATGAGCTTGTGTTTATCCTGTGGTCTGACCAGGCTCTTTTTAATGTCCGTGAAGCCCAGCGACGCTGCTATTAGCTATAAAGACCGGCATCACAAGAGCACGCATTCATACACACAACACACAAGCATACGCAGCCCATAAAGGTCGCATTATGAATGTGCGGGGTGGATGAAATGTGCTTTTTTAGTGACAGGCATGTGGACCACGCATGGCTCAGAATGTGGAGTAAAATGTTTGAGCTGAATAAATACTCCTACAAGTTATTTTATATTTTAATCATCTATCTTTAACTTATTGTCAGGGTTGTCAGATCTTTTACCCTTGGTTATTCATGTCTTGGTTAGTCATGAGTCTTTTGTTTGTTATATTTTTATGGCTATCAATATGGTCAATTTCTAGCAGTTTTGAACAATGATCCAGAAGTGAAAGCATATTTTCATTTTCAGTTTTTAATATAGTAACATTAATGAATTCATTTCTTTTACACTCCGGACCTGGTCATACTTAGTCAGTTGATAAAACTAACACTATTAATATTGAAATCGCATAAACTCCACCACAAGGAACGTGGAAACAAGCAATAATGAGAACAGGAATCGAAATGTTTGGAGTGGCCTATATTTTCAAAATAAAGTCAAATGTATTTATGTGTTTAGTCTAGTCAAATCATGCATACTATTTAATGTCATCTGAGTTTGCCTTTTCTACTCACTACAGAATAGTTGATCACATTTCAGTTGTAAAATGACCATATGCTAGTCGTTTGGTTGGAAAAATTTATTTTTAAAAAATTTTTTTTACATCAACCCATAAAGATCCAAATATCCACCGTCAAACAAGATCGTTAATGATAATGTTTAATACCCGTTGATTCACTAATTCTATCCATTCATGTGATAAAATACAATACAAAATACAGTTTGTCATATTTTCATGATCATCAGATATGAAACATTTGGATGTTCAAAGGCTCTGTAGAAACACCAGCATCTTCTACAACATTGATTTACCAGACAGTAGATGGAAACACATGATTTATGTTCAGTTAAAGATAGATTTTACTAAAAAAATAATAACTTTTTCTTCAGTTTTATCTTATTTTGATATAATATCCTGCAACTTTAATCTAAGGTTTTGTAAATTAAATATAGGAAAATACATGATTGTCACAAAAAAAGCAAAACACAGAGGATAATATTACATAAAAATGGTGATAAATTACTTAGTAAAGGTTAAATGGAGAGAAAATTTCATTTGGGAATTGACATAAAAATAGCTCTGGGTCTTTATGTGTTAAAAATAAAGATCTAACTGATGCATTTTAATTTAGTTTCAAGTTTTCACCAGTGTTATGTAAAAATACAAATGAATATATAATATATAAAACAAATGTAACCCACACATCAAAGTGCTGCCTTTGGTTTTACACTGAATTAAAGTGGAGTTAGGCCAGAATGCAACGTTAAATGAAACGGTGGAAAAAAAAAAAAAAAGTATCTGCTTTACCTTTGTGATGATCTGAGGAACACATTGAATTTGTAGCTTTTATGAATCAAAGCAAACTATTGTAACTATTTTCCTCAAATCTGCTGCAGTTTTTAGAGCAGCAGAAACAAACGTTTAACTCATCTGCAACTTCATTACATTTGGCTGACGCTTTTATCCAAAGCGAATTACAAGGTATAGGCATGTATAGCATAAAGGGCCCACCTGGGATTCAAACTGGCAACCTTCTGCACTAAAGTCAGCAGTGTAAACCACTAAACTATCCAGTCGCTAATCATTCCCTACAACTTCTCCAAATAACAGTAGATAGCTTAACAATGAATATAGTGAATATTGATCGCTTCCATGTGCTGGTGCAGTGGTTAACACTTTTTTCTCACAACATGACCTGGATTCGATTGCAGACTTTGTTCTCCCTGCGTCTCTCTGAACACATGCACCTTAATGTGATAACTGGGATAGGCTCCAGCATCCCAATAATGGATGTATGGACTGAACCACTGGTAGCAACATATAGACACATGTTACTTTATTTAGTCTCGATTGTATGCTGATTAAAGTTAGCATCTTAGCATGCAAACTCAAGTTGATCAAATTAATACTATATTGAGGATGAGCAAATACACAGCATAGCCCCTTCTGTCTTTTACTGAGGTAGTTGGCTGCAGATATTTGTTAGGCTATTATTTTGTTTACTAAGTCAGACCTATATTGATCATTTGGCTACCATGAGATTAAATAATCCATTCACAAACTTGTCACATCTTCAAATTAAAATACACACAAAAGTGTTCATCTTTGTTTGGTCTTGGATTGAACAGTGAGTGATCTCTTCGACACTTTTTAATTCATGGTTCAATATCGCTCTGGCGTAAAAACAGAAAATACATTAAACTTTGAGGCTATCTGCTGTTGGCGTTCCAGATTCCTTATGCATACCGTTCCGTCATTTCCACTAGTTCTGAAAGCCTGTCGGGCCTCCCATACATAGTTACGGTTGCTAGTGTAGGACTGAACAGTGGCTGTTCTTGGGAGCGTCTAAATGAAGGGTCAAGTGGTTCATGTTTGCTAACTGTTCTACTTAGTTATGAGACTTGGAGGATAATTGATTGCGTCTTTTCAAATGAAACCGGTGCATGTTTAAGTTTGTTTAAAAAAGTTGTCCCGACACTTAACCAGCAAAGTGACATCAGGTCCTCAGCAGACGTCTGGCTGTCTTTGCCTTTGTCCCACATTGTGTATTGGCGAGTGTGTGTTTATGTGTGTGTAGATTGAAGCAGTAAAGAAAGGATTGCTTGAGATGACTGCTAATAGTTCACAGATGAAAGAGAGACTGAGCGGAAATTCAAAGGTAGCCAAGCAACAGGGGAATGCACACATGCACATTTTGCTCTTCCTCTCCCTTCCGCCTCTCCTTTGGCTTTTCAGCCCTCCCATACACACACTGACACACACACACACACACGCACACACACACACACTGACATGCACACACATACAGGACTCTATCATCATTAACCAGAGCAGAGGAACACAATGTTAAGCTCCTCTCCGCAGTCTCGTCCGCTGGGTCAGGGCTAAAATAGAAACTGGCCGCAGACGATGGCACTGAAAGGGAATTTAGGGAGGAGAGACAGAAAACAGGGTGAGACAGACAAGACGGAGTGCAAGGAGGAGAGAGAGGAAGGAGAAAAACCTGAGAAAGAACCCCTCGATGATGCTAATGTGTGTGAACGGGGCGTGTTGTGTTGCGTACTTGCCCCCAGACTGCTGCAGTAGTTGTTGGCAAGGTATTTTAATAGGCCTGTGTCTCTATAAAGCTGCCTTTGATCATGCACTCAGGCTGCACGTGGATGTTGATTACACCGGAAACAGACACCTGGTCACACTCTAAAGCCTGTCTGTCTGCTTCTATGTGGCTGCACAATGCAGTCTGTAAGTATTCGGAAAGTTTTGCTTTTGCTATGCACACCTGGTGTTGGAATTTAAATGAACGAAATAACTGCTGGGTTAGAGCGGTTTGAATGTGTCCCATAGTCCCCATCGGATGAACAATGTAGGAAATATAGTCCTTTTTATGCAGTTAGAGTGTCTAGAATAACTTTTTTGACTGCTCTCATGTGGATGTTAATGCTCCATCTTTGAAGAAACTACAGTCTGTCCTGATCCAAAGGCAGTGACGCAAATCTTTAATAATCCCAGACATTTAATACATTATCATTAATAATTAAGAGTCAAAATCAGAGATAGAAAACATCATTAAAAATTTAAGATTTGCAACAAGTTTTCTTTGAGAGTCATCCCCTGTGTGGTAGAGAAACTAATGTGAAAACCACATTCTTCACTTTCTAGTTTGATTGGAAATAAAAGTGAGTTTTCTACTAACATTTAACCCTTACATATTAGTCAAATTTGACCCGTTTTGACATTCAACAGCAGTAAAAAATACCCTAAACATCATTCTTTTATCGTAAAAATTTGATGACTTTTCTAAGTTTTGCCAAAATACACAAAAATTTAAATATTTTAAAATGTTATACTTTTGTACATGTGCTACAGATTTTTTGACACTGAGGCTGGTTCAGGTTAATTTTATATGTAAATCATGTTTTTTTATGTTTTAATGTGTTATGTAAAACAGGACATGATACTATGTGATAGTAGCTGTTTTTCTCCAAAAATGAGTTTGTAAAACTTAAAAAAAAAACACAATTTTCCTGCTCTGAAACATTATATTTATATATTACATATATTTATTAATGTGGGATAGTCTACTTAGACATTCTAAATAAATCTGTAATTTAACATTTGGTATAAACACTTACTATGAGGGAATTCTTGGTCTGGGTTAAATTTGACCTGAGCCAAACTGTGAAGGCTGAAGAAAAGTACCGTTTGTAAAGGTTAAGCTCTTAAGGCAGCGATGCAGAACAAATACTTGCTACTGCAAAGGGGGAAACATCAGGTTTCAACCTGTCTTTTTTAAGTCCTCCACTTCTCCCACAGAAGCAGAAGCAGAAGATAGCGTTTGTAATATTGTTCTCAAGATCATGTAATGCACAAAACTATCACTAACATTTAATGTTCTTGTATTTAATTAATGGTAATGTTGATTCTTTTCTTTTTTTTAGTAAATAAAAAATACTTCTTCTCAGTTGTGAAGTCGGGGTCTTCACTTCGACTCCTCGTCCCTCCCGACTGATTTGTGCGTCAAGGAGTCAAGACGAGAAACCATTTAACATGAAGCCTCATCCCCTCGGAGCCGTCATTTTAAACAGACGTCTGTTCAATATGACATGATACCACCACAGCTGTACCCCTCTATTTAATTATCTCTGACAAACGGGTGCATAATGTGTCAGTAGGTGCTGCAGAGATGTCACGTATGTTTTTGTATAACACACAAACATAGGTCGTCACATTTTAAATTAATAACACAAACTCCAATTGAGGAAAACGTTTTAAAATCCTGCTTCTGCTGTTAACTCCAGTCCAGGTATGAGTCACTCCTCCAAAAAGCTCCTCCGGCCTCGTCAGCTTTAGTCCGTCTGTATTTTATGGAGACGTATTTCAAAATGGTGCACCAGTCAAGCGTCATGGAGTCAAGGAAATAGGAAAAAGCCATTGACTACCACAAATGCAGACACTCTGAGACCTAATCATATATGTCAAGTGCCTGTAAATATGAACCCAAGTTCCTCTTTAGGAATTATAGAGAAATCTTTACTTCTATGAAAGTACTAATAAGTACCATGAAAATACTCAACTCCATTCCTCACATAAGACACGTTCCTCACTACCTCACTGGGGTGAATGTAAGTATCAGGTGTTATTGTGCAGTTAAATAGTCCCTGAAATATTTGCCATGTTATTTATTACAAATCAGCACCTGTAGTTTCCACTGTGCGGAAACAGGATGGGAAATGTCCTAAAGCTGTCGGACAAATGTAGTGCGGTAAAAATTGACGCATTTACCCCTGAGATATCATGGAATAGAAACGTAAAGTAGCTTAAATAAAGTACAAGTTGTTCAAGTTCCTACTCAAATTTGCGTTTGTTTGGGTTGTGTTTGGTCCGTCACCTCGCTGCTCCGTCACCGCTCCCCTCTGGGCAGATGATGGACAGGAGGAGGATTATTCTGAGCCAGACTTCAGCCCGAACCGACTGATTGTGTCGTTTCATGTGGACCCCAAATGGAGCTCATAAAGTTGCCACTCTACAAAGGCCAGCCCCCAGCGGGACATTCGATATTACTGCGTACATGTGTGTAAGCAGGTGGGGGGTATGTATATGTACAGTGCATACAACTCTTGTTTGTGTGCGGCTACATGTTTGCTGATGTGTGTTTATGTGTGCGTGTGCATGCGTTCTCGTGCACACGCAGACCGTAATCAGCTCCAGATGATTTTGAGTGTCTGCCAGTTTCCCAGAATAGAAGCGCTGGTTTCCCTGCAGCCCTCCAACTGGCCTTGGCAAATATTTTAGCAACTCCATGTTTACCTTCACACTCACTCAGTGCGTTCCTCATTCCCTGTCCCTCTTCTCAAAAAATAATCTGCTTTTTCATCATTTACCCCCGCTGGTCTGCAACCCCCGAGAAATAAACGTCTCCACAGCTCCTCCATGAGACTAATGAGACGTCAGCTGTTTGAGCGCTGCTTTCCTGGTCTTAATACATTTATTATCGACTTTCAAGAGGTGAGCAGCTGCATCATTTGTAGTGTTTATCTCGGTGAGTGTCAGCACATAGAAACTCACAGGCAGCAGGGCATTCCTCCTCATGATCGATGAGATGTTTGTCTTATTAGAGTTCTGCTGAGGCATGACTTCTGACAGGCATCCAAAATCTGAGAGCCAACTGAGTGAGAGGAGAGTGTTATTATAATACACACACACACACATAAAGCTGTGTCAGGGTAATTCCTCACCTTGGAAACACTAATCTGTTTTCACAATGTGTCACTATTTGGGTTTTTTCTCCCTCTGCGAACTAAAGATGGAAGTCAGAGCTCCTTACTTGATGTTTGTACTTGTTCTGCTGGTATCAGTTGTCTCATGTAAGAGCTGCACACTTACACGACCTAGGATTCCGCAGCTGATTAAAAAAAATCCAATAGTAAAATTCTATTCTTGAACGTCTTAAAATAGTGTTATTTGTTATTTACATACTGATACTAAAGATAAATCCTGCTAGCTAGTCTGGAAACAGTTTTGTCTTACAACTTGATCGGATTATTAAATAATAAGTTGCAGTAACTTCAGTAACTTGATGCTAAATGTGTTTTGGAGAATAATTTGTATTGATTGGTCCAACCAACATAAAACAGCATAATTGACGCTTCTGCAGCATCATTATAGTCAGACGCACTTGTACTAACTTTATTAGCTCCTGTAAGTCCAGTACATAAACATAACAGTAGCTGCCTACTGGTGTGTGAGTGTGAGTGTGAATGGGTGTATGTGAGGCTTTGTAAAGCGCTTTGAGTACCAAGGTGTAGACATATAGTGCTATATAAGTGCAGTCCATTACCATAAACATAATTCATATAACAGCAGTGATTTTTTTCCCCCCTGATTTTGACATGGCTAAAACTTTTAGGTGCAGAAAGCACAATTTATCTCATATTATCGAGGTAATTTAAGTACAATTAACCTGATTTACCACATTTTAATGTTAAATTTTACTCTCTTTAACTTCAAACTCCAAGCTGCAAAGTGCGTCACAGACAAAGAACAAGCTAAAAGTAGACAAAAGACATACCCAGAAAACACAAATTTAGACATAAGTAAAAGCTTATTTAATCCCTGGGTACATGTTCAGTAGCAGCCAAATGAGCAGTGTCCCTAATGTTTTCTCCATGTCTCTTTGCAGTGCCGTCCATCCAAAGGCAGGAGGCGGGGATACTGCTGGTGCGTGGACAAATACGGGCAGCCTCTGCCCGGCTTCGACCGCAGGGAGCGGGGCGAGACACAGTGCTACAACCTGGAGAGCAAATGAGAAGACAGACGGAGGGACAACGAGTGGACAGGGAGAGGAGGACAGAGAGAAAAGGGTGGGAGAGAAAATGAACAAGAGCCTGCTTTGCTCTTGCATTTAGATTCATGTAAACATTTGAAGGAGCTCTGGACCTTTGATTTCAGGTTTCTGTTGGCGAGGGAGGGACTTGGTAGAGAGCGAGGGGAGGGAAGGAGGAAGGAAGCAACTGTCCGAGCCTCCTGTCCATCACAGCTATCTGTCCTGTGCTTAGGGAAGCTCTATCCTTTCTTTCTCTGAAAAAATTTAAACGAATAAGCTGAAAGCTGAGAGAGAAGCGGAAAGAGGGAATCCTATCATCATCTGCACTATTCTTTTAGAGAGAGAGGAAGGAGGGACTTTTCCACTCACTTTAAAGAGGACCTCTTTGTGACTGTGACCCCCCTCCCCCCCAACAAAAAAACAAACAAAAAAAAAAAACGCACCATCACCATTTCTATGTGTGTGTGTGTGTGTGTGTGAGTGTGTTTATGTGTCTGTGTTTGTGTGTCTGCATAACATACGTGTGCACAGCTGCATGTCTGTGCAAGATGCTGTGTGCGTGTGTTTATTTGTGTAAATACTATATGTCACTGAGCTCAGTTTAGACATGTCAGACTGCCCCTCCCCTGCTTTTGCTCCATTAAACAATGCAGAATAAAAACAGCACTCTCTGGCTCAGGGTCCATTTTGAAGTGAAGGATTGTGGGACAGCAGGGCTTTGACTTCCTCTCCAGCACAAGGGCCTTCCTTTCTGCCTCAATGCCCTGCAGTTTGAAGGTAGCGGAGGCAAACTGTGCTGTTATGTGCCTTAAAAATCAACCTTTCAGTGTCTCCCTGCCCCTTCACCCCCTGTAGTCCAGGTTAAAGGAATACTTCACTGGGAAGTCTATTCAGGGCCAAATACTCCACAGACTTGAAGGACAGATTAGACTTGTATGCATTTTGGCCTCTCATTCAACATGCATGCCAGTGCAGACCCCTAAAGTTTAGAATGCAGAGTTTTGGATACTGTGCCATCACGCTTACATTAGGATGTTTCAGCACTGCTTAATCTAATAAAAATTAAACAGCAACAACAGCAGATATAGTCAAGTATTTACAGATTTATGACCTTAGTCACTAAAAAAATAAATTTGCACTCCTTCACCCACACTCAAAAACAGCAGCATCTGCAGTTTTTCTTTTAATACCAGGCAATAAGCTTAGAATGTTCTTGTCTGGTATTTAACATATCGTCGATGTGGACTTTATCGCCACTTGCTGGTCTGGCATACTTGTCTTTTGGGAATTCAGATATTGTGTTAAACTAACATTACATGGACTATATTTTTCTTAAATAACAGGGGAAGATATCCATGTTCCGGATGCTTTGCTCACTATTAAAATTCAGTCGTCTCTTGGTTTTCCAAAGCTGCCGCTGTACTGATCAGCTAAAAACACAAGTTCAGTTGGGTGTTGAAGCTTTAAAAAGTACTGAGTGCTGTCTGTCTACTCCAAATTTCAGTCGTTGACCCATGCCCTATCCTTCCACCATGTTTCATGAAAGTAGGTTAGTTTTTACATAATCCCACGAACAGACAGACAAACAAACAAGCGCAGGTTAATTTATAGCGACATAGCCTCCCCGGCCGAGGTCATAATGAGTCTTTTGGGTGTCCAAAATTTACAAGAGAGAGAAAAGCAGTGTGTAACTCTGAGTCTCCATGGGAAAACTCCGTAACTCATGTGAATCCAAGTTTTCCACAGCTAGTGAGTAAGCGAACATACAGGCAGTAAGTGTTTAAAGACGCCCTCACCTCAAAAACAAGCTGTTTTAATGTTGCTTTCACTGTGACAGCTCTGACAATGTCCACATTCATCTGTTTCTCTGAGCTCACCTTAAATCTCACTTTAAGACGTGTACCTACCAGCAGGATCGGTGATATCACAGCTGGTCTGGAGCCAGTTATGATCTAATATGAAACTTTTACAACCGAAAACATTTCTAACCCTGTTACCATAATAAAACACTGACATTTTATATTTATGCAAATCATAAATACATATAATCTATCATATATCATCTGTTTTTTTATGTTGGTGTTTGGTATCAATGCTACAGTGTTTTAATGGCCGTTTTGAAGATTATTAATGCCATAATAAGATTTTAGTAGGTTTAATATATAGAAAGTCATCAAAGATATCCAGATGTACAGTCTGTACATAAAACAAACCAGTGTTTTCATGGCTCAAACTAAAACTTATGGAAGTCATGACATTTTCTAAACCCACCCAAACCCCAACCCCAACCTTGTCTAAAAGGAGACAAAAACAGTAGATCCTTCCCTGACAAATGATGTTGAAATTATACATATCTGTCTTCAGAAATGTACAGTAGCAATGTTTTATTCTGGTGAAACACTAACTAACTCCAATATATTCATTGAATATTTTTTGGAAAAATAGTTATTATGCAGATTTAGTGTTTAATAGTGTCTTCTGTCGTGGTGGAGAGGGATTTTTAACACCTAAAAGACTTTCTGTGAAGTATTCTTTTAAATTGCACACATGCCACCCTGCAGATCGTGCAAACTACCAACAGTTAGATTAGACTGTCCTGTCTTTTCCCCAAAATCCTTCACTTCCCACCTACATCCTTTTCTGTCCCTTTTCAGCGTGTGTCCACACACTTAGCGTCCTGTATCTTCCCCTCCTCTCTTTCCGCTGTTGAAGTCCTCCCATCCTTCTATGTCCAAAAAGTTGTTCTTGTCTGGATCTCTGTGCCTAATCCCATCCCTGTCATGACTAACTCAACCTCCAGCACCCCTCTCACCTCCAGTCCTCTTCCTGTCAGTGGTGCATCCTGGTGTAGGCTTGTTTGAACTGGGTGAGCCCCGGTGTGACCGGCTTGCCCTGCCACAGGTGCCAGCTGCCCCTATGCTTCAAGCCCAAGCACAAGCACTTAAAGCACTTTAGCTGCGCCGCTACTCGTCAATGCATGCAGTTAAAGACAATTGGACCTATCTGCATCTGCATACCTTTCCTTAGAGGTAATGTTAGATGAAACAGCGTGATACTGTAAAAAAAACAATAATAACCTGGAGTGGAAAGAAAGAGAGAAAGAAAGAAAGAAAGAAAGAAAGAAAGAAAGAAAGAAAGAAAGAAAGAAAGAAAGAAAGAAAGAAAGAAAGAAAAGTAAAACGAAGCTACACCAGGACTGACAGTGAACACCCCTTGGAAATTTTCCATTCAATGCAACTATTTTCTTTTTTTTGTTGTTGTTGTTGTTTCTTTGAAAGATGCTTGTATGATCATATGCCAACAAGTCTCCACAAGGTGGACACAGCACCAAATATGCATTCACACAAGTGGTAGGGGGTCTGAGGTAGGAGGCGTGGTCCTCCCATAGGAGCTTCCTGCCTGATGCTCTCCCACATCCTGTGTAAAGACTTGAAAAGTGGAGAGTGCCGACAAAGAATGCTTGCCCAGTAGCTTGGTAGCATAAAATCGGCTGTACACTTCCTTTAATAGACAGCAGCAACTTACAACCAGCCTGTTGGTGCTATATCCCATCTATTCAAAGACTTGAGTTAAGGGGAGGAACATAAAAATATGTTTAAGCTATTACCCCTCCCTCATATTTGTAAGTGTGTCTTTTTATATATATTAATATTATTATTTCCTGGCCAGCTATGTGTCTGACTAGACATCATGTACAGTACTTAAAAATAAAAATATTTATCTAAGAAAGAATTATAAGCTGATCCAAACTAGGTTTTCTTATGAACAATTCAGTGACTCACCGATTGCACAGCAAAGTCCATATGATTCAGTGTATTTTGGGGAATATAATCACTAATGAATGTTTTTTTTTAAATTAATGAACATTTTTCTTCTCTTGCTCAGCAGTGTCATTTGTAAGCTCCACGCCCACAGGGCGAGTTTTAGCCGCGGGTAAATCTGTGTCAGTCAGGCACTCGGGTCTCTGGCCGTCTTTGTTGTAAGGCCAGTGAACCTCTCACTTCTCAGTTAAGTCACTTCTCTCCATGAAAACCCAGCCATCCCACCTCCCTGTGTGGAGCAACGGGGTCACACCTCTGTAATGTCACTTTTTCTTTAATTTTTTTTTTCCCTTCTTGTCACGTTACAAATCTCTCTGTTCACGGGTAAATGTATTTTGTTCTTCATTTTATCCTGATTCAAGCTTTTCACAATACTAAACTAGAAATCACACAGTTATTATTTTCTCTGAGAAAGGAAATGAATTTGATTCAAAATATAATTTGTATTTAATGTCTTTTTTTTTTAAATAAAAAGTGAACACATTTTAAGACGCTGGCTCTGACATGTTTCTTTTTGATGTGTTGTCTTTTCTCTTCTAAATATAATCATAAAGTTGATGATGAAAGATCCACAACCATTGTTTTAAATAGAATTTTGGACATTGCCACCAAACAACAGAGTTTACATCCCATCTCCATGGACTTCTATGAACTGGAATTGTAAACTTTAGATGTTCATTGATGCTCACCAGTGAGCTCAACTCTACCCTGTCTCAATATACCTTTTTGTAACACTAGTGAGTAGACATAGATAGATATACTAATGCTGTCATACGTTAATGATTACACTGAAATACGTTATGTGCTAATATAACTCATCCTAATCATAATAAGGGTCTCACTACATCCTGATCATTTATCATTGTCAGGTATATGTCCATTATAACTTCACAATTAGCACTGATATATTTCTGAAAAAGATTCCTCATTTCTTTGACAGTATTTTAATCATGCTGAATATAGGAACAGCTGGTCTACCGCACCTTTGATTTATCAATTTATTCATTTTTTTTTAAACATTTTATCAACATTTGGAGGCAGCAGTAGAGCAGCAGCTCCAGCACTACAACAATTTATTTGTACTTTTTTTTGTTTGTTTTATTCATTCAAAATGTCTATGTTTTGACTCTGTTCACCCATGATGCAAACATTCCATTGGGGAACATGTTCATTATATGTATTTCTTTAGAGGATGGTCAGTTTTTTCAGCTTTCACAATGTAAATAAAGGCAGAAACCAGTCATTTGTGTAAAATGAATGTCGTTTGACCTGATTTATAGAATGACTCAAGTGTCCATACTGACCAGCTCCCACCTCCTACAAATAGAAGGAATTAAGATTTTAATCTATAATTTCTTTTCCAAGCACCTACTAAGCACTGTAAGCCCCTAAGCCTAACAATAGAATGTTAAATAATGGCATCATTTCTGAATTCTGAGCGTTTTTATATTTTCTATTCTCTAAAAATATCAAAAGCATCACAACTGTATAAAAGACTACAAAATTGATAATAAAAAAAAAAAAAAGCAATGCAGAATTGTTGATATACAAGATATTTTTGTTTCAGAAATGTTGCGATTATATGTATTAGTGGTCTGCAGAAATGTACAATGGCAACATTTTATTCTGGTGAATAGATTTAATCAGGACTAGACTTTGCTCCTGTTGATGTCCTTGAATGCAATCAGGCTCCTCTCAGTCTTGGAATGTGTCAGTAAGGATAAAGCGAAGGTTCAATTTGTAAAGAATAAAAATAAATCTGGTGGTGCCAGGCAGGCTGGCAGTGGGCATGAGAGGTTGAGGCAAATTCCTGTACCCGACCAAGGCAAACAGAGAGCGGGTCAAAAGGCAGCGTGCACAGGCCGGCCAGAGCTGCCTAGTGAAAAGTCTAAAGTTAGACAGGAGCTCCACTTTAGATCACTCTGATAACACATACAAACACACTCAATATAGAAAATCCAGCCCAGAAGTGTACCTGGGCTGACTTTCACAATCACATCCTGATCAAGATGTTATGAACCTCATGTTTTTCGTTTTGAACGGTGTTTGTGCATAAGTAAATACACACAGGTGAAAGAGAGGTAAAGAGCACATGTACTAATAAAAGGAAAATGCCTTAGGCTGGTTTCACACTGCAGGCAAAACTGGCCCAAATGTGGCTTTTTTGCCCATATTTGACCCATATCTGATTTTTTTAAGACAGTCTGAGCATTACAAATCCAATTTCAAAGACACGTTCATATGTGATTGTTGTGCATGTGTGGTTTTGTAATGCAACTTTAATCTGAACAGTTATGTTGTACATTTCATTTAACTTTCATTATAATGAAACTTTTACTGATATAAAAAGTTAAATGCTAACTAAACCTATGAATACATGTAAATAACTAGTGTAAAATGCAGTTATTCATCTTTTCAACTGTCATCAGATATGACCCATTTGGATGTTCAGAGGCTCTGTAGTGAACGTGGAGACACCGTCATCTTCTAAAACATTGATTCGCCAGTAAAACCCATGGAGTTGGATCAGTGATAGTGAATGGAGATGCTTGGTTTATGTTCAGATAATGATATATTTCACTGAAAAAGTCACTTTTTCTTCATCTTTAATTTGAACTTTTTTGAACATCTACATGATCAGCAAAGTAAATATTGAAAAAAATCTCACTTTCACTAGAAAAACTAAAAATACAGGGAACATTATTGCAATAAATGATGAAAAAGATCACTTAGGAAAGGTTAAATAGAGAGAAAATTTTATGTGGGAACTGCCATTACTGCCAACACTGGATGTTTATGGATTAAATCATAACATGAACAAGCACTCAAAAGCATCAGATGTCAGCAAGAATAAGAATTTATTAGTAAGACCTGCAGTGTGGACATTCACATAAATCCAAATTGTTCAAGTGTAAATAAAGTATTCAACCACCATGTGTCTCCAGAATACTTTGGCGTTGATTGTAAATGACTGTGAACTCTCCTGGGCCAAAAATGTTCACTCATCTGAGGCTGTTTCATCAAAGGGTCTCAGACCTGTGGACCTTACAGTGGAGTTTACTCTTTACTAAAGCAACGTAACAGCTGGTTAGACAGTGACATATTTTTTTCTCAGAGTTGTGTGTTTTTCCTATAAAATGTACAAACTCTTAAATACACCATATTCTTTGAACTATTATCTCAAAATGGAAGTCTGGCTTATCTGAAGTCCAAAAAGTTGAAACCTCAATCCCATTTGACAAAAATGACCAATACTGAGATCCAAGGAAAAGTCAATCTTCAGGTAGATGATTAAACATATCTGCTGCAGAGCTGCTTAGTTCTTTACCCCCTTAAGAAGAACTAAGTTGTTTTTAATTCTGGGCAAATCTAGATCAATTCACAGCAGTGCATTAAATTTACTGTTATTTACTGTATGTATGTACAGTATACATATAACTTCAGGCATGGGCACAATACAAATAATTACAAGTACGTCAAACATTACAATAAGGATTTTGGCTAATGAAATGATTACAAATGTTAATACACAAAGTTAAGTTTGTTAGACACACTAATAGGCTGACAGACATAATCCAGTATCATATTAATTACTGTAAAATAAAGCTAATTAAATTACCTAAGATGAATTACAGAACATTAACTGTGCAACCACGACTGCAGTATATCTGTCTGTTTTCTGTG
>JAPSES010000258.1:2830954-2867598 GCA_029822895.1 Maxillicosta whitleyi
TCATCTTCTACAACATTGATTCACCAGTAAAACCCATGGAGTTGGATCAATGACAGTGGATGGAGACACTTGGTTTATGTTCAGTTATTGAGAGATTTTCTAAAAAAAAAAAAAAAGTCACTTTTTCTTCAGTTTTCTCTATTTCTGATTAATAACCTTTGAATTTATTCTGAGGTTTGATACACATCTGCATGATCAGCCAATTAGATATAGGAAAATACATGGTTTATATAGAAAAAACACAAAATACAGAAGATAAAATTACAATAAATGATGATAAATTGATTAAAGAAGGTTAAATACAGATATTATCTTGCATTCTCCTTGCCACATGTTACAGCAAATTAAAAAAATAATAATAAGAAATGTCCTGAGGTGTAGTAATGTAAAGCACAATGAAAATACAATAACATTTTGTTTGTTTGTTAGTTAGTTAATTGGTACATTTATTTTTGTTTTGTTTTGTTTTTTCAATTATTTGAAAACGTCTCTATGCTCTCTACGCTCAAACGTCAGAACAGATTTTATTTAATTCTTCTTTATTTATGAAGTTCTTCCAACTAAACATCCAGGGTTGTGAGAAGCTACTGTGTCCTGCATGTTTTCTTTGAACATAGTGTTGATCAGGACTTTTTAAAGCAAATAAACGCTCACAGGCAGTTCAATAAAGTTTTGTGCTGCTGTAAACTTTACGGTAAATGCGTGTTCATTGTCTACCCCTCCTACTGATGAAAAAACAAACTCTTTAATCCACCGCTATTACATGTCAAACTTCTGACCAACAAAAACAACCCAAGTTAATACTACACTATTGACTTCCTTCAGCTTCCCATAAGTGGGGATTCACTGTTTTTTTTTTTTTTCTTTTACGTCACTCCAAATTGAATGTTTTTACAGTCAGTGTGTTGCTCATCTGTAAATAATTCATTAGACCTCTGGGAAATGATACAAAGGGTAATTATTTCCCCCTATTTTACCGATTATTTCAGTGTTGTACTCTTATTTGAGTTTCTTGACCTTTTGTTACTTGACCCAAAACTCACTGTACATGTTTGTGTTTTCTTCATTCCTCCTTTAAAAGTGAGTAGTGTTGTTATCTACAGGTTGTACAGTGAAACTGCTGTTTTTCTGGTAGCAGATTGGTTCAAAACATCAGCATGAGGCTCCGTCTGAAAAACAAGACTGGAATCAGGCTGACCTTGACCCTGATGTTGCTTCAAACGTCTTACATCAGCGACTCTGTTTTTCTGCTGTTATGTAACTTTATAGCAGACTGGGATAGCCCCAGTGTGTGTGTGTGTCTGTGTGTGTATATGTGTGGGGTGGGGGTGAAAAAAACACACAGGATGAGTGGACCGGGAGTTGTGCCCCAGTGGCTTTATTTTGTAATCATAATACGCCAATATCATTGCAGTGCAAACACTTAGTATAAAATATCATCTTTAACAAAATGTACATTCACATAAAACATCTCCATAAATACATCTTCAACAAAAGAACTTGACAAATATGTGATCATTCATAATATATCTCTGAAAAAGACATTTTACAATAATAGCTATAATACCTACATATAACAATTGAAACCCGTATTATACAGTATGAAAATATTCAATTTACAGGAAAAATATTGTACATAACCCTTTTCCATCAATGTTGCCAACTGTTAAAGCAAGTGTATAAAAATCCTCATTTTAACCTCTTAGAAACTCAAAGTAAGCATTTAAGCTACTATATAGACTATTTTAAATAGGATAAGAATTACAACTTCATTTCTGCGTCCAAATAAATCTCTCCAAAATCAATACTTGCCATCATTTGAGTTACAAAACTGTTACAGCTCAAACAGTAAAAATACAGGCATTCAACAAAAGGAAATCCACAATAACCGTAGCCACACGTTCCGTTGTGCTACAGCTCGACACTAAAAGTTTGATATGTTTATGAAAATAGGTTGGCACATTTGAAAACCAGCTACCTGTTGACTACAGCCGGCCTGCCTGGTGTCAAACTATCCTGAAACGTCCTCGAAACACACCAAGCTCATGAAGAAGACACGGTCAAAAAAGCACCTGACATTCAAGAGGACCGCTACCTTTATAGCGCATGCATGAGGACTACATTAAAAAAGAGTCACCGCTGCTTGGGCTGTATTAATGTTTCATCAAAGCATGCATGTAAGAGCCACAGGCTTGCAGGCAGTGCATGCTGAACAGATTAGAGGAGGCTGTGGTTAGCCGTACTGTAAGTGGCATGCTAAAATAAATCATCTGGGTTTGTACGAGGAAGCCAGAGACGGAGGTTTGGGTGTCTCCTCATAAACAGCAGTTTTCTTTTTCTACCAAAGCAGCTTCTCATAAAAATAGTAGAACGTAATATTTTAACCATAGAAAATATCTCTTAATAATAAACAAGCACGCAGAAAAGATTTTTTTTTAAATATAGCTCCAGGAGGAAGGAATCACACTCAATCACACAATACAGAAAATAAGTTTTCTAAGTCATGCTTCAATTCCACAGAGATACAGACTTGTGTGGCTAGCTATGCACACTCTATTGGCTACATACACTATCAGGTCAAAATAGGGTCCAGCTGGCTACAGCATGCAAAGGGTGGACAGGCTGAGGAGACAAACTGATTTATTGCTACACTTTGACGAGGAAGAGTCTGGAAGTCAAGCATCACAGGGAAACAGACAGCAAACATGACTGAAATGCAGCAGTGGCATCATGCACTTAAAGACGCTGGGCAGCCTGGCCCAGGGAATCAAGAGTTTACCTCATGTGCCGTTTGAGGGTTAAAGTGAAGGGGCACAAGCCAGAAATGTATGCTGTCACCGACCCGGCAGAGAATTTTCCTCTAACAGGGCGAGCAGGAAAGACTCTAAATATTCATGAGGTGATTGATACCTGATTGGTTCATGAATTCCTCAATGTTTTAGTTTCTCTACATAGACCCCCCATGTTAAAATTTAACTTCGCAGCAGAAATAAACATATTTACAATCAAGCACAAACAATGCTTTTGGCTACATTCTCTGTGAATTGTAACTGTATGGAGGTGATTATATTAAAAGTGTGCATAGGCATAATTGTGATTATTGTTTTAAATGAATGTTTCCTGACAGGTTTACTATAGTTGTGGTTAAAATGTGACACCAATAAGACCATCAGAATATTCTGTTACACAATTCTTTCATGAAATTGCCCAATACTTTAAAATACTAATGTTAACATAACTTTACTACATGAGCTAATGTTATCAGTACATTTTATTAGTTTTATGGTGTCAGTTACTTAGTTCAGTAATATGACAGCAGTAATTTGTATTTATACCACAAAGTCTGTATAAGGAGTTGTGATCTGCAGTTTTGAAGCTGGCTGTCGCGATCTTTTTTGTTTTTGGAGCCAGAAGTGTTCATATTTGGGCAAAAGCAGAAGGAATATGAGAATCTGACGTGTCAAGCTAATGCTAAAGTATAATTTGGAGTAACAGAAAACTTTATCAAACATTACCTAACAAAATAATTTTACAATCTTGTTAGTGCAACCTACATAAACTGAAACTGTGTAAGTTGTTAAACAACAATACAGTCAATCGTTAAGGTATTTATTGGCCAATCAGGTAGGACTTCCCTCATTAATATTACTGTTGCCCTGTGAAAACAAAATTCATTACCCTGCAATGACTGAAGGCAATGCCCTGTTACGTTTGGCAAGTTTCTACCTTTAACTGCCATTTAAATTACACATTTGGCTTCATCCACTCAATAAACATAAATGTTGGACAACAATGTCCAGTATTTAATTCATCTGAGGACTTAATTGGTCTCCAGTAAGTAAATCAACAAATGATCTGAAAGGCAACGTAAAATGGCATTTTTGAGGAGTGGTTGCTAAGGCAACAGCACTGATTTGGTTTAATACAATGGATGTATTAAAAGAACTGGATATGGTCACACAGCTGTGAGGCTAGTTCCCCCATTGGCCACTAGCAGAACTGCAAAAAAAAAAAAAAAAATCCAACATGTCTGCCAAAAACAACAAAATGCTGCGAAGAATAACATGGAGGTCTCAAATGTGTTAAAGGTATAATATGCATAATTTACACATTTATGTACAAATAAAAACAAACAAAAAAAAAAAAAATCCATATTTTCAAATACAGAAATATCTGTAACTTTATCCCATGTCACAGATGGTCGACTTCTATCAATGGTATCATATTATGGGTAAACCGGAAACACCAGGTTTAATGATATTAGTTTGTCATGTGATCTGCTCAAAGGAATCATACAGTTCATATCTGTGAATAAATAAATAACAAGCTGTACCAATAGAATATGTTTAATTTTAGGTATTAGATGGTGTTTTTAATGTTGCTATGCTGTTTGTAGTCTGTCAGTGCTTAAAGTGTTCAGTATGTCAGCAGTAACCTATAGGATTTTTTGTCAAACTATGTATTTTATTTGACCGCTACACTCATGACAGAAATGACATACTTCATGTTTAATCCTCTGAATGTGTAGAAAAAGCAGTTGTAAATACAGTAAAGGTAAAATCTGCATGCCTGTCAAACACTCATATGTTTTGGGACGTAGAATTAAAACTATGAACCAGACTTTTTGGCACCAGTGAAGAGTGAAAGAATGGCCGCCATTTTGGAGCCTGGCATCCAGTTCTAATAATACATCCATGTTTTATACTGAGAGAACAGGGTCAGTTAAAAGGATTATTAAAGGACCTTCTAGATGTGGCTGTTGTGAGAGGCTTGTGTGCTACACTATCAATTGTGCATTGTTTTTGTTTTTGAACGCTGATCTAGTTTCTTACAGTCGTGGATACAGATTAATTCCTGGAGACGTCCTTGGCCTTTGATTGGTTACAGAACAACGTGGCTAAAACATCCTGTATCCTGTTCACGACACCTGTGGTGAAGCAACAAACAGGGCTCAGGTATGGAGGGAGGGTCCGAGGACGCCTCAGACTCCCCTCTTCAGTCCCAAACAGGTCCAGGTCCTGACTTACTATTGGGCGATGAGCCCACAGGCAGTAGAGTGGGAGTGGAGGGCAGCTCTACTGGTTTCGTTTTTGTAATCTCTCTCCTGCCTCCACAATGGTTTTGTTGCCTTCGATGGTAGCAGTGTCCATCACACCATCGCCATGGGGACGGAGGGCAGGTACCTGGTGGTGCTGGTGGAGGCCGTTGGCTTAGCTGTGCTTGGGCTTGAGGTCCTGATGGTGGCATAGGTGGCGATGGTTGGGGCGGGGCTTAGCCTGGTGCACACGCTGCCATGGGTAAATGCGCTTGACCGGCGTTCTGTGTTTAGAGGCTGTTGCTGCGTCTGAGCCGGGCGGCTGCCCTGTTTGCGCCCATTAAGGAAGTAGGTGAGCATCTGACCTTTGCCTTTCACGCTGACCTGGCCACGGCAAACGAAGTCGTAGGAGTCCGTGATGAGACGATAGACATCCTCCGTCACCTGGAGCAGAAACACAGGAGACCAGTGACTCACATGGGTGTTTACAGACATCATTTACTTTAATTAAATATGGTCAAAGCAGAAAATGTTGCAATGGGAACCTGGTAAGTTACTAAATACCATAAAAGTGTAACATTTGAGCAAATATGACAAAAATACTCATGTCCTTTCCTCAAGTAAACATTCAAGAATTTGTATAAAACAATAAGTAGAAGTGATTAAATTTCTTTACTATGGCAAAAATGGTGAAAAATATACTTTAAATATTAATATAGAGTAAGCTGTATATATAATCTAAAGAAAATTAAAAAAAAGAATAGCAATATAATGAACATAATTAAAATTCACTTTGTCACAGTTTTGACTTTCAGCAGTAAAACTCCCAACATGTTTTCACTTATCCAGTCTCCTTTTCTGGTTGGTGTTGTGTTCTTGTATCTTTTACACCATTTTTATTTTGCTACATGTGTGATGTGAACTAACAGATAAACCAATAAATTGATGGTATGCCATGAAAATTGAAGCTGAGAGTGTGGATATAATTTCACTGAACTGAGCTCACATTGATACCAATAAAAGAAGAACATTACTGTGTGTTAAATATTTGTTTTTGCCTGTAGGAGTGCCAAAAAGTTCCAATAGACTTATTGGTAATTGGTTCTTGTGTTGTTAATTCAATAAAAACTTTGATAGTGTCTGAATTCATCTTATTTTTCAGTTAGAAGTACGTGTGTTTCAACTTCTACCAGTCATTTCAACACTGTCCACCTACATGTTCTATTAAAACTGGACCGCTGCTGTTATAAACCAGTGTGTGTAAGGCTGCTGTGGGCACCAAATAATGTGTCTGACTATGAATCAGAAGGTTCTAGGTTCTGCTCCTGACTAACTTGACCAAAAACTTCATCTTACTCAATTTCTTACACTGTGCATCATTGGTAAGAATCTAAATGAGGTAGGAATTATTCTGAAGATTGTTACATTGATTCAGCCATGATTATAACTTATTCTCTTTTACCTCTGAAGCAGCATTATACAGAACACCCTGTCAAAATCTGACTCTAACTGGTATTTCTGTCCAAAAACACACAAAAAATTTCACCAGGAGCTACTAGTATTAGACAAACCAGAGGTGACCATGGAGAGGACGTGAGCAATAGAAGAAAAGACAAAAATCCAGGCACACGTGTAAACACACAGGTGTATTTTTTTTTAATTACAGCACCAAAAAAATTAATCTACAGGACTTCACGAAATAAAGTCAGTGTTTTCTAGTATTTCTGTCCATTTTATTATTATTTTTCAGTTAGAAGTACCTATTTTTCCACTTCCTGTCCACTTCTGTCCACCTACATGTTCTATTGTAACTGGACCAGTGTTGTGCACTGTGTGTCAGGCTCCAACCACAGGGCTAGCGGTGCAATGGATAACGTGCCTGACCACAGAAAAAAAGATTCAAGGTTGAGCTCCTGGCAACTTAGGTTTGCTGATGGTTGCAGCTCTAGTCCATCCTCCTACATTGTGCATCAAACTGCATTTCCATCTGTATGAATCCAAATAACACGAATATTCTAATGAAGATCATTTGCATTGACGTTCATGATTATCACCACATCATGCAAGAATAGATGGTGGAGCTGCACACCACCTGAACAACATGTGTGGAGTTGTAAGTCTGTTATGAAAAATGAACCTGAGAGGGTGGACATGATTTCACTGAACTGAGCTCACATGGATACTGATAAAAGAACGACATTAGTGTCTGTTAAATATGTGCTTTTGACTGTAGGAGTGCCAGAAAGTTCCAGAAGACTGTATTTGTTGTGTTGTTAATTCAATAAAAATTTTGAAAATGTCTGACTTCATCTTATTTTTCAGTTAGAAGTACCTGTTTTTCCACTTCTACCAGTCATTTCAACACTGTCCACCCATATATTCTACTACAACTGGACTACTATTGTTATAAACCAGTGTATTGTGTGTAAGGCTAGTGCTTACAGCCATAGGGCTAGTGGTGCAATGGATAACGCATCTGACTACGGATCAGAAGATTCTAGGTTCGACTCCTGGCTAGCTCGGTGCACGTTTTAAGTTGCTGATGATGGTTGGACTTTATCTTATTTAACTACTTGCAAACATCTTACACTGTTCATCATTGGTAAAAATCCAAATGAGGTGTGAAATATGGATTATACAAAATAGCAGCTATCAACTATTAATTGACTCCTAAATTGTGACAAACCTCACCCTAACCAATATTGATATTTAATAATGTTAAGTTTACTACTATTTTTCAGTTAGAAATACCTGTTGTTCCACTTCTATCAGTCACTTCAACACTGTCCACCCATATATAGTACTGTAATGGACTACTATTGTTATAAACCAGTGTATTGTGTGTAAGGCTTGTGCTTATAGTCACAGGGCTAGTGGCGCAATGGATAACGCGTCTGACTACGGATCAGAAGATTCTAGGTTCGACTCCTGGCTAGCTCGGTGCATACTTTAAGTTGCTGATGATGGTTGAACTTAGCTTGCTCAACTATTTGCAATCATACCTTTATACTCTGTTCATCGCAGGTAAGAATCCAAATAAGGTGTGAAATCTTGTGGATTATACAAAACAGCAGCTTTCACCACTTATTAATTCACTCCTATATTGTTTTAAGTCTGACTCTAACCAATATTTATCCTTAATAATGTTAATTTTATTACTCTTTTTCAGTTAGAAATACCAGTTTTTCCACTTCTATCAGTCATTTTAACACTGTCCACCCATATATGCTACTATAACTGGACTACTATTGTTATAAACCAGTGTATTGTGTGTAAGGTTGGTGCTCACAGTCACAGGGCTAGTGGCGCAATGGATAACGCGTCTGACTACGGATCAGAAGATTCTAGGTTCGACTCCTGGCTAGCTCGTGTCTGTTTTGCTGATGTTTGCACCTATATTCCTTCATCAGCTCAGTGTTTGCTTTAGTTTTTGCACTTTTTAATGGGGTTGTAAATATTTTTGTTCTTACATTGTACATCAAACTGGAGTTTGTGTTCAAGAGTGAAGTAATAAATGAATCAGACTTGAATTTGACAACATTTAGTGCTAAGATTGTAAAAAATAAAATTAAAAAAATGTTTTATGTTCTCCTAAATAGTAGCATGATAAAAAATATGCTTTAACATTTTTAGTGATAACACTATTACAGTATTTTAAACAGTTGCATTTTCCTGCTGAATTTTTTTTTTTTTTTTGTTACTTTATTTCATATACTTAAAAAAAACACAATATTTCTTTCTGAAGAGAGAAAGAGAAGACATACTGTATCTCTGTGTTTTAAATATTTTAACAGGTTTATCATAGTATTTTTGATTTAAAGAACATGATTCTATCCTTCCAGAAGATCATTCTGGGATCATCAAAAACTTTACAAGAACATAGCTTGGATATTTCCTCAGAATGCGTTTAGAACATGACGTTAAATCTCAGCATTTATCAAACCAAACACAAAGCCTCAGGTGTCTTGGTAGGTCTGTTTCCTGTTTTGTCTAAACATGTCCAGTACTGAAACATTTCTCTTTAACATTTTTCAAGTTAAGTTTACAAGTTAATAATTGACACTTTACCTGTGATTACAGAATAAAGCAGCAGTGTGAGTGCATAAGGTGAGTACAGACTGCAGGGCTGTACCTGTATCTTTCCTTGTACTCCTGTACTGTCCATCCTGCTCGCTACGTTCACCGTGTTCCCCCAGATGTCGTACTGAGGCCTTCTGGCTCCGATCACACCTGCCACCACCGGCCCAACATTGATACCTGGTGGAAATGCAACCAAACAGCCACATCTGGATTCATATTATTTAAATAACTTCATGGTCTGTTTCTTTATATGAAATAAACACATTTATCCTGACAACAGTTTGGAATAAGATAAACTGTTACAAATGTGAGCTGGTTAAATTGATAGAACTATGTTTTATTGGTTAAGAATTTAAGAGAATTTAAGTTTTTACTCCTTAAATCTTGAACTTAAGTGTATTTTTATTTGTCCATTTAAACACTTTTAGTACATTTTAGTTTACTTCACTTCAAACCTTTGTATATGTTTTTTTCCCTTCCTTTATTTTATTCCTTTCTTTAAGCACTTCATAAATCCGAAGTACATTATAACTAAAAACTTGCTGTCTCTCAGTTAAGTCAAGACTGGAGATTGTTCTTCCAATATTGAAGCTTAAAAATTAAGCAAGACAAAAAATCTATATATTAAAAAACAAAAACATGTTTTTTATTTATGCTGACCCAGCATTTATCAGTTTGTTTAGTTTAATAGAAAAAACTCAAACATTATATATCCTGCTTTGCCTTATAATTAGACTTTCAAGTCTGAAAGTAAATCCATTCTTTTGTGTTGTTAAAGTTGAGGTACATGATTCTAATCCAATACACTTCTTTTCTAATTCAGAAAATTGCCTACACAGCTCCTTTCATACTCCAATAGACATTGTGTAGGTGGGAAAAAATGTAGTATTTGAACATAAGTGGTTCTTTCAATGACAGAATAGCAAATTATAGAATAACCTAGCAAAACAAAGCAGCAAATTAAAACACAAAAGGTGCCTTGAAAAAATATAACATTATATTGTGTGTGTATAAAATGTATTTAAAAATTGGGTTGTGGAGAATATTTCTTTACTTTTTTATCTTTGTCCATTTATTTCACACCAAAACTAAATTATCAAATCTGCTTAAAAAACATATAAAAACTACTTTAACCCATAAAAACCCCAAAATGCCACAAACCATCTACAGAGCTAAACTGTTTAATATTTGTTGATCTAGTAATCCTATAAATACATGTAAATAATTTGTGAAAAATACAGTTTGTCATTTTTTCATGGTCATCAGATATGACTCATCTGGATGTTTAAAGGCTCTGTAGTGAACGTGGAAACACCGTCATCTTCTACAACATCGCTTCACCAGTAAAACGTATGGAGTTGGATCAATGACAGTGGATGGAGACACTTGGTTTATGTTCAGTTAATGAAAGATATTGTTGAAAAAGTTCCTTTTTCTTTCTCCGAGCTTTTATGAACCTCTATATGATCAATCAATCAAATATAAGAAAATACATGATTATCATAAAAAAGCACAAAATATAGATCATAATATTACAATAAATGGTGATAAATCACTTAAGAAAGGTTAAAATAAAGAGAAAAAATAATTTGGGAACTGCCACAAAAATAGCACAGGGTAAGGTTTAGGGGGTTAACTGAAAAAAAAAAAAAAAATGTTCTACGCTGTGCTTTGTCAAAAATGCATTAAAACATCTTTATTTGGGCCACAGTGCATAAGTCTGACTTTTAACTGGATCAGCTGTAATATCCATTCTGTTTTTCCAGTCTTAGCTCAAACTGCTGAATGAACAGCCGCCTCTGTATTGTTAATGCAGCATTTGCGAACCTGCTACAACTTGACCAAATTGTGTTTTTCTGACCTTTCTGGGAAACCACTATCACACAATTTACCGAAAGTTGTGTTTCTGCAAAGTGGGTCCACACAAATATACAGTTTTTTGCACATGGAGCCCCAGTCTGCAGACAGGATGGCACTGTGTACACCAGGCTCCCGTCGCAGGATCCCCACAGGATACCCAACACAATGGAGTCCAGAGCTTCAGGTCTCGCTGTGACGAGCTTCCTGCAGGGACCGCTCTTTCTGTGATGCATTTCCTCCCGAATTTACCGGCAAAACTGAGCGTAGACGGTGCCCAGTGCAATAGGTCAGACACTAATATTTATAGAGAGCAACGCGAACATTGGGGTCATCATAGGTAAGGAAACTAAAACGAGTGGAAAGAAAAGTAAAAATGTCCAACAAAATAAAATAAAATAAAAGATGCATGTGATGATTGTGTTTGTATTTACTGTATCTAAACTATTTAACCAACGTCTTGACTGATGAAGCAAATGTGTCATGACTATTTAATAAATAAGGTTAGATTTCAACTTTTTTTTTTCAGTTTTAGTTTAATTTATTTTGTTTTTTTTAATAATATATATATTTTTCTACATGTTAGTAATTATGTTTTGTCCTGTTTCAGATATCTTCTTTATCTCATGTTAATGTTCTTATTGCCTTTTGTTTCTCTTTTTTTTAGACTAGACTGAATTAATTAATTGAACTAATATAAAACACAAAAATCTATGTAAGATCAGCTTGATTCTCTTCCAGTGACAGTTGGTCATAGTGATTTAATAAACAACATCTTTAAGAACCATATTTGATGTCTTGAGTTCTTTCATTGTAACTTTTCTAGCTTCAGTAAATCAAAGTTCTTCTCATAAAACCTGAAACATTAAAACAACCTTTAACACTAAATAAAAGTAAAGTAAAACTAAGTAATTATTTAGGTCATTATGCACTTGTAAAACTAAAACTGTACAGAAACAAAAACTGAGGCTACATAAAAACAAACAAAAAAACCCCCATATAGTATATAATTAACATTTTGAAAATAAAAAAAAAAAGTTGTGTTTAATCAAACCAAAGCAAAGGACGTCAAGTGCCACGAAGTGTGAATTCACAATTCACATTATTCACAATAAAAGCCCTAAAAACATGCAGAAAACTTTGTGAATGAACTTAATTCAGGGCGTTTTGTTAAAAGCAAAGCACGTATGTTTATTCACACCATGTTTACTGATATTTACTCATGTTATCTCAATTAATTCTAATGAAATAACCACAAAGAAAGAGATCATTGAGTGAATAATTTATGGAACAATAACTCCACAAGTCAACAAAATAGTGTTTTAAGATAAATTCTTATTTCAAAGCACAACATAAATAAGCATGTTATAAAAATTATTAGTATATTATAAAGATTATTATAGATATTGTTGATTAAAGTATCTGAATTAAATGTTACTAAGCTGTTGCGTCAATGTGAGAATACAATTATAACTAAAGAAAAATAAAAAAAAACAGCTGACCAGACTAAATACAAACAAAAACAAATCAAAATGGAATATGGAATAACTCAGGTGCTGTGCATTGATATGAATGTGTGTTTTCGCTCACCAACTCTCAGGACAAAGTCATTGTACGACTGGTAGTTGATGGCATCCAGGACGTCAAACATCTCAATGGCAAAATCTGACACCGTGCATAAATGTGAAGTGATGGACTTCTTAGCCTAGAAGAGTCAGAAAGACGCATACAAAGAACACGCACACAAACAAACAAACAAACAAACAAGAGGTAATATTAGCCTCCTTTCATTTCTGTTTCCACTGTGTGAATATACAGGTTTAGTATTTACTGTATGTCAGCGCACAAGCATGCAGCGGGGTTATGAGACGCGCTGATAGGTTTGAGTAAAGTTTTGCAGAAGGCCTCTTTTGTTCGCGGATTTGAAGAAACTTTTACGTATGCGGAATATTCCAACGTAACAAAGGCTGGTAATCCCTCATACAGGATTTGCGTCATGAAACGTGACAGCTTTCAAAACACAAGAAACAACTACCTGTAAATACTAGGCCTCTTATAAAGGCAGCTTTGGAAATGTGCTAATACGCTACAAACACACACACACATGCATAGATACACAAGTACTTGATCTAAATATAGCTCCAGCATGTGTACCTTGGAGGCAGTTGTGGGAACCAGCCCGACTGCAGCCATGTATGTACTGCCAATGGTTTTAATTTTCTCAATATCCCTGTAGCACTCTTTGTCCATCAGCTGGAAACAGAAAAGAAGAGGAAAAGGACGAAAACAGGAGGAAGACATTACAAATTTTGCATCAAACTGGGGTAAAAATGTCAGTACTGGTTTATATACTCTGTATTTTTGGTCATGCAGGCAAACAAATCCAAATGCAAATTTATTTTAGCATGTTTGAGTAAATGAATGCTTTATGTTGCTGATTATAGATTCACGCAGGACAAAACTCATCTGTAAGTAATTCCTCATTCTGAAGAACTTTCCCAACCGCAACCAGTGCTTATTACATTGCATCAATAAACACAGTGTTTTTTAAACCCTCAGTCGTGGCCACAGTTTCATCTTTTCTAAATGACACGAGGTCGTATTACTCTGCAGTTTCCCTCCAAATCTTTGCTCAACTACAGTCAGACATGAAACCTGCAGGAAAAAATAAATATGAAACGGCAGATTTATGATGGAAGAAAGCTGTTAGTCACCTCATCAAAGTCAGCGATGATCTCATTGAGAAGCCTCAGACACTCGACTCCCATGTTGTTCCCGTCAAGCTCGATGTAGAAGTCGTTGAAGTTGGCGATGGAGGCGAATAACACTCCGACCTGAGCGTAGGACTGGTAATACAGGTCCTGGAGGGGGAGAGGAACCAACAGGACACTTTAGTTTAGGTAGAACCAACCTTACAGAATTACAGTAAATTGTAAATAACACATGGACAAAGGAAAAACTGGGTGTAGATCACAGCTAATCATATGTTCAGAGGAATAGCAAAAAGGTGGCTGAGAAATTATGATGTCTGCATTCACAATAATCAAGTGATGCAAATATGGAAAAATGAATTTGGTGTTTTCATGTTTTGTGAAACTCTATGAGAGTTTCTTGGTTTATGTTATGGGCATTAAAAGTAAAAAAAAAATAAAAAAATCTATAACTAAAAGATGATTAAATCAAGGATCACACATGTTAAAAGACTGTTTTTATGTTTTCTATCTGAGAGTTACTTTTCCACACTTTCACTTTTTTCCCACAAGCTGCGAGTGGAAAAGGGATGGATGGTGGAGCTGCACACCACCTGAACAACATGTGTGGAGTTGTAAGTCTGTTATGAAAAATGAAGCTGAGAGGGTGGACGTGATTTACCTAAACTGAGCTCACATGGATACTGATAAAAGAAAAGGCATTGGTGTCTGTTAAATATGTGCTTTGACTGTGGGAGTGCCAGAACGTTCCAGTAGACTGGATTGAGAAGTGGATTTGTTGTGTTGTTAATCCAATGAAAATGTCTGATTTCATCTTATTTTTCAGTTAGAAATACCTGTTTTTCCATTTCTATCAGTCATTTCAACACTGTCCACCTACATGCTTTACTATAACGGGACTACTATGGTTTAAACCAGTGTACTGTGTGTAAGGCTGGTGCTTACAGTCACAGGGCTAGTGGCGCAATGGATAACGCGTCTGACTACGGATCAGAAGATTCTAGGTTCGACTCCTGGCTAGCTCGTTGTGTCTTTTAAGTTGCTGATGATGGTTACAGCAATATCCTGTCCATGAAACTACATTTCAATCTGTACAAATCCAAATGACATTTTGTGATGAAGATCCTTACACTGAAACATTGATACAATTCCAAATGAGCAACACCTTCTGCCAAAAATTCTTAAATCGACTGACACAACGACTTTTGCACCAATATATTCTACTATAACTGAACTACTATTGTCAAAAACCAGTGTAATGTGTGTAAGTCTGCTCTCTTAGAAAAGTAGGGCTAGTGGCGCAATGGATAACGCATCTGACTTCGGATCAGAAGATTCTAGGTTCGACTCCTAGCTAGCTCAGTTGTTACTTTAGCTCATTCAACTATTTGCAATCATACCTTCACACACTGTTCATTGTAGGTAAGAATCCAATGCTGTGAAATGTTGTAGATCATACAGAACAGCAGCTATCAGCACTTAGTAATTGTGACAAATCTGACTCAATATTTATCTTTAATAATGTTAATTTTATGACTCTTTTTCAGTTAGAAGTACCTGTTTTTCCACTTCTATCAGTCATTTCAACACTGTCCATCTATATATTCTACTATTGTTAATAACCAGTGCTGCCCAGTTAGTAAAGCAGGGCTAGTGGCACAATGGATAACATGTCTGACTACATATCAGAAGATTCTAGGTTCGACTCCTGGCTCAATTGGTACATGTTTCAAGTAGCTGATGATGGTTGCAGCAATATCCTGTCCATGAAACTACATTTCTATCTGAACAAATCAAAATGACATAAATGTTATAATGAAGATCCTTACACTGAAACATTGATATAATTCCAAATGAGCAACAACTTCCGCCAAAACTCCTTAAATTGACTGACACAACAACTTTTGCACCAATATCTTCTACTATAACTGGACTACTATTGTTAAAAACCAGTGTATAGTGTGTAACGCTGGTGCTTAGTCACAGGGCTAGAGGAGGGTAAAGTGCCTGACTACGCATCAGAAGGTTCGACTCCTGGCTGTCTTGATACCTTCTTTTCTACAAGGATTTTGTTCCTTTCAAAGGTGAAAATGTAGTTTAATAACTTTAAATATTGAAAATTGAAAGCAAATCAAATTTGTGTGTGTAGGGGTGTTTTCTGGCTTTCTTCATTCATTCAGACTGTGACGCCTATGATGATAGTTAACTTTCTTCTAACTTGAATTTGGACCTCCTACTCAACAACTGCCTTTAGATTATGTAGGTTTACTGGGGCATTTCCATGCACTGATTGCAAATTTCCTGGCATGTGCACCCAATCTAAAATCAAACAAAATTCACCAATATAGTAGACATATTAAATGTTACATTAACTGCTGTAAAAGCTGCTGAATATGTGCTTTTTTTTGTGTTTCACTTTGGGTGAAATGCTCCTTCAAACAGCAGTTCACCTTCAGCAGGAAAAGAGAGCTACAGAATAAGACTTCTGTTTTGTCACTAATAGTAAATACTGATAAATTGAGCACATGAATGCTGTATGTTTGTGTGCAGCTACTGTCGTGCAGGATAAAAACAACAAAAGCAAACCTTTTGCTCATGTTTTAGCAGTGAATCGAGACCTTTGAAATCCAGGTAGCAGAGTCCCACTGTGCTGTGTTATGAATACAGTGTATGGATGAACTTTAGCCCAGAGGAAAGAGAGGAAGCCTTTCTATACACTGCAGCTCCGAGGGGTCAGCGATGTGCCGGAAACATACTTCCTGACTTCCTGCCCCCACTGTTTGCTAATCTGAGCCTCAGATGATCCCTGCACCGTCTGATGCACTGCCTGCTGATTGGAAAAGGATAAGACCAACTTTATCTTTTTATTATTAACAAATGAACAATGAACAGGCCCGAATCAACAGTGAATTAATCCTACAGCACCAGTGCACTCTCTGGTGCTTATGGTTCAAAATGCAGCAGCAAAACATGATCACATTGTGTGTTTCAGTAACTTCAATGAACGTTTAATGTATGTTTTATCCAAAATATATATAGCAAGTATGTATTTTCAGCTAAATTCTTGGGTACGAGAAATTAAGTTATATTGAATTTGCCTGCAAAAAGACAAAACAAATTATTTTCTGTGGCACTTTTGGCCTTTAGGGATAAATAGACATATTCTTATTTTATTATTTTTCCAGAGAGATGAGAGGATTTGTCCATGATTTTAAAGTGAAAAGATTATGAAAAAACATTGACAGAAATGGTAAGCTGCTGTACTGGTGTCAGTGTGCAGTTCATTCATGCCCAGTTGCCTCAAGGTCAAAAATGGGACTTTATTTTACTTATATCAGATATAATAATATTTTAAAACTGGAAAAAATAGAGCCTCTAATCCCAACCATGTTATGAACAGTGAAAACAAACAGTTACCATTAAACCAGAGCAATAGCTTCTTAATTCCAGATCAAATCTATCTTCAAGGGATGTGAATACTGTCTTCTGTGACTGTAATGTTATGTTAAATTCATGTATCTTTGTCTGTTGTCTAAATCTCACATTGATGATGTTGCAAGTGGAGCAACTGAGGTGCAAGAAATGTTGAGATTTGATCTGCGAATGAAACTGCTAATTACTTATTCTTACTTATTCTGACTGAAAATAGAGTTTGGTTATTCTGTTATATATCACTGTGCCGTGGTCACATGCCTCTGCTAACCAAGTTAAAGTTTACACCTTAGGCCACATGCATATGATATATATACTTTGAAATCATGGGATGGACAATATAGCAAAGTCATGAAATGTATCACAATATAAAAGTGACAAGGTCTGAAGAGTCTGAAGACTTTTCTGATGATATTAACATGGGAAACATTTTCAGCCTGTTAACACAATGACAAATAAACCATTGTGCATTTTAGTAAAAAAAAAAGAATAAGAAAAAAATCATGAACTTTAAAAGGTTTTTAACCGGTTGAGCAATTTTATGTCACAATATGTATTTGCATCAGTACATATGTCAGTGTGTTTCAAAACAACTGAGGTTTCAGGTTTTATAAGGTACACTGAATGCACTGTGAATTCTCCGTTGCTGTCAAACTCTGACAAATACAGTAGAAACATGTCTGTAAATGAAACCACAGCACATTACGCTTTTACATTTACCTGCCAAACAACTTTCTGAAATCTGCCTACATATGCTGCTTCATAGGTGTTGCTTTACTTTCCGCTGTATGATACAATGTAAACAATTTAATATCAAGTAAAAGTTTATCACTGGGATCAATTTGAATAATCTGATTTGTTTTATCACCCAACTTTATTTAGAGGGGATTTATTAAAAGATCTGAAGCGTGTTCTGTTGAAATGGACCTTCTCACATCGTTTGCAGTCCAACTTATAACATCGTTCTCTGTTTCATCTCTGAACTCAGCATTATACAAACACATATTGTCATTTAGTTGATAAGTATTATGTGGGTGATACTTTATGTTGTGTATCCTGATTCTAAAATCGTTGTATAATAGTAATGACAAGCTGTGAAGAGCTTTTGCATCAGTGATTGTGTGGTTGATAGTATTCTGTGTTAAAGCCACAGTAATCCCTTTTATAAACCAGTACATTGTGTGTCAGGCAGCTGCACATGCAGCATCACAGGGCTAGTGGCGCAATGGATAACGCGTCTGACTACGGATCAGAAGATTCTAGGTTCGACTCCTGGCTAGCTCGGTTTTCCCTTTTTTACTGGACTTTGTCCCCCCCCCCCACCACCTGTGTGTTCATTCACTAATGTCTTTAAATATTGAAATTTGGAAATAAAGAAATGCATAGAGTCATTTCAACACTGTCCACCCATACTTTCTACTATAACTGGACCACTTTTATTAAAAACCAGTGCACTGTGTCAGGCCTAGTTAAGAAAATAGGGCTAGTGGCGCAATGGATAACGCGTCTGACTTGGTATCAGAAGATTCTAGGCTTTACTCCTGGCTAGCTCTTTGGAAACTTCCTCAACTACTTGCAATCATACCTTCATACAATGTTCATCGTAGGTAAAACTCCAAATAAGGTGTGAAATCTTGTGGATTATACAGAACAGCAGTTGACAACAGTTATTCATTGACTCCTAAATTGTGTCAAGTCTGACTCTAAGCAATATTTATCTTTAATAATGTTAATTTTACTACTATTTTTCAGTTAGAAGTACCTGTTTTTCAATGTCTACCAGTCATTTTGACACTGTCCAGCTACATGTTCTACTATAACTGGACTACTATTGTTTAAACCAGTGTATTGTGTGTAAGGCTGGTGCTTACAGTCACAGGGCTAGTGGCGCAATGGATAACGCGTCTGACTACGGATCAGAAGATTCTAGGTTCAACTCCTGGCTAGCTCGGTACATACTTTAAGTTGCTAATGATGGTTAAACTTTAGCTTGCTCAACTATTTGCAATCATACCTTCATACACTGTTCATTGCAGGTAAGAAACCAAATGAAGTGTGAAATGTGGATTATACAAAACAGCAGCTGACAACTATTAATTGACTCCTAAATTGTGACAAATCTGACTCTAACCAACATTGATGTTTAATAATGGTAATTTTACTACTATTTTTCAGTTAGAAATACCTGTTTTTCAACTTCTACCACTCATTTCGACACTGTCCAGCTACATGTTCTACTATAATGGGACTACTATTGTTATAAACCAGTGTACTGTATGTAAGGCTGGTGCTCACAGTCACAGGGCTAGTGGCGCAATGGATAACGCGTCTGACTACGGATCAGAAGATTCTAGGTTCAACTCCTGGCTAGCTCAGTTTTCCCTTTTTTACTAGACTTTGTTTCCTTTCACCCCCCCCCCCCCCACCCCCCTGTGTGTTCATTCACTAATGTCTTTAAATACTGAAATTTGGAAATAAATTAAACTTTTTTTATGGAGCGATGTTTGCTGCTTTTATCCATGCATTCAGACTCTAATGGCTATGATGATAGTTAAGCTTTCATTTGGAACTCCAACTCAACAACTGCATTTAGATTATGTAGGTTTTCTTTGGCATTTCTTTGCACTGAGTGAAAATTTCCTATCGTGTACATCCAATCCAAAATCAAACAAAATTCTTAAAGGGGGTTTGATAAAAGGTATTAAATATGTTCTGTAGAAATAGATCTTCTCACTTTTTTACTCTAGTGTAATTCAGGTGACTCATTCCCAGTCAGGAACATGACGTCTTCTCTTACAGTGTTTTCAGTCCAACCTTGTGTGCTTTTAACCTTTTGACTTCAGTTTGATGTAAAGCATAACTGCAGGTGTGAAACCTCCCATGAACCAGGGTCAGGACAAAACAGTGATTAGTCACAGTCCAGATGAAACAGAACTACAGCTCTGAGATGTAATCATAATGATTCTGATAGCTCATCTAACAGAAACTGCCAAAATCATACAAATGAACGGTGTTTGGTATGGCCCAGTCCTTTAGATTTTTTTCTCTGCAGGTTAACATTTGCTGTTGGAAATAGATGCTCACCATGTTCCTGGGGTTTGACATGAGGAAGTGCTGAGCCACATGAGCCGGCAGCAGGTTGAACAGGATCCTCTTATTGTCCAGCTTCACCTTTTCCATGTCATCTCTCTCCTCCTCTGCCTGAAAGAACACAAAATCCAGCTGAGAAGATGAAATTGTGTCCTTACAATGTGATAGAACATAATCTGTGCTGTATAATAACCTATTGTTGCAAGTCAAAGCTCCAAAGGAGATGTAATTGCTTATCTTTATCACTAGAGGGAGATAATGATTTGCAAACACCACAAATGTTCACTGTCATTCCCAAAATAGAAACATATATTTTCATCATGTGCTGCACAAACACACATGGAAAAAAAAATCTGTAGTAGGATGATATTATGCAGGCTTTAAAAGTATTTTTTTTACAAAAAAATGAAGGAAGAATATTACAAAAATAATTATTCAATCTGATATGAATACCTGATATGTGTACCTTAACAATATCTGCACTAGAACAATAAAAAAAACCAATAAATTGTTTTAAATTTACCTCACACACTACCCTTTTCTTTCCACTTATCAGAATTATTGAGTAGAAATATATATAAGTAAGAAATATATGTAAGTATTTATTTAGTTAAAATTAAATAGGTGGAAAGCAGAATGCAGTTACATTCTTAAAATCAATCGAATACTTTACATATTACATGTGTAAGTAGTAAAGATACAAAATGCCTTTGCCCATTTTATTTGAAGAGGATTAGATACAAGGCAGCAACTCCACTCCAGAAACTAAAGTTACAACCAGACTAATGTATTTCAATTTATAACACCATTTTAAGCTGCAAATAATGATTTTTTCAAAAGCATTTTGGGTAAAATTTCCAAATATTCTCAGAAATGCATATCACATAATGAGCAGAGATGATAATGCAGCATGAATTTAATCTGTGGTATCATTAGAAAATGCAGAATTTAACTGTAGAACAGCTGCTGACTGACACAACTGAGACAGAATTGCTTGTTGAAATAACAGCTGGTAGCCAACGGCAACATCTAATTTTCTAATAAAGGGTCACATGAAAGGGGTGCGACAAAGCAGGGAATAACAGAGACTGATAAACCCAATCAAACAGTTAATGGATGTCTGCATCATCATGTCTGTGATTTCATCCATCCATGTGATAACACAGTGTAGAGTTTCTACCCTAAACAGGGTGCACTATGTTTCCAAATTTTCTATTTTCAGGCGGTTAAAACACAAGAGCAGTGTGGTGTATACAGTATGTAGGAAAAAGATATGTGTGATTAGTGGTTTTCATTATAACTTCATGCTCTGTGTTGTTTGAAGTTGTAGAAAGTCATTTTCACAGATGAAATATGACACTGCACTAGTTTTTCCATAATCAAATGGAATATTTTAACTGCATTTAAGGCCATATGTTTTGTAATTTGCAGGAAAATATATTTTAGTAATCCTTTAGTAATATTTGGGAGTTGACCTGTTGATAATGATTGCTAAAAACATTGATGTCAGTGTTGGTGGATGTTGGTTACTTGAACTACTCAAACAAATATCATATGTTTGATTATTATCATATCATGATCAGTTATTTGTAAAGAACTGCATAGGTGTTGTGACTGCATTATGTAATAGAAAATTATGAAATATGTGTTTTTGCACATTTTTGTTGTTTTAAAAAGTGTATTTTATGTGTTTTTAATCCTCACCATGCCAGTTATTTAGTCCTTATAGACATTCACTCATGACATTCTTGGAGGAAACACTTGTTTGCTCTTTTTTCTTCACGCATCACCTGTAAATATGTTTGGATATGCAAATGTCCTCTGCAGATTTACACACCTGAGTAGCCCAGAGATAGTCGAGCCGTAGCTTCAGATCTAGCTGTCGCGAATGCAGAGCCAGAGCTCCAGAAAACAACAAGACTGCCAAGACAGGATCATAACCTCTGGTGTGTAGAAACCCTCCACTGAAAGGCACACAAAATTAAATTTTCCTCTTTTTTTTTTAATTCATATCTGTACTGCATTGGTCACAGTTCAGTCTTACCCCACTGCTTGGCGATAGCCGCTGGTCTCCATGACAACGGAGTATGTGACAGAGAGGAGGAGGAGGAGGAGGATCTTGGGCAACGAGGAGACTCTGAGATAAGGGACGATGGTGAGGGTTCCAGCCACGCAGGACAACAGGGCATACGCCATATTTGGACATGCTTTGTCACTTGTTGTGATGTTACTGGGTCTGACCCCAAGAGCATCTGTGGTGCCGTCCTCTGCTGAGCGACTGGAGTTTGTTACAATTCTGCCCCAAGGAACACAACCCGCCTGGAGGAAGAGAAAATCCATGAGCATCTGCCTCTGTGACTGAGTATTCTGTAAGGGGAGGCCCTTTCCAGCACTTTAACTGAGTAAAATATCCAGATTTTCTTATCTGTTTTAAATCAGATTTACAATATATAATCCAGTTATCATGATGAAAGATGGATTTAAACAACATTATTAACACAAAAGTGTCTTAACTGATAGAAAGAGGACTTTATTACCTAAACTATAGAAGAAATCAGAGGTAGCAAATGTTCACACATTATTTCTTCCTGTAGAAATACAAATATCTGTCTTAACAATACTCATTAATTCCATTAAAAAAAGTAAAAACTACAGGCTCTGAAATATACTTAAAGTATAGAATTAAAAAGTTATACATTGGAGAACATTTGTACTGTTTGTTTCTGTGTAAAGTTAATTGATCCTCACATTAATATGCAGTCAATACTAATAAATCATTATAATAACACACTGAAAATGAGTATTAACTTCACTCTAATTTGCAAATCATTGTCAGTGTCAGCAACAGAACAGAACTGAAATGTCTTGAAATGTTTTTTGTCTTGTTAAGTTTGCACCAATGGCAACAAAAACACCAAATCAGTCCTGATGTCAAGAATAATGCATTTTGATGCACAAAAAAAAAAAAAAACCCAATTCCTAAATTCCTATCAAGCAGTAAAATTAAAGTGCTGAGCCTGTTTTAAAAATATCAAGAGCAGAAAGTACAGATTATATATTTGTTTTTAATTGTGGGAGTGAATGTAAAAAGCACTGATCCCTGAAAACTGTACAAAATCTGCTGGTTGTTTTGTTGGTTTATGTTTCAATAGAAAGATTACACCAAAACTACAGCACTGATTTTCATGAAACACAGTAGAAGGTCAGGGAATAAACCAAAGGTGAATTAATTTACTCCATGTTCTACTGTTCTATTTTGAAGCAATTATATTATTATTATTATTATTATTATTATTATTATTATTAATTAGTAAAGAAACATGGGAAACACGCTGAGGATTTTGATAATTAAATAGAAACTGTCTTGGTTTGTTCATTGTTTTCACTCATTTTAACACAAACAAATCTTTAGTTGTGTGTTGTGTGTTAGTGTACTTGTTTATGTTGCTTTGTCCTCTTTATGAGATCTGAATAGAGTTGACTTGGCTCCTGCATTTTAAAACCATTGTGTGCAGTTGATTCTCTGACTTCTTCAACGCCTCTTTTAGTGAAATAAAACATGTATCAATTCTAATTTGATTTACATTACATTATGTAATGCTTAAAGATAACTTAAATCCGTATTTCTAACAAACTTACGTAACTAAAAGCATGACTGTTTCACTCATAGCAATGATTTATTCAATATTAGTCAAGTTAACAGAATCACCATTTCTAATGAATTTTTTGTGTTAGGCCATGTACAAACGAAAACGTTCACCATGTTCAGAGTGTCTTGTATTGTCACTGAGCTTGGATAGTGAGTTAGTACAGTTGGAAAGCTATAACAATACAAGTGCAAATGGAAGTAATTTATCACAGCAATTTTTGTGTATTTACTCATCAGATGACCTCACAGAAGAAGCTATTATTTGGGCATTGTGTCCTGCCTTCTAGTAACCTGTACTTCCTGCCTGAGGAGAAACACTGAAAAAAAGAGTGTAACCTAAGAGGGGGTGGATGTGTATATGGAGTAGAGTTAAAACTCACTGAGCAGGCATTTCACAAATTATTCACAGGAAAGTGAACATCATCTATCAAGGTTGAATCAACCCTGAATTCGATATTGATATTACCAAATGAATAAACATTAATATCACAACAGTTCTACCATATTGGCACCAAAGAGCATCATAAGGTGTCTCATTTACCCATAAGCACTTACACCCACACAGCCACTTGGAGCAACATGGGGTCCTTGGGGAATCAAGGACACTTTAATTTGTGGACAGGAGAAAGGGATCAAACTGTCAACCTTTGTGAACACCCTGCCACAGCCTATTATGCAGAGGTTACATATACTGTATTTCTTAACATTTTAGCCAGTAAAGTCGAGTGAATTTAAAACGAAATTATCATTTTCAGTGTTAAAACAAGGTTGAATTATGAAGCAGAATCTGTTCTAGAGTCAATTTACCCATGCTCGAAGTTGAAACGAGCCAGTATCAATGTTAAATAATTTTGCAAAATATAAGTTGATATACAGTTCTGTGCAAAAGTCTGAGGTTAGTTGATTTATTGGTTTAGTAATGTTCAAATTATCACACATACATGTTTCTCAGTCTCTGTATTAAAAGGGCTCATATTTTGCTAAACCCACTTTTATTGGTCTTTGGTTCATTTATTTGTGTATTTGGACCCTAATAGTTCTAAAAGTTTGAGTTTAAACCCTCCAGGTGCTGCGAAAATATCTTTATATTTTTGACAAAAATTGAGTGGATTTTTGCACATTTAGTGTATTGTTTTGTTGTATTAGAAAAAAAACCCACATGTATGCTTAATCCAACCCTGAAAAAAACAAACCCAGAGGTGGCTGCAATACAGTACAGCACAGCACAGCACAGTGAATCCAAATTCAGGTTAAACTTTAGTGGTGGTAATAAAATAATAGAAGAATAAAAGCCTTTACATTCCATTGGCATGAGAAATAAATGAGACACAAGTGTGAGATACTCATCCACAAACTGCGAGTATCAAAGCTTCACAGTCTCCATACTTTAGATGTTGTGCTGTATGCTCTGTCTTCATATCTGTTTATATGTGTGAAAGGTGTTGTATCACTAACTAAACCTAACTATAACAAATCCCTCCAACCTAATCCCTTCTGTCTCTATGTAGCTGTTTCCCACAACTTGGTGCCACAAGCTAATTTGAATTTAAAATATTTTAATGGGTACTTTACACTTGAGCAGTAAATGCTTTATTCTTTAGAGACTCAGCAGTACCATCTGCTCAGCGGTGATACGTCACCACGCCGACTAATGTATTGCGCAGACTTACAATCAGCGTAGCCTGCTGGATTAGCAAAGAAATGATGACATTGTGCTTTTTCAGCATTATATACTCTGTAATTTTTATTATCAGCCATAATACCAATATGAAAGAATGGATGAAGATAGGAAAGTAAGAAAAAAATAGCTGCACTCTGTCCGCTCATTCACATTCATCAATCATCAGTCTTTGTTAGCATGTAGAATTTACACAGTAAATGAGTTTTTACCATTTTAATGCCAAGGACACTCAATTACACAATGTGGTCAAAGACGTCAAAATTACCTGGTTAACCTTCTGATTGACTTAAAAAAATATTAGAAATTATGTGAAGTCATTTCAGCATTGATGAGTATCTTCTGTTAAAGCACTGTTATAGTTACATGGCACACCTGTGACAAGGTAAGTGTGTCATGTGACTATACACTAGTGCTATATACAGTATATACCTGATCATGTGACAGGCTGGTCTGTTTGGATGAGGAGTTTGTACGGCATCACACAGAGTGAAAAAGGTAAATTTTTTCCAACAACATTGAACATTGTTGATTATCATTAAATTCATGTATTTATGTAACAATTGCTATTAAACTGATTTCTAATTATAATATAAATATAAATATAAATAATAATATAAAAATATCAATTATAATGTTTTTGATTGTTTTACACATACACATTTGTCTGTTTTGTAGACAGAGTATGACTTATACTTCCTACTAACATAATATTTTTTGAATACAGTTCTCAATCCTTTTTATTATATTTTAATTACTTTATAATTTTCACACATATCTACCAGTTTCATTCTCATTTTATCTGCTTTCCATGGTTTTATTTTCCTTGTAAGTTTGTAAGTTTAAAATACAATCAAATAAATTAAAACATATATATATATATATAACTGCTCAACTCAGTATGTTAAACAGCAATTATTCTATTTTCCTTAGAAAACAAGCAAATAACACAATAATATAACTAGTATTTTAATTTATTTTAATTTATTCCTCTTTTATCACTTATACCTAGGTGTTTTTTCACACATGTATGCATTTTATTGATGCTGTGAAGTACTTTGGTTAACAGCGACCCAGAGACAAGTCATTTTAAATGATTGTAAATGCTATGAACAGTCTACAGCACGTTCTGATCTCACTAAATTTGACAAGTTGCACAGTTAAGGCCACTCACCACACAGGCTTGTGTAACAGAGTAGGTGAGCAGAACGAGGAAGACACAGAGTACCGTTCGGATCTGGATGGTGAGGCAGCCTGGTTGGCACTGGAACAGGATAGAAGGAACAGACAGTCCGTAAATGAAACACCTGTTCTGTACCTCAATAACATTTTGGGCTCATCATTAGACAGGAGTGGAACTGAAATGGGAGCTTTTTGTGACATGGCTCATGATGACATTTCAGCTTAGCACGATACTGCAAATGTCACCACTTATAGATAGAAAACTGTAGCATCTAGTTTTGTATTCTTGTATAAACAAATTTATAATAAAATTGTAAAGGATGGTATATGTTATTGCTACATCTATTATCTTGAGTTACAGTCCTGCTTCATCCTGTTCCCGACTCATTAACAAGGTCATGAGATACTTAAACTCATTTGATTGGGCAGAAGTACATCCCTAACCCAGGCAAGGTACTTGAGAGAAAATATATTGAGCAAACATATTTTAAGTAAATTCAAGTACTTTACAAACAAGTGGTTCCAGGCACAACAAACCCAACCCTTGCACATATTGTAGCTGATTTTGGTATGGATTCAGCTGTCATCATGTCTGTGCGTGTGGTGATGTCAGCATATCAATTGCTTGCATATGTGCTAAGGAAATTAAAACACTGTGGTATTTTCATAGCTATAATTTCTATTCCTCAAAAATAGCTTTTATTTGTCATTAGTCATATTACTGAGAAATACAGATGAATCATAAATCTACGGAGCCTTATTAAACACATTGCCTGTCAAGATGAAAACAAAAACATATGGCAAATATGGCATGTTGTCGGGATCTCACAACTAATGTTTTAAGTAACTATCATGTCTTATCAGGGGGAACTGAGTTCTCCACACCTCCTGTAAAGTTAACACCCGGACACAGGTGTGAACAGAGATGTGTCTCACCTGTCCATCTGCGTTTGGATCACCAAAACACATTTTAAAGCCAAATGTAAACAGGGTGAGTGGGTATAACACTAGTACAGACCTCTGAATAGACCAAATATTCAGAATATTCCTGTGACAAATCTTGGCTCCATCCAGGACTATGACTATTTAAACATTCAGGTTATGGTTTGTATAATGGTGAACATCCTTTTATTTCTAAATATCAAGAAATTCTATTGGTTTCCTCCTCATATCACACATACTGTATTGGAGGGATTTTTATCTGAATTTCAGGAGCAAGACCACACTTCGAACGCTGTCCTTCCTGTCATATGCCTATAAATATCAGAACCTATCTATCTTACACTCTTGTTTGGTCTCATTTCCCCACCCACCCCTCCCTCTTTCAGGTTCAGGTTCAGGTTCAGGTTCAGGTTGCTTTATTTATATCTGTATACCTGTGACATTTCTCAAAACACAATGACACGTAACATGAAACCCAGACATGAGTTGACTATAGAATGATACAGTAAAAGGGCTCTAAGTTCCACCAATCAATAGAAGAATGATTATGATAAAAGATAGAAAATAAACATCTGGACTGAGGTTAAGAAAAGTATGAAGAAGTTCAAAACCCAATAAAAAACTAATTTAAAACCCAATCAATACCAACATAAATACAAGAAAAAAAGTCAACATTTCTATACTGGCCGTTTTTTCCCCACTAGCGAGGGTTGACCGGGCAGCAACACATTTGCATGTGGATTTGGCACAGGTTTTTACATCTGATGGCCTTCCTGACACAACCCTCTGTATTTATCTGGGCTTGGAACCGGCACAATGAGATACCTCCCCCTTGTGACTACAGGTATAGATGTGTATAGCATAGAGGACCTTTCCCAAGGGCCCACCTGGGTCTCGAAAACCACTAAGCTACCAATTCACCTATATAAAAACAAGATAAATTCATAAAGTAAATAAATAAAGTGCAATATATTGCTAAAGCTTGGTTAACTCTTTGACAGCAGCAGTGACAAAGCTGTTTTTGTACCGTTGTGTCTTACATCAGGACTCTTTGCAGTCATCATTTAAAATGGAGGTTTCTATCCTCTGTACAAACCTGATGTACAGGGATGCTGAACCCAGCTTTGACTCACCAAGCAGATGACTACACCATTTAACAAGTTGGTCTTCATATTTTCTCTGTTTTAATATTAACTGACCCAACCATGACAGTTAAGACAATGATGGTATGGATTTGATAGTCATTGTGACTCAGTCAACATGAAAGTGTGTAATTTTCCATGCAATGCAACCACTCTTTTTAGGGGTTAACTGAACCAAAGAATCGCAATGAACCCCTGAAAACCCACACTGAAACCACTCAGTCATCTCCTAAATCATCAGAATTGTCATCCCGAACATCATCACAAACATCCATTTGTATCTATTATAAATAAACACTAATTACATTCACTGAGGTTGTGGTCTTTGCTAGTGAATACTTGTTTATAGTAGCCACCTGTTGCTTGGTCAGTGTAGCAAATTGACATCTTAATGTAAAAGAAGCAAACTTTTTGGGCAAATACATGTTGTGAAGAGCTGCCCGATACCCAAAGCTAAAAATTCTTGTGATTATTTTAGCCTACACTGCAATTGTGTGAGTCCAGAGTTTAGTTGAAATAGCAAATTTAGCTATATGATTATCCCTATAATGCCAAACCTATCATATTTGATACGTGTGTTTTAAAGCCTTCTTCATGATTGATGTGGTATTTATTTATTTATATATTTTTTAAAAACATGACATACAATTAGATATATGTAATACACTAATAATCCACCAGGGGGGAGGAATTTATTGACTAGTGGCCTGTTTGTGTTACACTATGTTTTAGTTTGTTCAAAAGTAATAATTTAACCATTGAGACCTAATGTGTCAAATATGATAAAAAAAAAAAAAAATTAATTTACATATGGAAACTGATATTTGAAAAAACATTTTTTGGGTTGTTCAGATGGACTAATAAAGGTTCCAGTTTTAAAGAACTGGAATGATTTAATGGTTCAGGCTTTACAGGGTTAAATGAATTTGGTTGGGCTCATAAAAATAAATTCAAACTACGTTCCAGCTGCTATCACAACCACACATGGTCATTTTGTAATTTTCACAGTATTTAAATGAAGTGTCCATCCTGATGCTTGAAAAGGTCATGGAATCTTACCTGTACACTAGTGAGGTGTAGATACATGACGCAGGCCACATGGAAACACACACACAGCACGAGCAGCAGCAGCACCAGCATCCCCCTGAGTGAGGAGGATGAGGAGGGTGAGGGGAAGGAGAGCGGAGAGTGAGAGGGGCTTTTCCAGTTTCCCTCTGACAGCACTGAACAGCTCTTTGTTTTTAATTGTCTCACTACACCTTAGCAAGATCGATCCAATTATGTTACAGCAGAAGACAAGGTAAGAATGTGGGGGAGTGTGTACGTACTGCGGGATCATTAGCAGATAGATAAGGCCAAACAGAGCAGCGAGGATCAGAGACAGAACCACCGCACTGATGAAATGGTCGTCATAAACCTGGTGATACTGAAACAAGAGGAAACAGACATACTCCGTCAACATCCAAATGTATTATCTATTACTATCCTTTGATTATCTGTTTCTTTGTGTATGTAGGAGAGAGAGCAGGCATTAATCTTTGTAAATAAACAAAACTCCCACTCACACACTGACTGATTTATAGAGCAGTTGCCAGGTTTTAACTTTAAAGGGGAAATATTATGCTTTTTGTTATATGCAAATTGACAAATTAAGGAAAAACCAGAATAAATGAATGAGGATGCTTCCAAATAGCATAGTACTACTGAGCAAAGCACAATACTTATTGCATTTATTCATTTATAGCAATATTATCTCATACATTACATATTTGTCAGTGAAAACAAGGTATTTTCCTGTATGTAATTTACTAATGACAAAGATGTTCATTAAAGCTTGGAGTAAAATTCAACAGTTATTTTATTAAAACAGAAAAAGCTGATGGAAAAAATGACATTTACGTAGGAAACAGTGGATGAATACATACATTTACATATAAACAAAGGTTATAGTAGAGCTTTTCTTATCAGTTTAGCCAAGGTGAAATAAAAATGTGAAATGTGTTTCGGTTCAACATCAGTGTCCTAGTCAACAGCTTTTCATCTCTTGACATCTCCAGTGACAAATAGAGCTTTGAGAGACTGCTCATACAGTGTATGATTAAACAAAACCTGTTCTGACAATTAAAAAGATATGCCTGATGGATATATCTGTGTATTAGATGTTCATACTGTCTGAAAAGGTTCAAGTTGATGACTGTTTTGGGTACGAAGTATGATGATACATAAGTAAAGCAAGTGTATTTTTATTTGAATAATGCTTGAAATTTGCAATGAAGTTAACATGTACCTTATCATGGTAAATGCAGTTAACTTAAATAGTCCATTTTATACACTTTCATGGAGCCCAAAGTGCTTTACAGTGCCTCACACACACACACACACACACACACACACACACACACACACACACACACACACACACACACACACACACACACACCAGTGGGTGGCTGGAGCCATGCAGGGCCAGGGCTGGTCCTACTGGGAGCAATTTAGGGTTCTTAGTGCCTTGCCCAAGGACACTTCCACACATGGAGCCAGGATTCAAACACTGACCCACTGACTGGTCTTTGGATGACACGCTGTACCAACTTTTGTTAAAATGTGATTATCTTAAGTACATTGTCAATTTGGTCTTTTTTTTTTTTTTTTTAACAAAGTGTATTGGAACTTTATTTTCTAAGAAGTGTTTGTTAACCAACTCTGAGTAGTTGTGGAAATAGTAGAGATACATAAATACAATTTGTACAATGACTGTCACGTTTGCCCCCAGCCATTCATCTTGTCTTTCCTGTTTTATTTTGTAGTTTTTCCCTCCTGTGTGATGTATTCAATCTTTACTTCCTCTTCCCCGATTATCCCCACCTGTGTCTTTCCCTAATTATCCCTGATGTCTTTCACCTGTTGTCTCTCCTCTTGTATTTAAGCTCTGTCTTGTCTTTGTCTCATTGTTGGTTCGTTGTGTCAATTCGTGTGTGTTCTCGTCTGTTCCAGTCAGTTCTGACGTCTTTAGTAAGTGTTCCTTAGTCCTTGTTTTGTCAGTCTTGACCCCTTTTCATGGCCTGGATCCTGTCTCTGCCTGCCCCCCATCTGTACTTCTGTTTTGTTGACTGTTTACCTGGTGTTGACCCTATTTCTGAAGTTTGGATTCTGCCTAAGCCTGATCCTCACCTCTACCTCTGCCTGCAAAAATTGTTTTTGGATTTTGACCTTGTTTTTTTTTGGATTTGGACCTTTGTCTATGCCTGCCCCAGTCTGTACCTTTTGCCTGTAGTTAAGAATAAACTGTTTTGCCTTTAATGTCCTGCTCTCTGCATTTGGGTTCCCTTTCTGCATCCTGACAACTTCTCTGACATTGTTGTTCTCATGTGAAACCGTTAAGCTTTGTTAATGAGAGGGTCATTTGGATATGTGGAAATTCCAGAATTTAAAAAAAAAAAAAAAGACAATCAAATGTTCAAAAGTTCAGAATAGTTATTTTAAACCAGGGGTCACCAATCCTGGTCCTCAAGGGCCGGTATCCTACATGTTTTAGATGTTTCCCTCTTCCAGCACACCTGACAGTCATTATCAGGCTTCTGAAGAGTTTGATGATCAGCTCATCATTTTAATCAGGTGTGTTTGAAGAGGGATACATCTAAAACATGGGGGATACCGGCCCTTGAAGACCAGGATTGGTGAACCCTGTTTTAAACCATTCCACACTTGTTTACAGAACAAATATCCTCTTGTGATATATACTGCTACTGCAAAACTACATGTACGTATAGTAAAACAAGTTTCAGCCCGATTCACTAGAAAAAAATGTGTCTTTATTGCTGACGAATAGGTGGAATTTGTTACCGTTTACATCTGCTTTGTTCCAGTTTGATGATCATGAAACTGAAAAAGAACTAAACTTTGCGGTTAAAGAATGAATGCCTGAACTTTGTAGACATCCATATGTCCTGAAATCTGTCCGTATCCTAATGAAGAGAGGCTTTAATTTGAAAGATTCAATACTAATCTGCATCTTTTCGGTGTTTCAACTAAACAAGGGTTTTAATTCTCCTGCTACCAGATTGAATGTCTAGATTGCACACATATACTCAAACCCTTCCCTGCTCTGTGTCTCCTTTATGGCTCTACCCACGCACACATAGGAGAAATATATCACGTGTGCTGCTCAGACATTCCCAAATCATTATCTGCACCCCCCCGTGAGAGGGTGGGTGGATTCCTCATACACACATACAGACATGAAAACACACACAGACATCATAGACAACAGGCGTGGGAGACGGGGAGAAAGGGGAGAAGGAGAATTAGAGACTGTGTGGGGAGTGTATGAGAGAAGACAGAGGGGAGGGAGAAGATGCAGTCACGAAGCATGTTGCCTTTTGTTTAATGAGGAAAGTATGTATCTGTTACATTGGGAACCCTTTTTAAGTGCAAACCCATATTAAGAATCAGATGTAGGTGTGTGTGTTTGCTCTCACCCTGCGCTCCCTGTCTCTATTCCTGTAAAACAGGGTGATGTGGTTGAGGTCTGATGTCTCGGACTCGGTCTGCCGCGCTTCAATGAGCCGTCCGATGTAGCGGTTGACTCGTGTTCCCGGAGAGTGCTGCACGGCGGTGGCTGAGAAGGACGTCCGATTCCTCAGCTTCTCTGATGCAGTCCGCAGGGCTCTTCGCTGTCAGACACCACAAAGACAACACAATCTGTCTCTGCAGAAGCCAGCCTGTCTGACGTGTTGAGGCTGACTGCTTCTCAGCTTGTGGAGTGAGTGTACAGTCATGTGGCCGCAGAAGACTTGAACTTTACAAACATCAGCGCAAACTGAAAGACCAAAAGGTTGGTGGATGTGGTCCTGGAAGCCTTAAATCACTGCTGGTTTGGAATACCATTGCAGTACTGATACCTGAATGTCAAAACTTAGGCTTTTTCCACCAAATTAACTGTAGTTCTGGCAGGATTCCTAACCCCAACCTTGGTGCCATCAAGTGAACAACTCATCTAATTCCACTAGTTTTAGGGTATAATGATTAACTAAAATGTACAATAAATAGATGCTGGTGCACTTTGCCCAATGTACAATAATATGGCTACATATGACCCCCTCATCCTCCTCCACTTTATGACACCCCTTCTTTTAGACTCAGTGATTATGTTTTTTCAGTATTTAATTTGTTCTTGGGTTCAAGTAAAACCTTAGTACTGGAGTTCATCAACTGGACTGGTTTAGGACTTTTGAAAATGTTTCATCTCTCATCCAAGAGATTTCTTCAGTTCTAATAATTGGTGGGGGAAACGTGCAGGAGGAGTGGTCGGTATGGGGATTACTCCCAACACCCCCCTTATGACCCTAACATTTAAGTTGGGAGTAACACCCACAGAAACTACTCCCCCCTGCATGTTTATAAGTTGAAGTAAGAAGAATCATGACCTGAGCAAATGAGAACCTACACTAACATCTAGTACTGTAGTGTTCTTAAAATCAGAAGTTACTGCACCTACACTCAGTGAGTAAATGAAATGTCTGCATTTTGTTCGCATAATCCAGCATAGAATAGAGTAACTTCCATAGGAAAATGACTCATTTTCTTAAAGCACCACATATTAGGTCTATTTATAGTTTTCTATTATTAGAGATCAGCTTGAAATATAAATAGATTTATTACAAAATGTCACTTTGACTTATTTTAAGATTCTGAAAGCTAAGCTATAACCTAAGAATAGATTAAAATATCCTCCAAATTAGCATCTTTTTGTACAAAAATAAATTAAACAGCAGGTCTCTCACACGATCTTTCAGGCTCTCTAGAGGGTAAAATAAAGATCGTGATACAATTCTGTTCCCACACTGTTCTGTTGCTACAGGTTCTGCATCCACCTGAACAAGAAACTTCATTTCATATTCATACTTCAAATCTGAAGACATTTCTCCAAAAAAAAAAAAAAAAAAAAAAATACAAGTGGGGGAGAATATTCCAGTTTCTGTGGTTTCAGCAACTTTCACAGAAGGAGGATCATCTAATAATGAGAATATGAGCTCCAATGGTTGGTCAGTTATTTGATTAGTGGATAGAAATTACATTAATTAGCAGCTTTATGATAAATAATCAGTAGGTTACAGCTTAAGTGTTTTTGTTCATTCATATTAATAACAGTTAATTTTGCAATGACTATAGGTGATTTGAAAGTATATCCTTAAATGTATGAACTACAGATGGAAAGTAGCTAAATGTGGTGCAGCCATCTTTTAATGTAACTGCACACTGTCCTTCATATAAATAAATTAAACGAAACTTTTTCAATTAGTTCCAAGCATTTTTATCTACGGTCATATTAAATCTTACGGTCTTAATAGTTAAAGTCTTTCAGTGTTATTTTCAGAACAATAAGAGTTCACGTATAACGCCGGAAACTACTGTTGTGAACAGGTAACACTAGTGAGTCCTGAACAGTGTTAGGCCTACATGTTGACTACAGTGTTGATTTATATTACTTTTTCAGGCTATTGTAGCAGACAAAGAAGAGAAGAAATTTACCCAAAAAAGTGAAAGAAAATCTAAATGAGCAATAATGCTTTATTTTTCTATTTCAAGAATTGCCTCCTTAAACCAACAATAGCAGGGCATGGAGGAAGAGAATTCATCTGTTAATAAATCTACCAGGACAGTTGTCCACTCCTTTGCCTCTCAAAGGTGTTTCATTTAGGATGTATTATTTTTGGTTCAGTCACTCTTGAAATGTCATAAATCTATTATAAAAGTCCACTGTGTTACAATACTAGGATTTTGGCTACTTGGATAATCATGTAACAATGCGGTTAATGCTATTAGAACAGATGATAAAAGGCTGTGGGTGATTACCAGGAGCCATAATGCAACCTCATCAGAATCATCAAGTATTAATGCCTGGCCGAGCTCACACAGTTTGGCGGATTACAGCTAGCAGGCTATTTCTGACAGCCGGAGCTTGTGATGCCATGACCAATCACCAAACACCAACAAACTAACTGTGAGACCAACCAGCAGTGCTCGATCTGACTGACTCACTGCTGCGTCAGCACAGTTTAAAAGCAAATGCACTGCCAGAGATAATATGAGCTCACATGTTTGCACATCATATCAGTGAACATGTGCTCACACCACCACTAGCACTTACAGTAGACACTCATGCACTCAAACGGATAAAGAGTGGCGAGTGTGTTTCATAAGTTCATAATATCTATCCCACTGGTTTACTTTTGAACAAGTAGTTGTAATGCAGGCATACTGTAGTACTTACGATACTATGAAATCTAGAAATCCAGATTATCATTTGTGTGTGTGCAGCTGCAGATTAGAATATCCAAGCAGGATTTAATTTCATCACAAATGGACATACAAACCCCATTACATAGATTTTTATTTACTATAAAGTCTGGAAATATAAGGTTTTTTTTCTATATCTACAACTATACAAGGCCTACAGTATGGTTAATGCATGCATGCAAATGTGAAAGTGACCCTTTGACAGATGACTACATATTACATACCTTGTCGTCATCCTCACAGGTCATGACGTTGGAAAAAGGGATCTCGGCCTTGAACATCTTCCTACAGTGCATGAGCTGCACCAGCAGGTAGCACACTGTCTTGAACTTCATCCTCTTGGCTGGTTTGATGTCTGACAGAATCAGACCAGGAAATATCTGAAAGGTTAAAAAAGACAACATGAAGAGGAAGGAGTTTTACTGAGGTAATTTTATATATATATATATATATATATATATATATATATGTGTGTGTGTGTGTGTGTGTGTGTGTTTCATGCTGCTAAATATAAATAACATGTTTTTTTTTTTTTTTTTTTTTGTGG
>JAPSES010000258.1:2873639-2898757 GCA_029822895.1 Maxillicosta whitleyi
TTTTTCGTTTTCTCTGTTTCAGACATAACAAGTGGTTCCAGGCACAACAAACCCCACCCCTTGCATGTGTTGTTGCTTATTTTGGCATCAATCCAACTGAGTTCATGTCTGTGCATGTGTTGATGTCAGTAAATCAACTGCCTCTACTGTATATATGTGCCAAGTTTGAAGCAAATGGAAACAAAATTAATGTTTTTAAAGACATTTGAAATGTTGCCCATTATAAGTAAATGGGAGGAAAGAAAAGATTTTCAAAACATTCATAATTTTTTTTCCTTTGACGTACTTCTCCCAAAATGTAACATCTATTCTGCGTCACAGGCAATATATGAACCCAATTTGGTATGAATTTAACCAATAGTTTTACTGCTAGAGTGTTAACAAACAAACAAACCAAACCAAAAACAACACCCCTCAACTTTAATCTGAGCTTTTGTGAGCATCTGTGATTCGTAAGTAATTAAATATAAGAAAATACTTAATTTTCACTGAAAATTCACAAAAAAAGGATAATATGACAGTAAATGGTGATAAATCGTCAAAGTAATGTTAAATAGACAGAACTTTTCTTTTGTGAACTGGTACAAAAGTCATACAGGGTCTTTATGGGTTAATAAATATAAATGGTATTACCGTAATTAAATCATACCACTTCCCATCACTTGAGGAAACAAACCTTTTCAATCTCAGACGCTTCTGTTTATATTTTATTCTGAGAAACTCTACTTTTGTGTGTCAAATGTTAACACATTTCAGTTTCAGTCCAGTGGAGCACAACTCCCTCTGCAATGCAACCACACAACAAAAACATCCCAAGCACCTAGAGTGTGTGCATGCATTTGTTTACTTTCATGCATGGGGGTCTATTTATGCATGTACATGTGTAGCCCGCCGTGGTTTTACTGTGTTGTGGTGCACAGCAGATAGCGCAGGACTTTTCCAAAGCCTCCGCTCTTCAGTAAATCACTACACAAAGCGGCCCGTCACCAGCGGGAGGTCAGCCACTTCAGACGAGAGGGGGGGGAGTCATGACGGAGCAAAGGAAGGAAATGGAGTGCCATGGAGGGTTGACAAAGTGTGTGCATGTGTGTTTACAGGACAAGGGAAAGGAAGATGTGGTGTGCTCATCAACCTGAAGAAGGAGATGTCACACACACACACACCGACACACACCCAGGGACGAGTGTGTATGGCAGCACCTGTCCTCTGAGATAAAGGGCTCCTACAGCGGCATCCATCCACTCAGACAGAGCAGCAGGAGGAGAACATGACAGCCGAGTGCTCGACACAAGGAAATGAGGTAAAGACTGTGTGTGTCAACATGCAGGTGGGGGTAGAGGGGCATGTATGTGTGTCACAAAGTGTCATCAATAATTAAATATGTCACACTGCGCAAAGGCTGTATTTAGTCGAAACTAGGACTTCCATGAATATCTGTTGTGTTAAGAATAAGATCACACTCTTTGAAGTCTGTCTTAAAACAGTACTCAAGTGTCAAAGTTTCACACGGATCATTAAAAGATACGTAGATCTATTAAAAGCGGTGGTGGGATATAACTATGTGGTTCTTGTCTGCTTTATATACAAATATATAATACATCACATAACAATGATTAATGCCAATGATAATCCGTATGGTATAGAGTTGGTCATTTCTTAGAAAATGGGTAAAACATTTTTGATGATATCCTTCATCCTGGATCCAGTGAAACACTTAAAAAAAAAAATTCCCCTCCATGCTATAAATCCTACCATATACTGACTAGCTGCCCTTGTTTCTAGATTCTTCTTTTTCCAGGAAACACTTGAAAATAAAAAGCACTGCACTAAGTACATTGTTTAAGTAAAAAAAAAAGTGAAGTATTTGCATTTTACATGGATTTCCCCCATTTTATGCAGCTTTATCCTCTATGCTTATACATCACAGAGACAAATATTGTACTTTATACTCCACTACATTTGTATGACAGCTTTAGCTAGAGGATATTTTTCCAGATGAAGACTTTGCAGAACCATTACACAAATGATTCAACACCGTGTAATTTATGCATTGCAAAAACCTCGATGCTCTGCTTTAGTATTGTATAGATAGTGTGATTTGATTTCTTTAATTCTTCTCACGTTCTCAGCTGAATGAATGAACCAAGAATGTGTCATTGTTACATCAAATATTTGTTTTTTCTAATACTGTAACTCGGTGTGAATGTCATTTATGTTTGGTTCTGTTTTTTGTCGCTATGAAAAAGCACTCAAACCCCTTACAAAGAGGCCTTTTTAAGTCACAATGCATCTAATTTACTTGTGATGGAGTATTTTTTTTTTTATATTCCTCCAAATCATATCAAGTGCATGTTATAGGACACAGTACGATGTGGGGTATAATGATTATTTTACGTGATTAATCAAACATATGAACCAATATGTGCTCAATCCACCAGAGCAAAACCTACATATACATTGCATGAGTCTACCAGATGTTTATTTAAGCTCGTCCCATGCAAATGCATTAACATATTTATACATGCACATTACAGATGCTGTTAGAAGATATAAGAATAGATGTGACTTACGCAATCGTGTCAATCATGTCTAGGCCCATCTCTACACAGCAGTGGGCGTGGTCTGCTTTGGGTTGGGTCAGTCCTGACACACAGTAGTAACAGTCTCCCAGGATCTTGATTCGCCTGCAGTGATTCTCCTACAAAGAGACAGAATCATAAACAATGGATTATCTACGACCTATATGCACATATTGTCTGCAGCCAGTAGATGATAATAATTTAGCAAGTGAGAACATATTTGCATCTAAAAAAGTATATTTATGAAAACATGAGTTGGTTATTAATGAGAGCTGTCGGCATCTTGAGTAAGAGGATCCCCTAAACCACAGTATGTCTGCTTTCACTTTTGATGGTGTGAATGTAGGAAGATCACTTACAAGCACAGTTTGACTTTTGCTGATGAGTACCCATTATATACGCACAAAATTTCAGCTGATGAATGAACGCTCTATAAAGCCAGTTTTGTCTGCTTTGTTGTCCCTTGACCCATTTCCATAAAGCAAATTCAGCTGATTTCACATCATGAGTTTCCAGAGGAACCAAGCTTGAACGGTGATGAATTTCTTTTATGGAAATTAACTGACAGACAAGTCAGATTATGAAAATAAGCTTGGTCAACTTGCTCTATATTAAGACTCCGCAGTGGAGACACAAAGCATTTCATTTATCACTCTTCATTTATCATGGCACCCCATTATGTAACACTGGTTACTTGAGATGTTTACCATTAAATGAAAAAAAAAAAGAAAAATGAAGCACTAGTAGGTAGGTAGGTACCAAACATAAATTGCTTTGAGTCTACCTTAATTACTTTCATGTTGATAAGTATAAAACTTCACAAATAAATAATCATTATGTTTAACAAATAAATAACCTATATCATAATTGATACCCTAGATCTATAACTGTATTTAATAAAGTATTTTTTTAATGCCATGACTGTACTTAAAAATATAGTTTGACTCATGAGAACTATATAAAATATTCTTTCAAAAGAGAATGAAACAAATCTTTAATACTGCTGTGCCTTTTCTAATCAAAGAAAAACAGTACTTTTAGAACAGTTGCTAAAAATCTGGGAAATAAAGTAACATAGAGCTGACATTAACACACCGAAAGGCTCTGTACTGTACATCTCAAGATGGATTGTATAATAAAGAGTTTAACGTCACTATTAGATTAAGGACAAGTGTACTGTTACTCCTGTTACATGTGCCTGTGCACAAGCTTCACGTCCGCTCAGATGTGTGTTCGTGCAGCCGTGTGTGTTTGTAGTTGAGGCCAACTCTAATTGCTCCGACATGCTGTTGAAGTAGAATCCCACCCACACATTCCCAGACAGATCAGCTATTTGTCACAGCGCACTTTGTGCACAAACTCAGAGATGATGATACTTACACAAACACGAAGACACACACAAACATCATCAACACACGGGGACACACACACACACACACACACACCTGCAGAAAAAAAGAAACTAGCATGACCACTTGCAAATGTACAGGTAGTTTGGTTTAGTCGCACAGGATTTCCATTTGGCACTGTATCACACACAGTCATCAGAAAATCGTAATGGTAGACCTTACAAAGCTTAGCCTGCAGGCAACCTCTGAGTGACAAACACACACATGCATGTGCATAGACACACACATACGGAGGATTCATGACAACTGCAGGGTAAGAGGCGGAGATGAGAAGAGAGGAGACGGGGTGCTCTGGTTTTCTGCTCACGGGAGGAGAAAGATTCTGGCGTGGGAGGATATGAGAATTCAGAACGTGGATGATTATCCCAGTGCTAGGAACCGAAATGAAGTGAGGGTGTGTGTGTGACATAAATGAGAGAGAACAAGAGAAATTATCAGCTGACAGCTTTCCATGTCTGGAAAAAAAAAGGTATCGGTGTGTTTGTGGAGACAGACTTTGATTTTAAACCAGCTGCTTCTTGTCAAAATCATCCCTATTTTTTTCTTAATTAATTAATGGTTGGCCTTGTCACTACTCAGTGAAGAAGGTTAAGGTTGGGTGTTTGTCGTTTAGGTGAAGCCTCTGGGGAATGGATGTGTGTTGTGCAGCATGCAGCAGTCAGACAGGGTCAGCAGCTGTGACAGAGCCCGTTTGAAAGTGAATTTACCCTCGCTAACACGACAGGATATAAATCTCAATTAGGATGCAGCTGTAGCTACACACACTCTCTCTCTCTGGAACACATACACAATATATCCTCATCACAAGATTTCTATATAATGGTTTACTGAGCACTGAAGCACTGATAGCGGGCCACATATCATCTTATATCTTGCTCTTTCTTTCCCTCCGTCGCTCTCTTCGTGTTAAGCCATGACTGATTGCTGCGATGCAGAGGGATAATCCTGCTGATCATGTGACTTTTGAGTGTGTATGTGCATATGCGTTTGTGTATGTGTGCAAAAAAAAAAAAAAAAGCAAGAGTAAACTGTCTAAAGAGATCTATTGCCCTGCTGGAAGAAGCGGTCAAGCATGCAGTTTATATATAAAGAGAGTAACTGTGTGGTTGCACATAGTTGAATAGTTCACTCTTCACAAAATATGTATTTAGAACGTTAAAACCATTCAACCAAAACAAATAACAGCAAAACATACAATAAATGCACATCCAGATTTATTGTGTATTGTACTGTATGTTTATGTTAAATATATTGTATTAAAAATCAGGATACAGTGTAAAGATACGGTAGATTAATAAGTAATTAAATACATTAAAACATTTTGTTGTTGTTTCTTTGAATACGGATCAAACTGCTACCATGGTCTATAGTGGAGCGTTAAGAATAGAAACCTTTGGAGATGTTGTTCAACTTATTCCACTAGCTATAAAGAGTCTAATTTGATGGATATATAGCAAGCAGCATTTTTGAGAAGCATTGTGATTTGTTTGATAGTATAGGTTGTATTTGTTTTAATCCTTAAATCTTTTTAGGTCATCAACAACAAAACTGTATCTGCCACAAGCCGTTTTTTTTGCAGCCGTTTTTGCTGCAACTACATCTGTTTTCCCTAATGTAACATATACCTAATGTTACCTCCATGTGGAGAAAACATATAGAATGTAGAAGAATATATTTATCAAAACCAGACAAATATTGATGTCTTAAGTAGACGTGGGTAATCCCAGCTCTATAAAGTAAAAGTCCTGCTTTGTATTGATCCCACCTGTTCACTGAACCCAGGTGATTCCACTAATTATCCCATACATGGATGAGGAGTTGTGCTCATCTAAATGGGCTGCTTCAGTTAGTGGTTGGAACAAATACATGGCAGGATTTATACACTTTGGCACTGGGATTACCTACCTCTGGTCTTAAGGCCTTGTCAACATATGCATGGTATGTTTTTTTTTAAACAGCAGAATGTGCTAAAACCCTCAAATTGCATGTCTTTAATGAGCAGATCCACACGAAGCTTTCACCAATCACAAAACAATGTTGACGCCTCCATAACATTTCACATCTATAACACAGTCTGCTGAATTATGCATAATATATATAGGATCCAGACATTAATTTAATTCAAGCAATTATTTGATATATATATATATATATGTATATATATATATATATATATATTATTGGTAGAGTACTATTGTCCATTTAAAAACAACTAGTGTGACTAAAATTTGTGGTTACTTATCTTATAGCATATCTGTAATAAGCTTAACATCCGTTATCTTATCAGGGACCTGGATGTATTGGTTTAGCTTGGTGCAGCATGTTTGGCTTTTGTATGAGATAAGTGTGTTTCGAAAACTAACTTGTTAAATTTTTCAGAGGGATCTGATTATAGCTCTTGGTCGTTATGAAATAATGTGACTGAGCCATACACGTCAGCCTTGCAGCGAGGCAGGCAGGCATGCTCCAAATGTTTGGTCAGCTCCTGTTTCAGCCTGTCGTTCCTCTGCAGCACAAAAAAACGTCCAAAAATGTATTATTTAGTCGTAGAGCTCATTTATTATGCGAAGCCATATATCGATCCAACAGCGAAAGCAAAGCTGGAGAGGTTGCGTGAGGAGGAGGAGGAGTAGGAGGAGGAAGAGATGAAGGTCAAGAAGGAGAAGGAAGTGGACGGCAAGAGAGGGGGAGATGAGTGAACCGATTTTTTGACAGAGGGAAGATAAGGGCAGAGGAGGTGGAGGGCTGCAGTGTGTGTTGCAGTGTGTGTTTGTGCGTACGTGCACTTTTGGGACTATTGCGCTTGATAAAGAGAGAGCGTATAGCAGCACACACCGTACGTCAGTAAGCTTGTGAAGCGTTGCTGTCTGGGAAAGAAGATTAAGTGAGTGATAGGTTATCTGCCACCAGACTACTGTAATCATATTAATACTGCATGAGCCACACACACATGTACTGCACATCCACTCACACACACAGTTTTATCATCACAGTTTTATCCAGGCTCTCAGCAGATAGAAAGTACAGTAAACCTAACCCTAAAACAACATCAGCAAAAAGACACAGTAACAGCAGATCATGTCTGTGAGTGAGTGGGTAAATGTTTGTGTGTGTAGTAATTAATTGGATAAATGATTTAAAGACTGAGTATACTGAGATTGACTTCATTATCATTAAGTAATAATAATAATAATAATAATAGTAACAATAACATTATTATTACAGCACTTTTAGAAACAGCCGTTTACAAAAGATAGTCAGATCAGTAAATATGTTACCAGTTATCAAGTATAACGATGAGTTATTTATACTCAGCTCAACTTCCATATTAACTACACTGTCCACTAATGATCAGTGATGGTCTGAAACTGACCCTGAACTAGTATGAAACCAGTAGGCAGTGTATTTCTCAGCTCTGGTGCCAAATGGTGTGACCTTTTTTTTTTTTTGTGGAAATCTAATGTCAGAATATCCACAGGGAACTATTAGTGAAGCGTAATTCAGTGAACTGTGAACTGTATACTATATACTACATAAGGAACAATATTCCCAGAAAATATTACAGAGATTTGGTTTAATTAACAGTGCTTTACCATGCTATTTGTGTCTCTACAGTAAGCTGTGTACATCAGAGAAAAACTCTGTTCTCTGATGTAATTGAATGTAATTTGGGGGGAAAAAAATAGTTTCTCAGAGCAGAAACTTTTTTCTGTGATTTTTTTTTTTAAAATGTAATATAACATTTATATGGATGGATGGATGGATGGACAGATGGATATTTGTATTTAACCTCCTGAGACTAAGTAAGTAAAAGTTTTGAGATTTTACATTAAATAATTACCATGTTTGAAAACCATATAATTCAACAGTTTTTTAATGATCATTTTTATTATTATTTATTTAGTGAAATGTCCTTTTCAGATTCAAATTTCTTTGAAGAATGAATGAATGAAGAACTTTGGAGAATGTTTCTGGTTAATGCGAGGTCTGATGATGTATAATATCTGAAAGTCATCATCTGCTAATGATTCACCTCCAAATAAAAGGATGGCATTAATCACACAGACTCTGTGGAATATTTCATAATTAAAAGCAGTAGGAGTGCAGTAAAGTAAAGGAGTCAGACACTTACTGTAGCCAGCTCATCAAACTTCCCAAAAAGTTCGTTGAGCAGTTTAACCAATTCCTGAGCAGTACACTGTGAAGCCAAGCTGGTAAAACCGACAATATCTGCAAACAGGATGCTGTTGGGAGAGAAAAACAAGAAATAAACGAGTTAATGCTATTAAGTGTTTTATCTCCTTTTTGAATTAAAAAAAAAAAAAAGCACAGAAATAGACCAATGGTGATCAACAGTAACTGAAGACACTGTTGCACCAATCCAGTCTGTGATAATTGACAGAATCTTTAGGTTAACCACTGGTGAACTTATTCTGCCCACTGCTGACTAGTTATCCTTGGAGTTTGTAAAATTGCTGAAAGAGTCTTAGATCATCACTTATTTTTTGAGAACCATACAGCCACAAACCAAGGAGTTATGGACAGAGGCGCCACAAGTAATGAGGATTAATGTCATGACTGACAGAGGCCTGAGGAAATAGTACATTTGTCTTTTTTTTTTTTTAATTACTAGCCTATCACTATAAAAGAATATTTACTTTCCAAGAACTATTAAACATACAGTGATGGGGAAAGAAAAAAAAGTTTGTGGACACCCCATGCATTTCTGATAGTTACTGTCACTCATAAACTCTGCTCAGTATTGTTCCCTTCTCCAAACCCACATGTTCCCTTCTGCACATGTTCTGTTCCATCAATGACAAAACTGGATGTTCCAACAAGATAATGCCTCTTGAATCATATCCAGGGTATGACATGTTCAAATGAAATTTTTTTTTTTTTTTCAAAAACATTTCCAGATGCAGCCACAGCGTTTGGAACCACAAATGATTTTTCTGGAAAGATTTCATGATAATATTTGAAATTGTGTAAAATTTTGAGGGTGTCCAAAAATTTCCAATTAGTGTCTTGGCCTCTATGCAATAGTTTTTTCAGCCTCTAACATGAGTAGGTGACACTGACATGACAAAGAGAAGTGTGGGATTGGAGGGAGAATTGAATACAGATACGAAGTACATGAGAGAAGAAAGAAAAAAACAGAATTACATTGATTTCCATTCAGTAAGAAAAATATATTTATATTTGTATATCGGTGTAAAAATCCAATTCTGTTATCATTTTTTTAAAAAGTAAAATCTAACATATGGCTTGCACCTTTTTTAATATATAAATCTCGTGTGAAATTGTGAATACTTTTGTGAGCAAAATATGGATCCTTTATCCATGTGTGATGTTATATTGTTAGCTTGTGGCATTTAAATGGTGACACAAAGCCCCCCAGCCTGAAAAAGCACCTGCTTCCACTGAAGGGGCTTTCACAACAGAAACTTTATTGAAAACATGCTCAGTGTGAGCATTGAGAACACTTTCACTCCTGTAGTTGCTCATTTCAATCAGTTGATGAGCTTGTAACCTCGCTTTTTCCTTTGGTTCAGAAAAATCCAAACTGCTTTAGAACAAACCAGATATCAATGTTGACTCCTCTTACTAGTCTGTAGTAAGACGGTCCTGCCCTCTGGTCATTTGCATATTCCAGTAAGAGGCTCATTCTCTCGTTAGCTGCTACCACTGCTAAGCATGGCTGCAGTTTGTGTGCTCCGCTGCATCCCAGAATGCAAAGCGAACCCAGCTACAGAAGACATGGAGGTGAACTTATGGAGTCCAGCTGATAATTGAGACATCCTCATTGTAAATAAACTGCCCTAGAGTTTGTTTGGAACTGTACCTATAGGCTAAGGACAGTTTTCCAACATTGTCTTTATTGCCATTGATAAAGTAAATGTTGTTATACCTGATTGTAAGTTTTACTCGGGCAGACTACTACATTCCACTGAATGAAATAAACATACAACATGTGAGGACTCATTCAAAGCTGATATTAATAAAACATACTACAGCTTTGGGATGAGATGACTGCTTGCATGCTGCATTACTTTTCTACATTAAGGCTTGAAATTGAGCTGTGTGACGGAGGCTGATTTACATTTTGACGCCTTGATTCTTTTACTTGGAAGTCAGCCGTTCACTTTCAGAGGAGGCCTGCTATGATTTCTGTTGCTTCTTTTTGATGTCTTCTCATAGACTTTGTATGAGCACATACTTCTTCAATAATATGGCTTTAAAGATCATTTTGTCCATACCGGCTGACCTGATTGCTGTGTTCACACCCACTCAAATAAAGCACATCAAGATGGAAAATAAACCACTCTGAATTAACAGACATTAAAGCTTAGATATGCTAAGTGTTTTAAACCAAATCACAAAATAATTTTGTAATCAACCCCATCAGCAAAATCACTTTGTCATTGTGAGTAAATACACATGATAATTATTGTCATCATTTAGACAATGCTTGATTTGCATTTGCCTTAAAATCAGTTTGATCAAAGAATAAAGGCTGTCTTATCAATGTGGAGAAATTAAATTAATTACTCCTGCACTGTTCTTATGCACAAATCTGATATACTTGTACTTCATGTAAACATGTAGTCAAATCAACAGCTAAATACATTCCAATCTTGCTTATGACTACCATTATTGTCTTTCACAATAAAAGCTTTAAAAATTCACTGTATACTGAACTGAAAATGTGACTGTAGAGTTAACACCAAAAAGTAGTAAAATTGCACCAAAAAAAAAATAAAAAAAATGCATGTAATTATGTATTTCTATTGTTTTGAGAAAATAAAACTATAAATTGGAAAAACAACAAATTGCAGGGCAATAATGTTGAAATAGCAGCCTATTCTCACACTTTTTAAAAAGTAATTAAAAAGAAATCCCAAATGTAACCTTTTAAACACGTAAATATCATTGAAATCCAATGTTAAATATATGTTTAAAATGTTAAGTCTACATATTACTCTGTAAATATGTTTACAGTTTGATGTGTTTTGCCAGTTTTTCTCTGTAAAACTACAAGATTTGTTTTTAGTGCTCAGTAATGTAGTTTATTTGCCTCTAGTTGTATTCACATTACATTTAGTTAAATTTATTATATAAAAAATTATGTTATTATAGAAATTTGTACTTCATGAAAAGGATATGATACCACTAACAGACAAATACAGAGAAAACCTTGAGATTGAACCTTGGATTTCTATGAAGTTGAGCATTATTGGATAAATTTGACTGGGTGTAAATACATACGTCAACAACATAACATAGGACCTGTGATTTTCTTTTTTGGATAATTTGTTGTGGAAATGCTAATGGGATTTTTAATATTTACTTTTTCTACCACTTTGCACTTGATCCCACTAAGTCTCAAAGGCAAATACAACACTTTTTACTAACTAATATACATACTTTTCTAATGTAAAAAAACATAAATATGCTTACATAATATGATAATGTGCTATGGTACCCAGTTGCATACAAAACTGCATCTATGATAAGCTTCACATTCATGAATTATAATGTTAAAATGCTCTTATGTGTACTGATTAATGATATAATATTTCAAGATAACACTCTGAAAGGAGCCATTATTCATATTGAATAGGTACTTTTACCTGCTCCATGAACCATGATGTAATACTTGTGTACCCAGGTAACATTTTGAATTAGCTCTTTTACTTGTTATGTATTTCTACACTGTGGTATTTCCATAGACATAAAAGAGAAACAAGAAATTTCCATTACAAAGGGTAGTACAAAGTCGCTGTCATCTTACGAGGGGACGACTCTGCACTGAGCCCTACATAAACAAGCTTCACAACTGTCAGATTCTTCATTAGTGGGACGATTATGAGATTACCCACAGTTTTGACAGGACTTAAATGAAGAGTGATGTACAGATACGAACATCAGTGTCAATATTAATAATTAGTTCACAAAAATCAAAAACAGCTTATTTAGAATCCCAGGTTTGTTTTGTAGCTGCCATACATGGAATAACAACTGTAGTAACATGGCATCACTATAGTAACATCTTGGTCTTTTTATATCTATGGGTATTTCTATTCACTTAATTAAAGAATCGTGTACGTTTTGATAGTGGTAACCATTATGAAAAGCCTTTGTGTATCCATCTGTACTCTGTTATTTTTCCTCCGTCTCTTGTCTGTGTGTCTTTGCTCTCAGCTCCAAACCCAACACTTCGAAGAATGTAATCTTTAAACCCTGCTCCAAGTTCGATACCCAGCCATGTTTTTGCGAGCAAGGCCTTTCTCTGCATCGTGACTGATTTGCTCTTTTTGGCAGTGCGGTATAGTCGCTCAGGAGCCTGATGTATGCAAAGCTGGGATCACGACTGCTGCTCAACAGAAGAGCTCTGTTGTGTGATTTGTCTTTGAATGGTGCTGCGCTGCAGGTCGTGCAGTGGGTGAGGAGAAGCCGAGAGGAGGGCAGAGGGGGAGAAAGAACGGGGGCGAGGGGTAGGATAGGAACACGGTGGTGGGGATAGAGAGGTGCGCAATCAAACGTTCTCAGGGCCACATCAAAGAGGGCCCAGATCAGGGAGGTGTCATGCCCCTGCTCTGCAACATAAATCTGATGTTGGTTTTTGTTGTTGTTTTTTTTTTTGTCTTTATGTGTTTACATGCATTTGTAGCAGTTCCCAGGAGATGGAAGTTGCTCAATGGGTGCATCAGCGTGTTGTTTAGCAAGGTGTTGGTGCAGCAGTGAGGCTGGTGAAGGGGTGTACATGTTTCTGAGCTCAGTGTTAGAGTGGGAGACGAGTAGATAGACAGACAGACATAGAGAGAAAGGGAAAAAAAAAAAAAAAAAGGAGACAGAGTGGAGAGGATTGTCTCTTGACAGGAGTGCTGTTGACATGCTACCTAACCCTCCACTCCCACACTCGGCAGCACTGATGCAGCTCTCCTGTTCTCTTTACTGCCTCATTGGAAAGTAATCAGCTCAAAGTCAGGCCATGTTCTCACGCTCGGCAATATTTTCCTCACTGAAAGAGCAATAGAGGTGGCTGCTAAAAAGGCTAATCAAATTCACAGGGACAAGGCTGCAAATAAGGCTTGTTTTCACTTCTGATGAATTTGTCCTTCATCTCTTACAAAACGAATAGCTGACTCTTCATTCATTCTACCAAAGGATGAAATATACTCATTACAAGTTAGTAGAACCAAACGGAAAGTCTCATAATAGTTTTTAATGCAATTTGCAGTCAAAACCTGAAACAATTCAACTTGTAATGATGTCAGACCGTAAAAAAAAAAAAAGATGAAAAATGCTAATTGCAAGTTATAAGGAGCAAAGTGACAGTCTTTTAATAGTTTTTTTTTGTGTGTCAAAATATTAAACAGTTCATCTTGCAATGATGTAAACAGGAATAAATTAAGGTCTGTTATTTGAGAACACAGAGCTTTTAACAGTATTAACTATTTCATGAGCAAAAGAGTTCATTTACATCCAATAATGCAATTTAAATGACTAGTGCCATGACTCTTAATTTCATTACTATTACTATTATTAAATAAGTCACATTATCTCACTAATGTTTTAACAGAATTTCAGAATTTTTCACAAATGTTTATTCAGACTCCAAGACCTGAAATCATTTTAATAGTCAAAGGTCAAAGTCTCTTTAACTTTGCGTCATAAATAGGTTGACCAGGGAACACTTTCAGATAATTTTGTCAACATTCACTTGGAGGCTAAAAGGATGAACTGAAATAACTCCTCGTGTGAGAGAACTGTACAGAGAATTAATGATGAAGGTATTGTGGGCGCATCTGATTAAACTTTTTGTTCTTGTTTGCCTTGTTTTGGGTTAGGATCATGCAGCTGTTTATAATTGTTCTGAAAAAAACAATACAAATGATTTCTGAGGGATATTTTCTGTACACTTTAGCTATTGTGGAAAGCTACTAAGTACATTTACACAAGGATTAACCCATAAAGACCCTAATATCCACAAAGTATCTACAGATCTAAACTGTTTAATACTTCATTCCACCGATATTATCAATACACATAAATAATTGGTGTAAAATATTACACATTGATATCTTTTCATGGTCTTCAGATATGACCCATTTGGACATTCAGAGGCTCTGTAGTGAACATGGAAACACCGTCATCTTCTACAACATTGATTCACCAGTAAAACCAATGGAGTTGAATTAATGGCAGTAGATGGACACACCTGTTTTTATGTTCATTTATTGATAACTTTGCTGAAACAGTCACTTTTCTTCAGATTTCTCTGTGTCTGATATAATAACCTTTAAATTTACTCTGAGCTTTAATGAATATCTACATGATCAGTGGATTAACTATTGGAAAATACATGATTTACCAAAAAAAATTGACAAATACAGAGGATACTATTCTAACAAATGGTGATAAAACACTTAAAAAAAAATTTAAATATAGAGAAAAATTGATTTGGGAACTGCCACAAAAGTAGCACCGGGCCTTTATGGTTTAAGTATATGTTTATTCATTCCCATTGTCTACCCCCTTATTCTACCACTTCCACTATATCACAGAGTAAAAACACTGTCTTTTTATACTATAGATAAGACAACAACATTTAAAATGCTAAAGTTTGTGGTTTCCAATTTTTTTGTTGTCTGATATTTTATAAAAAGCAGTGTGCAGTTGGCTCTCATTTCATGAGTTGTTAACAGCTTTTTCAGATAATGGATTTTCCTCTCTGATTTTCTGTTATGATCTCATCTGAGAAAGTGTTCATCATGAATATGTGAACATAAATCAAACATCAAAGAGAAACTTCAGCAACTAAAAATAGATGTGTATATTGGAATTTTGTTTTTCCTGCTTGTTTTTCATATATATGATATGCTGAGTCGTCAGATTTATCTGATGCCCATGTACAGCATATAAAACTGGACATAAAGTATACATGAACTCCACCTCCAGCACCTCCAACAATAAAATGCAATAACACTGATGTGTCACTATTAATAATCTTTTACTGTCAGAAATATTACTACATGAGAGGATTTGCTATATTTTTTTTCCATTGGATGTGCAGTCAAAGTAGAATGTAACTCAAAATAGTTTTCTTGATTTAAACTGTATACATTGAGTACCAACAAATAAGACAAACTAAATGTCAAAGTACATTATTTTTTAAATAAACCACTGGTTCACAAACACGTTACAACAAACAGGTTGTAAATTTCTGCTGAGCAAAACAGGAATCATAACCTTGATTATACCATTCATGTAGATTTTTTTAAAAATTTTTTTTACATTATTCAAAAACACAAACTTTTTTTTTACACTTCTATATTGGTTCTTTTAGTGACGTAAATATTCCATTAGCTGCAGTCTTTAGAGATCCATGTAGCGTTCATGAAAACTTGGAAATCCCATCACTATCAAGAGTGCGTGGCAGACAGAATATAATCATGCATCCTACAGCTGATATTGTTCTACCTCCTGCTGTTGGCCACTGCAGCCAACACTAATCGGCCTTTTTTCTCTTTCCCACCTTTACTCCATCTGATTGGCTGATCTTAATTGCTCGCCTTCTATTCTTGACCTTGACGTCACAGTGAATGACACCTGGATCAAAACACTCCAGCCCCTCTACACACCTCTGCGGCCCACAGTTGTCATGACACCCCCATACCTGACATTGTCATGACGTTGGATGTAGATCTTATGAAAGATCCTCTCAGGCGGCTTCAGGAAGTCCTCCTTCATCTCCATGGCAACATTCCTGGGCAGTAGGCTCATTAGCAGACGCTCCTGAGGAGGGAGGGGTTAAAAGAGAGGAGGCAGAGTGAGAACTTTAAATAGGATGATACAGACGGAGGTGCACATGCTGCTTCGCTGTATTCCTGCAAGTTTGAGCAAAAAAATGAAAACATGGGCTGAGTTGTAAATGTAAAGACAGAGACTTTAAGACAAGTGGAGCAAAGACATAAGAATCTAGAGCAGTAGTGATGAGTCAATCAATAACTCAATAGGCGAGAAAGAAGAATGATTTTATAATGAACTATTTATCAAACATAATTTAAAACTGGGTTTAGCTCCTAAATTGTCAGAATTTGTTACTTTTCTCTGTTTTACAGATTAAATCACCCAATGGTTTATTAAGTCGTTCACTCACAGAGACAGGGATTATTTTCCTGCACAATGACTTCTTTGACTTTTTACACTTAAACTACATTTTTATATATATAGCCTAACATTTGCACTGTCTTACTTAAGAAAGGTTTCAAATGGAAACATTTTACTTGAATTTTCAGCATGTGGTTTTAGTTCTTATGCTTAACTAAAGGATCAGAGTCACATCTGTGAGGGGGAAAGTTGTGGTCTTTGCCCCCTCAGTAGTTTTTCCCGCCCCTCCAGGACTGAGGCCACAGAAGTGAATGAGTAATGAATTATAATCTTTAAAGTTTTTGTTGAGGAAATATGGGAAATTCATGTGATGTCAAACACAGACACATTTGCCTCAGGACATGTTGTGCTGTCCATGGTACACAATTCAGTTCAGCTTTTCTTGCTTTTCAGAATTCTAATTATAGGGAAATAGAGAAAAAGACCAACCCTGTTGGATATTATTTTGTTGATTTAACAGTCATGTCTCTGTGGCTAGAGTAGTTTACAAATTGTACTATTTTACATCCTGCTGACCTCCAGTAGGCTTTGTTCCAAGTGCTGTGATTGCCTATATTGTGCATGAACCTTTAACAGCCTACTGCATTCCCGAGTGATGAAACCAGAATGAAATAAATCTATCATTTGATTTTGAAGCAGTATGGTAAGACAGGGAATTGTTCGCATCCAGGCAAAAGGCTATACTGACACCCACATGATGAAAAAATGCAGAAACGGGCATACCAGGAGGACTGCTGTTTCACTATACAGAAAGATTTGCCTCCTCAGTCATCTCATCCTTTGGCTGGGCCTCATCTAAGCACACCTTGAACCATTGATGTTATGCTTTCAAAAATTATTTCAGTAACTTAAAAACTGTTTTACTCAACAACATTAATCTGGTATAAATATAAAATGCCCATTGGTACAAACACATAACTCTAGTCGCAGCTCTTTTATATGAGGAGATAGGGTCATTTTGTGACAGGATGGAAATGAATATTATCATCACTTTGATGCAAAAAACAGGACTTTATGTATCCAACAATATGTGACATTTCTTTCATCGTAACGACCCTGTAATACTAATATATTAGAATAGTTTAGTAATTTCTAGTCAAACCTTTTGAACTTTGTATCATTTCAGACTTAGCATAATGTAACCATGTAAATCAGCATTTTTGTTTGCCTGTGCATGAATAGTCTCAGTTGCAGTAGCAGCATAAAGTACACTTAAAACTCTAGCAGGATGTCAAATGGTTGTGAATGCACAATGAATCATCAGGCAGCTCAGCTGAAAAGCTGTTGAGAAGCAGGTTATGAAAGCAGCCTGGGCTCTCCTGTGTCTCCCTCACATTATCCATCCATTCACACACTGCTCCTCACCTGCGAATAAAAGACAAACTGGAGAGCAGGTTTTAGAAACAGCCTTCACACTTTCTAATGGAGGCTGTGTATTAAGTGTATTTGTCCATGTGTGTTTGTTCTGAAACTTGGGTAAGTGTCTGCATTAATTCACATGTGTGCTAGCTATGGAAATTGTGATAACCACTGTGTGAAGGTGTAGTATTCTTATTAAGATAATTCATTTATCTGCATTATTAATCTCTTACGTTTCTCTTCCCTGAATGTGTTATAATTGCACATTAATGATTCCCATTTCTCTGATCTGTCCCAGGCTTAATTCACCGTGTGCTCTGTTTGACGTGGGCTCTCTTCAGTGTCGTATTCATGAAATGTTCACTCATTCTCCTTCACATTAACATGCAGATTCCCTGTCCACTAGATTAATAGGAAGGATTAATTCCAAGGGGGAAAAAAAAAAAGTTTTGTCGTAAAAATGAACAATTTTAACTCCTAATTTTTGTTAGCCTATTGTAACACTGGGGAAAGTAAGAGGATTTACAGAGGACAATTAAAATATATATTAAGTCAATAAAAAGTAACTAAAATAGAAAAGCTAAAACAAAATAAATAACGGTAGGGAGGACTGCCATTTGTGTTAAATCTAATCTTTAAATATACTGTCTAACCTTGTTTTAAAATGTAAAACTTACACTGGATGTCTGTTTTTGGCTAATCCAGAGAATGTAATAATCAGCCAAGCAAGATGCTTAATCTCACTGACGCCAAATTTTGAACAAGATGACTCACAAATCATTCCTGTTTATTGTTTATAATCATTGCAGTCATTTACAGAAAGAGCACTTGGCACATGTAAATGTTTTATAATGCATGTGTCATATTAAAACCTAACCTAAATACTTCCTAACTACAGCTATGCTATATATAGAAAGTGATAAAAGCTAATAAAGTTATACAGAAACCAAATAAGGCCACAAGGAAGGAGTCAACCCCTGTTTATGCAACTGCAAAAATACCTGAATAAAGGACATTTACACACATATAAGTCTAATCCCATTCTCCTAGATCACATGACTAAACCCTCACAGATTTAATTGACATCGATTGTGTATCCAACTCGAAAAAATAAAATGCAAAGCCACATCTCTAGTACATATTTGACAGTCCAACAACAAACAACAAGATCTATTACAGTGTATATATGTTTTAACAAACTACCAAACGTTAGGAAAGTTACGAACACATGTAAGTAATATGGAGTTTTGACTAAAAATACACTATGACACAAATACACTTACAGAAAAACTCTATCGCTAACATTCTTGCTTGGTTTTTGTATATTATGTAGAGGGTATGTACATGTGTAAGACACTCAGTACTATAAAAGAACAGGAACGCATTTAGAAAAAGAGCTGGGTCCTGCTTGGAACCAATAACTTAATCTGACTGTATCAAAATGATTTCGACAAGCAGTATCTTCCACACTATATTTTAAATGGAACTAACATCTAATGTTAACAACTAAAGTAGCACAGGCCGTTATCACTATTATAACTGCATTGTCAGAAGGGATGCAATTTAATCAGATAATGTGCATGTGTGAACATGCTGATAGACCAACAGCTGTCAAAAAGGTGAATATGACCTAAATTTAGGTCAAGTCATAAAAGGTGGAGCATACATATTTCTGTCTCCACAATGGCAAAGAGAATTCACTGATGAAGAGACGAAAAATGTCAAAATGCCAGGAAATCCCAAGTTTTCTCCTCAAGTCCTGAATAGTAAGATAAATGAATACAAGTTCAATCACAAATCTTAGTTCCACAAGTCTTAGGTAGGAAGTGGTGAGGGATTGTTGCATATATATTTTTCCATAACCATATGAGGCAGTTAACACTGCAGGTCTAAATGCTCAATTTCAATTTTTTTTCTTTCTTTTTTTTTTTTTTTTTTTTTCATATTCAATAACATTATAATTTAAAACCAAAACAACCTGCTTGGCCCATATTAGGTGTGAGCTTTTTAAACTGCTCCTTGACTTAGAATTCAATTTACCAAACAGACGTGCCATGCATAACCTACAGAGTTTCAGGAATCAATACAACTTATAGATCCAACTCAAACCCAAAACCCTGGCAAACACCAGCGTGATAAACGGGACCTGTTTGATGATTGAAATGCAAATCTGAGACATGTGGACATGCATCAGTGGTGTCCTGGTTGTAGACTGTTGACTGGCTGTTGATAGATCCCAATCAGGGGTCTGTGTGTGTTTCTCTCACCCAGATAAACTGTGACCTTTACTGGAGTAGGGAGGCCATGAAAGCAATCTGCTTGTGTAATTACCTGTCAGAAGGGAGCCTGTTACTGCTGGGGAAAACACAGCATATCATCATCTAATCTACAAAGCACAGGTGCTAAGTGTGCGCGTGTGCTTACAAACATTGTGTACACCAAGAAAGATGTGTATAGAAGCACATTATATACTCTGGATAATTAATTTTGTAGGTGTGTTGGTGTAGGTGGGTTTCATGCAGATGGAGGAGGGTGGGGCTCATAACAAAGTGTTTCTGTGTGTTAAAGTTGCCTGATTGTTCTTTAGTTAAATCGCTCCATGTAGGTGTGCACAGAGGGGGTGGAACGTGTGGCGCTGGTGCATGTGCCACAGTAATTGTTCTTTCCTTAAATAGCTGCTGTCATAGTTACTGCGTGCCTGTGGGCAGGTTGTTAGAATACATTGGCACCTGAAACCTTTAAAAAACCCTCCAACTTCTCAAGAGACTGCGAAGTTGTTATACACGCTCAACATGAGGTGAAATGTGTGGTTGCATGTTGAAGTCTTGCACTCACCCTGCTGCTTTATATCTATCTTTGCATTTTAGGGTGGCACAATCTATTATTTCAGTGTATGTGCAACAGTCACATTGTAGGATGTGCTGTGTAAAGTAAAACAAAAAAAAAAACAACACATAAAAGGTTGGATAATGTTGGATCCACAGGTTAAGTTGGTATAATAATAACAACAGGTGACATATATAGCTGTAACAATGAATATGGGTTCAAGTTCAGTTTGTACATTTGTGCATGCTTATAGAGAGTTTGTGTTGGCTAGTGCAGTGCCATTGTTCAAGGGTTGGGTCAGTTATCACTTTGGAATAATGACGAGTGGAAGAACTCTCTGGCTTTTTTGTATTTCTTTAAACCAATCAGGATAGTGTTGCTGGGGAGTATTGGCATATAGAGGCTTTAAAATGGTTAAATCCCCACAAAATAAAACCACATGAACCAAGAAAACCTATATAAACCATATAGATGCTGTTCAGAGGTTGAGGCTTTTTTTACTCAGGAAGGGAAAATACAGTATACATACATGTACAGATAGAAGAAGGGAGGAAAACACCAACTACACATCCATGGCAACCTCCTGAACCACACCAGTTTCTGAGTAAAATAATTCCTTATCCTCCTAAGTTCAGCGTCTCTCTTCTGCTCATTTGCAAAAGCAACAGTGTTCAAATACCAGCTACCATTAGCTTACGAATGCACTCACTTAACATCACAAACAATAACTTTGAGTCCAACACAGACTACAACTCATGCATCTACAAATCCAAGCCTTTAATGTTGCTCAAAGATGCCCTAGTGAATACTAGAACCAAGAACATGTATATTTCCATCATGTTTGACCTGCTGTAGTTTAGGTTGTGTTAAATTAGCACATTTTCACAAACCAGAGTTGTTTGCTTTTCATACAAAACCTCATGCATGCATGCATTTTGGCCTCACAGTTCTTGTACAAGATTTGATTATGCCAATGTGAAATGGTGATTTTTTTAAAGGGTTTAAAAGGTGGACACACCAGGGAGTTTGATGCTTCCTCTTCTTTGGGTTTGTCTGTTTCTCCCTTTGGCTGTATTTAGAGTGTAGATCTAGGCCTGCAGTTGAATGTTAAGTAGTAACACAAACACATTATAATACAGTTTTGTTTTGTTTGTTTTTTTTCTTGACACAAAAGGAAACATTGCACAATTTAAATTTTTTAAGACTGTGAAAGAAGCCTGTGTAATGCTACATATTTACTTTAAATACATGTTGGTTGTAAAATTCTATATTCAGGGTCTATTTGGAGTACCAACTTAAAAATGAGCAAGAAACAGAAGAAAACACCAATTAAGAAATATTTGTGTTTTTTGTTTGTTTTTTTGGTCACCAATAATGTTTTTTGCAATGATTCCATTACGATGAAATGACATGTTGTAAATAAAGAAACTTACATTATCTTGTTTGAAAACTTTATTTCTGATAAGATTTTCATTGGCCATGATGCTGACAACAGCCAATCCCATGGTCTCACATTACTTCACAATGTCGTGCCTACAACTACATTTTTCATTATTGTTTTTATAGTGAGATCCAGAGCAACAGATATTGCGCAGTGTTCATTTGACTTACCTAATTTTTCCCTCAGAAATACACTCATGGCTCCAGTACTTTTTTTGTGTAGTGTATTAGAACACTCTATAGAACATAAAGTTCCTGAAATGGTTATTCATAATGATTAATCATTATTGTGCATAATTTTTTAAAAATTTTTTAGGCAGTTATGCTCCTATAATTCAATATGTTTTCATTGAACAATGTGAATCCCTGGCATATTTTTTGTTCCTCACCTGCTTCTCATTCTCATCCTCCAGTCTCAGCCTCTCCTCGATGCAGTTGCGGGCTTGCAGGAAGACTTTCCTCTGGGTACGTTCGGTGAGAATCCTCACAAACACTCCCGACAGGTTGACACTGGTGAACAGCACCGCATTGGCCACCAGCTGCACACAAACAGGAAGAGACATGCCACACAAAGCTGGTAGGGTGTATGTGCTCTGTCTGCATGTGAGTCTGAAGGAACACATGTGTCCATATGTGCAGATCTGTGCACACAGATTAGACTTCACTATCCTCGATTAATCCATAGGATGGATTGAATGACAGAAATCAAGGTCAGCACATGGATTATGAGATGGATCACAGGTGTGACTTAAAGAAGAGAAGCTATACAGTGAAAGACAAAGTGCAGGCAAATTGAATTAATGGTTCATTATCAGAGAGTATTGATTCTGCCCAACAATTCATTTAGAAAATGGGCTCTATTTTGTGTTGTCAGTTTTCAAAAGGTTGGAGGTGAAAGTTCAACGAGACATGATAATCCAGCCAAGGGCCAGATGTGTGATATTTTCACTGTACTGTGACAAGCAAAACAAAACACAATGCTTGTTTTTATTATAACCAAGCAAAACAAAGATAGTGAAATTGACTACAAATCCAAGATGAAGTACTATGATTAAAATGGTTTAAAAAAATCTTTTCACTTTTCACTTATCTTATAAATTAGTTCACTTTGCTTGACTGTGTTCAACTTTTGGGTGTTTTCAAGTCTGTGGACTGAGGCAATGCTGTAAATACTATGTCATAACAGAAGTGAAAAGGTAAAAGAATCCATAACTTACGTGACATCTGCCCATATGAACCCTATTGGAACAAGATCAGCAGAAACATAGATGGTTGCAAGCTAGTAAACAAAACCAAGAGTGGCATCAAGTCTGGAAGGCAACTTGAGACCATGAGCAGGTGAATGAAAGTTGTAATTGAACATTTGGGTTATTCAACCAAATAATGATTTTGAGTTCCAAATGTAAAACAGCAGCTGTAGTCTTTGCATTGTTCAAGGTGTGAATACGCTGCTTTTTGTGTTATTTTGAACAATTGCTATATTCTGCAAATAATTGATTCTTCTTTTGTTGTTGTTGTTTTATTTTTACTTTGTATCATACATATTTCTCAATGTTTTTTGGCAGTTTTTTTTTAATTATACCCAAGTAGAAGCCTCTGTCACACTCCCTATACATTGTGACTTCATACCAATAAAGTGAAACTTGAATCCTCTTCCAAAATGTCTAAATAAAACAGTCAAATGATTTTCATCTGGCCACATCCTAAATAACATCTGCAGGCCTCGTGTCAAGGAACCACAAGCCAAAATATTGTGAAAATACAACGATCAGCAGTAATGTGCTCGGGAATGGAGCTTTGTCAGCCTGTTTCAGCACCGGCGGCTGGACAGCTCCTCCTCTACACCGGTGCGTAAAGTGAAACTTTCTGCTTGTTTCCATCTCGTCAACTACAGTACCCTGCAGCTAAAATCGATCACTGAGTTTTTCCAACCCTTTTCTCTCAAGGGAAAGTCGATTGAGTTAGCAAGGTGTGTTTAGTTTTTGTGCATTTCAGAACCTACGGAGCTCGACACCACCACAGTGGTCTGTTCCGGAGCTGAAGGGTACTTGAACCGAGTGTCTGAGGAGCAGAACCACGCACGTGTCTGATGTGATGATGACTTATGACAAAGAATAATACTCTCCTGTTATGATCAATAATGAGCATCAGACAGTGGAGCTGGATGAGAGCCCGGAGAGCTGACCGGGATACAGGTGCAGCACTTACCGGTCTCCACGGCTTCTGTTTCCTCCCTGTGAACGATGTCGCTATGACAATGAAGTGGGATGCAGCCAGCATGACCCCGAACAGCACCGCCAGCAGAGTCCGCACCGGCAGCAACACGTAAGCCACGAGGGTGACCAGCATGAGCTGCCACACACCTTGCTCAGGGGCAGTGGCGCTCACCAGCTCCGACGTGCCGAGCGCCAGCGGGAACGGGCAGCAGAGCAGCGCAAAGGTGAAGCTGAACAGCAGGGCCAGCTTCGCTATTTGCTGCATCTGCGTCACCTGCAGGTATTTGACGTTGGTGACGATAAACAGCGACAGGAACACCACGCAGTGCACCGGGTAGGAGCCCTTGGACAAGGTGAGACGCGGACTGGACAGCAGCTCCATCAGGGACAGCGACGAAGCAGCCACGATGAGCACCGCCAGCGCTTTGAGGGTGGCGGTCTGTTCCAGTTTCAGGTTGTAGTTCTGGAACAGAGCCTCCAGCTCCCGGCTGTTGAACTCGTCCTCGCAGGCGATGGCGCCCAGGGGTGCACCGGCCGGGCAGTGACCCTTCTTCCGCCGGGTCTTGACTCTTTCGAATGGCATCTCCTCCATGTTCGGGCCATTCATAAGGCTGGGGGATGGCGCACGACCCCTCAACTTTTCCGTACGTTCGGGAATCGAACCGGCACCCTCTCCCAGTTCATGCGTCCTGATTATCCGAGGATCCGGCTCGGTGTCAGAGGGGAGAGGGTGGCAGTGGAGACAACAGAGCACAACGCGCTCTAGCCACAGGTTGACGATTGTTGGTGTGTCGTCAGAAAAGTAGCCCGACCAATGTGCAGCACGCGCCTCTCTCTCTCTCTCTCTCTCTCTCTCTCTCTCTCTCTCTCTCTCTCTCTGTCTCTGTCTCTGTCTCTCTCCTCTCTCCTCTCTCTCTCTCTTTCCCTCTCTCTCTCCCTCTCTCTCCCCCCTCACTAGAGGAGTTGGACCACCTGCGGTGCTATACAGTTAACGGTGAACCTGCGCTCCAAAAGGACTCAGGAAGGATCACGCTCGCAGATGATGTTAGTCAAAACACTCGCCACGAGGCTCAACCAGCAGCTACTACCAAAAGAAACACACATCAGCCCTA
>JAPSES010000258.1:2923220-2953276 GCA_029822895.1 Maxillicosta whitleyi
ATGTCTAAATATGTAAATGTTCCTAAAGTTGATCTACTGAGCTCTAGTTGTTTCCTGCTTCCCTTGAATTTTACTTTTAAGCTTTGTGCACTTATGTTTCGTCATCATACGTGATTGGCTCCAAATTTTTTATCTCAAAATCTAATGGTAAATGTGTCCCTATGATTTAATATGTGGGTGAAAGAGTGTTTCTATGTAGTAGGAGAAAAACTCTCAAATGTAAAAAAAAAAATTAAAATAAATGTGTACATTTAAAGTTAAAAATGACAATCAAAACAACCTAAAATTAGTTATTCCTACTTGACATGTGTTGTGTAATAAGTGACACACATTTAAAAATCCCTTTAAGGTCATTTGTGCATGTTGTGTACTTTCCAGTTACATTTTTCTCTTAAGTGACAAACAGGGTAGGTGTATAACAACATAAATCCTATAATGTACCATTACATATATAGTCAAAGAAAAAAACATCAGACCACCCCTTATTTTCTTCAGTTTCTTGTTCATTTCAATGCCTGGTACAACTAAGGGTACATTTGTTTGAACAAATATAATCATAATAACAAAAATAGCTCATAAGAGTTTAATTTCAGAGTTGATATCGATCCATTTTCCATGATTTTCTTGATAAAAACCAAGATCACTTCAGTTCTTACATCAATATCTATGTCATTGTACTGACAAAAACACTGCTTTTAGACATTCCATGTTTTCTTTTCTGTCTTTTAGTCACATGACACACACAGGAGTTAATACTTAATTACATAACTATTGTTTTTGATGACTTTTGATGGTTTAATCATTTTTTCTGCGACTATGTAATACAAGGTAGAATAATTAGTGGACACTTTCGTCACCTAATACTACTGTTGGTATTTTACTAATTTTACAGTAATATGTATGTATTGGTTAGCTGCTGATGAGCCATTATTCTCCTCGTTTTGTCTTCAACATTAATAAACACCATCTGCTTACATGAATTGATGAAGGTTACCTAAACCTGAAGGCTCTGCTAATCGAATCGAATCAAATTGAATCGAATCTTGTGTTTTTGTGTGACATACACTTTAGTGATGCTTTGTGAACTGTGAAGGTATCATTCATTCATTCATTCATTTCAGGATGTTTGCTGTTCAGATTGCTAAACAGAAATGCGTTGGTGCCACAGATGACCTCTGAATAGGTCCCGAGAGATCAGACTTGCATCCTTAATGTATGCTGAATGCATTCAGACCAAGCATTAGCGCTGTCTCAGGATGGATTTTAACACCAGATGTGAACCGAGTCCAGTTCATACAAAGTATTTGTTGTTGTTTTAGCTCTGCTTTGGCACTTTTGTGGTGCAGGGGAGGAAGTGCACAGTGAATTCATCAGAGCCTGTTTCTTGTGTCTTTTAACATCATTCTCACATGTGTGTTGATACTGAAAATTAAATGTACTGTAAAAAATAAAACAAGGAACCAAAACATGGCTTGAAGAGCTGCAGTTTTAGCCAAATACTTTTTCACCGCAAAAGAAAAGTTGACATTTTGAGAATAGATGCTGATGTACACAGAGGCGCATGCTTTACTATGTGAGAAATGATGTGGGTAGTGTGTATACAGTAACAGTGCTGCAGGCTTCATTCTGCTGAGGCGCAACACACATTTTAGTTCCCACAGCAACACATTAGCACTCTGCTCAGCCAGTAAACAAAATCTGTGTGTGTTCTGTGCGTTATCATCAGCATCTGTCTTTGTGAGAAGTTTGATTAGATGTATGAGTGACTGATGACATTTAGGGAAAAGAAACTAGATCCTTCTTTGTAAAAAGGAGTGAGTTGTTCGTGTGGATTGAAGAAATTAATTTTAATCCGTAGAAGTTTAAAAGAAAGGTGTGGATATTTTATAGGTGATTTCAGGATGTAAAGACAGTTCATGAAAGTGATGGGTTTGAAAGGTTTTAACAATTTCAGGTAGTGAAATTCAGGGTTTTCTGTGGTTCCTCTGGTTTCCTATCTTTAAACACCTACCAATGTACTGTTGAATATCAGGAGTTGGTCCCTGAGCACCTTCAGTGGCAGCTAAGTGCTAATGCTAATGTCAGATTGTGTGTCTATTACAGTGGTGAGGCTTCAAGTTCTTTGTTGGTCGAAGGAATCATAATCTGTGACTTACATTTACATCCTATATTTGCTCCATGAAGATGTATGAAATTATTCCCACCTGTCTGTACGTTAGGGTGTTTGACCAATCATAATTTACCATCATGTGTTGCCGGGTAAAAGAAATCTGCCTTGAGGCTCAGGATCAACAGTGCAGGATCTGGTGTGGAGCTTCAAATTAATGGAATGAACCTGTTGCTATAACCAATCAGATATCATGTTGACCACAAGGGGGCGACAAATGGGGCATATATATATATATATATATATATATAATGACGTGCATTTTCATGTCATTTGATTGGATGGTAAATGGATATATTAGTCAGATTGAGCTCAGCTGCAAAACTGCATCTGTAGCAACTTGCATAAGATGAAATATATTGATACATAGATTTAATTACTGTTTTCTCATCACACAAGGACTGACAGAGAAAAAATAGATTTAGTCACAGATATACTAAAAATAATAGTGGTTTTGGTGATTGTAATCTATTACCATTTTTACGTTTTTGTGATTTTACTAATATTGATGATTGTCCTTGAGGTGATTTACGTGGTGCAGCTGTAGTGAAAGGAGACCTCATGAGTTGTGTTCATTGAATTTCTTGCTTTAGTAAAGGTGTTCTTTCTTACTAAATGAGATACAATGACCTGTTATATTGTGTATTTTGTATGATTTTGATCATATAGTATTTATATTAAAAGGCGGGTATATTAAAATGTGTGAAATGCAGAGTTAATGAATTTTCCTACAGTGATAATGAAGTGATTTAACATTAACCTTTTTCTTAATAATTATTGTAATTATTTAAATAACTGAACTCCAGCTGAGTCTTCCTATCTTTTTGTTTTGTTCCTTTTTTCCCCCTTTAATGTACATAAAACCTGGGGGACTTACTGTGCCTGGATGATAATAATCTAAGGGGTCATGGTCTGAAAACAGTAGGGGAGAGTAAAGACGTTTTTTTGGGGGGGGTTTTTTGTACCCACATGCCTTTAAGAATTGTTTTAAGGGGAAACTTTTCTCCATAGTGTTCAGACTCCCTTTAGACTAAACGCAGGGTTTTCAAAAGATTTGAAAATGAATAATAACAAAATGTTTCACCCTGCAGTGTTCCTCTTTGCTGGTCCTCACAAGGAGAGAAACCCAAAATATATATGTGTTCACGAATGCTGTATATTTCCTACACACTCAGAGTACAGATCCTCCGGCAAAGCTGTTTTATTTTTTTTCTCTCCACAGAATGAATAAAGTATAAGTTTTCCGGAGTGTGAATTAAAAATCGATAGCAGTGTGAGTTGCAGGTATGTTGGTGGATGGAGGGGTGGGCGCCTGTGGAATCGTGGCTCAAAGTTAATTCACTTTCACAGTTTGCCAAACGAATGAATAAAATATGATGCTCCAGTTTGTGAAGAAGGAGGGAAAGAGTCTCTAATTGGAATTTCTGTCGACTGAATGAGAAGTTGTGGCGAGACAAATTATTCATACAGACACATACATTTAATCCACTCGCTCCATTAGGTAACCCGAGGTGTTTGCTTGAGCTATGTCCTTGGGGATGTGGGAATATGGACATCTACAGTGATCAAAATAGGACAAAAATGCTCTGTGCAGTCATTTGCTTTTTAAATATTGTCCCATATATACTGATTTCTACAGCCCACTGTTACTTAGCATCAGATTTTCTCTCCTTAAACAGCCCTAATAGCTACAGAAATACAGAAAGGCAAACATGCGGCCCCCAGGTGATAATTCTGAACAAATACTAATAAAATATATCCAAATGTTTGTACAAAATAAAGCAGACAAACTTCTGGGAAATCACCTACACTGCGCCCATCCTCCAAGTCACGCAGCCACTCGAAGACACACAGGCAAACACAGGCCCCCGTCCATTAGAGGTCATATGTGGGCGCACAGCTCATAAAACTGGTGGCGAGAGAGGGGTGGGGGTATAACCATACTGACGTGTTTGTTGGTGACACAGTGACATTGACTGAGATATTTACCGTAACCTCACACCGGCCTTGGCTGAAGAGGAGAGGATGCTCTAACTCTTCTTGACGGAAATCACACCACTGACTGGCTGACAGAGGGGGAGGAATATTCACATCCATTTAACAAAACCTCCAAAGAGTAGATTTTGGAAGAGGTACATGGAATAGGTTTGTAGAAAAGAAATGAAAACTCTGCTTAAATGATGTACTGTGTAAAAGTCTTACACCACCTTCAGCTTTGTTGGGTCTGCCGGGGTTGAAATTAGCATATTTTTTTTAATTTCTCATTCTCTTCAGATAGAGTAAAAAAACAAAAACAAAAAAAACGTGCACAGCCTTAAAAGACACACATAAACCTGAACTAAATGGGTTGTAAAGGTTAAAGTCATTAGTTAGTGTGACCCCTGACCCCATGACAAGAAGCAGCGCAAACAGTTGGAAACATCTGACGTGTTGAATGAAACCTGATATAAAACTTCAGAAAAATCATGCAGTTTCCTAAAAATAAATCTTATGTTGTCTGAATTGCACTGTTTACATCGTTACTTTCATACAGCATATATCTAAATTGCACATATATTGATTATATATTGATTATCTTATAGTTTATACGTGTGTGTGTTTTAGATATAAGCGCACTTTCGCTGTCAGAGACCACCTGCAATTCTGTGACACAAGTGGTGTAATGACAATAAAGCCTATTCTATTCTATTCTATTCTATTCTATTCTATTCTATAATAGATAGACATGTTCATAGCAAAGGGAGGTCACACTAAATACTTCCTCTGTGGTTTATACAAGCTGTTTTTCCCCCACAACTGTTTTAATGCTGTACATACTTCCATATCATCATCATTTTCCTAGCGTTTGTCCCTCTGCAGAGGTCTGCCTTTCAGCAGGCTGATCTCCACTTATTCCCATCATGGGCACCATCATGTATGTAACATGCATGTCTTCTTTAACACATAAAGACCCAGTGACACTTGTTGTAGTTACAAAGTAAATTTTTCTCTCTATTTAACCTTTCATAAGTGATTTTCACCGTTTATTGTAATATTATCATTTATATTTTGGGATTTTTATGTTAAAATCAAGTATTTTCCTATATTTAATTCATTGATCATGTAGATGTTCTTAAAAGCTCAGAGTAAATTTGAGGGTTATTATATCAGAAACAGAGTAAACTCAAGAAAAAGTGACTTTTTCAACAAAACATAAACCCAGTGTGTCCATCCACTGTCATTGATCCAATTCCATGGGTTTTACTGGTAAATCAGTGTTGTAGAAGATAACAGTGTTTCCATGGTAACTACAGAGCCTCTGAATGTCCAAGTAGGTCATATCTGATGACCATGAAAAGATGACAACAGGTATTAGACAGTTTAGATCAGTAGATGGTTTCGGTCACCGGTGGATGTGTGGGTCTTCTGTGGGTTAAGACCATCAACTCATCATTTCTTAGGGTGGCCGTAGTCACGTGTACACACAATTTGGCCATACCATCACAATCGGACCTTGTGCATTTCCTCTGTTATTGGTGCTATTCCCATGGCATTCCAAATCAAATCAAATTTTATTTATATAGCGCCAAATCATAACAGAAATTATCTCATGACACTTTACATATGGTGCAGGTAGAAACCAGACTCTGAGGCCGATTTACAGAAACCCAACAGAATCTTCCAGGAGCAAACACTTGTAACTGCTGACAGTTTTGAGGAAAAACTTCCTTTTAACAGTAGAAAAGTGGAGCAGACCCAGACTCCTGGAGGATGGCCGTCTGCCTTGACCAGCTGGGATAAAAGAGAGAGAGTAAAGGAAGAGGAAAGGAGAGAAAGAGATAGACAAAGCCTGGGGAGGGAGGGGGAGACATGGATACAAAGGAGCGATGATGATGATGATGAAGGCAGGAGAGGGGCAGGACCACAGCAGCAGACCCAGAACTGGTCCATGGAAAAACCTGCGATGATCCTGAGAAAACCTGTGAGGCGATAAAGCACAGAGACTCTGGGGAAGAAGTAAAGTCAGAAACATGAAACTCACTGGGGCTTTAAAGAGAAGTTAGGAAAGAACAAGCCAGAGAAGAAGAGGGGCAGAGACATCTTTGTTTCTGGCATCGTCTAACCGTCCACTGGACCATGTGCATTTCCATCACATGTAGTTCCTCCTCATGTCTGACTGCTGCGGCCGGCACAGAGCCGTACATGGCAGCTGGGCTCACGGCACACTTGTAGACCTGTCTGCATTTCATCCAGACTGTGTTTACACAGACGCGGCCATCTGGGATGGCGTCACCAGGAGCCTATACATTTATACTGGCAAACTTTGTTCAGGTCCTGGTCCAGTTCTGATGGTTCCATCCTTCTGCATTCCACATTCTATGTTCTCTATATTGTTGATGTTCAACCACAGCCCACTCTGTGCCAGCCTCGTGTCCCATCGTTGCACTTGATCTTGAAGACTCTATCGGCCCTGCTTGGCCAAGAGGATGTCGTCAACATATGAGGGCGCTTCAAAAAGTTTGTTTAAAAAGTGATGATGTTTTATACGCACCGTCTAGGTCAGTACACTTCTGCAAGTGTTGACACCAGCCTTCAAGTTCATCTGTGTAAAACTGAAAGAATGAGATCGCGAATACAAGCGGCCAAAATAAGCTTTCTCCGCAGGGTGTCTGGGCTCTCCCTTAGAGATAGGGTGAGAAGCTCAGTCATCCGGGAGGGGCTCAGAGTAGAACCACTGCTCCTTCCCGTTGAGAGGAACCAGATGAGGTGGCTTGGGTATCTGGTTAGGATGCCTCCTGGACACCTCCCTGGTGAGGTGTTCCAGGCACGTCCCACCGGCAGGAGGCCCCGGGGAAGGCCCAGGACATGCTGGAGTGACTATGTCTCTGGGCTGGCCTGGGAACACCTCAGGATCCCACCGGATGAGCTGGATGAAGTGGCCGGGGAGAGGGAAGTCTGTGACTCCCTGCTTAGGCTGCTGCCCCCCCCAACCCGACCTTGGATAAGCAGCGGATAATGGATGGATGTGTAAAACTGAGGTCCATGTCATTTAAACCATGTCAAAGCTATGCTCCTCTTCTTCTTCTTCCATTAACTTTTTGAAGAGTGGTGTCCATGGGTGTGTTTATGGTCTATGGATATCGAAGATGATGGTATCCATGGAGAGTCTGAAACATACTATAATAGCTTAGATCCAGATTTTATCCTAATATGGAGACTAAGAAATGCACGTGTGGTCATTAGGACTTAAACCCATAAGGACCCAGTGTGACGGCATCAATTCTTTCTCTATTTTGTTATCACCTTTTATTATAATATTATCCTCTGAATTTAGCTTTTTTTTTCAGTGAAAATGATCTGTTTTTCTAAATTTAATTGACTGATCGTGTAGATGTTCATAAAAGCGCAGAGTAAATTCAAAGGTTATTGTATCAAAACAGAACAAACTGAAGATGACTTTTTCAGTCAAATCTCTGTTTAACTGATCATAAACCCAGTGTGTCCATCTAATGTTATTGATCCAACTGTGTGGGTTTTACTGGTGAATCGATGTTGTAGAAGATGACAATGTTTCCACGTTCACTACGGAGCCTCTGAACGTCCAAATCGTTCATATCTGATGACCATGAAACAATGACAAACTGCATTTTATACCAATTATTTCCATGTATTGACAGGATTAGTGAGTCCAACAGTTCCAGATCAGCAGATGCTTTTGGTCGTTATGGGTTAAACCAACTCTTTTGATCTTTATGGGTTAAACCAACTCACTGTATCTAGGTCTTTGGATCTTATACTTTGATACTTCTTTCAATGGCAGCCATCACATGGATGGATGCAGTATAAACACAAAAAAAAAACCTCAAACACAGGCCAACTATGTGAAACACAGCCCTGCAAAAGCTCTTAGACATTTACAACTAATCAAATTAAACAAACCAATGTGATGGCAACAGGAGTGACACTGAGTCCAGTACAGAGTCAATGTTCTGGTTGAAGTCAGCACCGTGATGAATGAGGGCAGGCTGTTTATGGGATAAAGGACTTGTATTACACTCTGAACTGCAGTCTGCCTTCCCCTGCTGTGCTTTTCTTTTCCACTTTATTTCTCTCTCTCTCTCTCTCTCTCTCTCTCTCTCTCTCTCTCTCTCTCTGACAGGCCGAGCTGGGCAGTACGATTCAGATTGGTGTGAAATCGCCGCCTAACAGGCGGGAAATTGGCTCTGTTATTTTTGGAGCAGAGTCATGGGGGACCGTCGGACCATCATCCTCTCTCTAATGAGCAGGTGATGGAGGCGTAGCCAGGCTGGGGGGTGTGGGGGGCAGGGGGGGGGATGCATGGAGCCTCAAACACCACATACATGGCAAACGCACAGATGAGTGTAAATGCGGAGAACACTGATAAGGACACTGAGATGGGAATCTGATGGCTTGTATAAATATCCATGAAGTGTAGAAGTATTTTTATAAAATGCACTAGTATTAATGGTAAAAAAAAAAAAAAAATCTTCCTTTGGGCTCCATTAGAAGTTATATTCCTGTATGTGTTATATTGTTTTACTTGTGTAGGAGTTTAAGGCTACTATTCCAAACAAATGGGCTGTAAATCATCCTCAGATGTAACAACCACATTTTAATATTTTAACCATCAATGTCAGCCATTATGAATCCACATTTAACGTACCTCAAATCATATTTGTTCGCCACACAGTGCCCAATTGTGTCTCATGTCATTTTTCTGCTTCACAAACCAGTCTGTTATTGTGTCTGAGGAAACACTGGCAAGTTAACAGTCACACAAAATGGTCTCTACAGACATGCTGGTACTGTTACATGGTAAAACTCAAATGTGACTGAACTCAGGTGAAATTATGCATCTTAAGTTGAATTTTTAGGCTTTCCCAGAAAAATAAATAGCACTAAACAGTCGATTTAATACGAGCATTTGACAGCATGGTATACAATTCAACACAGCGCTTAAAAATAATGATATAATAATGAGGTTTATTTCTTTATTCTTTCTGTGTAACGCTATTGTTTGTATAGACATAATATAGTCAGGCAGCCCTGCAGAACGAACCTTTAATTTATCATCTTTAAATATATTATTACATAACAAATGTATCATGATATTAACAATCACAATATGTCATGACCCTGATGTGACCAGAATGTAAAACTATTTGCATAATTACTACAGTGGGCAGGTATATTCAAGTGCAGAAACTAAATGAAAAAAGCGATAATGTTTATTCTGTGATGACGGCATTTCCTCACACTATAGTTAAGTCGAATATTGCAGGGACTCCATGTTTCTTGTAGAGAAGAGAGGTAAATGTCACGTTTCCATCGTAATCTGCCATTTTGGATTCATGACATGATACTTCAGGATATTGTTTTACAAAATACACCTACTTGTAAAAAAAAGTTATTCATGCAAATATTGTGGTTTTACCTCAAGTTTGAGTTACTATAGAGCTGCAACTTGTGATATTCAACTCCACTATAACCGTGTGACAACTTCAGTTTCTTTTCAGGTTACACAAACCATCCAATCATGTCCAAGTATTACTGTTGATTATGAATGTTTGTGTAATGAGTTGAAAATACTCCTCCTCCTTAAGCGAAATACATGTCTTTAAAAAGTAGCTTGGATTAGCTCAAAAGTGTGTTTCTGAAAATGATGACGCATTGCTATAAACGACACCAAAATACATAATACACTTAAAATGAGGCTAATCTGAAACATTTACTGGAATCAGCATGTACATGAATGCAGGAGTAAAACTAATCCAGAAACATCATCAAATGGTCCACTTTTCTACACTGTGACTGTGTTTTCTTGTCATGCTTTATGTACAGTTTGGTGAAAACATACTTTAAAGTGAGTAATGACCAGCTTTTATAACAGTGGAGTATTTTTTTAACTTACATAAACATTGTAAAATGTTTTTGTTTAACTATCTAAAATCTATTCATTTTTCTGTCACATCCACAGAGGAAAGTTTGCATCATTAGAGGCAATCATAAATGTGGTGAGATTTACTTGTAATACTTCACGCAGAAGAAATTAAAATTTCCAAGCTGCCGACAAGTCTCACAGTACACCACTCATACAAGGTTCTTTCAGACAGGTGCAGAAAAACTCCTCTTTCTTATGTTTTTATTTAAATGATCTTATCAAACCGACATAAAAACTCCCAGAACTCCCATGACATCAATGTAAAGCTACTTCTTACATTTGTGAAAAAACACATAGGCACTGGTTTCCCAAGTTTAACTGCAGTTTACTGGAAGGTATCACACAGTATTCATTAGAGGCTATAAATTCAGATAATGTTGAACTGTCACACACCACATATCCCAGGCAGAGCCCACAGACCCTTCACGCAGGGTGTTTCACAGAGCAGCAGCTAAACACTGCCCCCTACTGTCACACATTCAATTTCACAGTCACTACAAGTGTCCAATTTAAACAAAATGTGATGGTATTTAAGGTTAAGTCAGTTTGATTTATTTTTTTCTTCAGTATCTGGTTTTACAAACACCAGCACCAGCATTTATGCAACACAGCGAATTCTGCAGAAATTTGCACTAAAGCAGCAACATTAATGCACTTTTTTAAATTTTAATTGAAACACCTTGGGTACTTGAGGTCTTATTTAGTGCAGATATGGTGAACAGAGCTACTTCAAGGCTAATGTTTACTGTAAGGCTTCCATTAATTCAAACTGGAACATCCAATGAAAGTAAATTTGCCTTAGAAAATTGATTTTTCAGATGCAACTTCAGTGTCTTTGAACCAATCACAACCCAGAGTATTTGGCTGTTTCAGATAAGATATCACGTGAACTTTTTGCCCTTCATCCAGCCACATGGCAACATGTATATTTACAAATAAAATGAAGATGACATATCCCTTTGTATTTAATCCTTCATAAAACACATTTAGATTTGACTGATCACTTGTTTTTGATGCGTTATCCATACCATTGGTAGTTGTGATAAATCTGGCATCATTTGGCATCTGTGGTCATAGATTTGCTGTTATATTTGACATAAACCTAAACATTGTTATTCTGAGGGACATTAAACTATTACAGGTAGAGGCTACAGAAAAAAAAATGAGGTACTTCAAAGCAGCTGTGTATTTGTGTTTGCTCTGTGTTTCGATTTCGACATCTGATATAGTTGTCCTCTACGTTCGTTGATCGCTTTATTATCCACTCCCAGTTTGAGTATGCTGGTTATGGTTCTTATTCTTTCAGGTATTTGTAACAATAAAGCTGTCCAGTGTTTGACAGTCAGGTCTGTGTCCAGCTGATGGTCAGGACTCTTTTTCACTGTGCTTCTGTCTCGTGTCGTGCCAGTGCAGGGGGTAAGGTGGTCCCACAGGGGCCGTGGAAGTGGAACCTGAAACACAAATGCACACTGACGTCTGTGTCATGAACTGATTTAAATGACTGAACATATTCCACATGTGACTCAATCAGAACATACTTGAAGCGCATGGTGGCTGGAGTGTGTTCCATGTTAAACTCGGCCACAGGGACTCCTCTTTGTGCCACCTGAGGAGCAAACATGGCTGCTGGATAGACAACGGATGAAGTACCAACCTGGGAAATGAAAATGAATGATTTATTAAACACTAGTCATAACCAAATCCATTTAAATCCAACTGATCATCTGCAGATTTATTTCCAGTGAGTGTTTTCAAATAAAGTCAGTGTATTACAACAGGCTGGTACTGTCATGACAAAAATATTTCTTTTAAAAGTGTAAAACGTCAGCTCACACAGGAAATGACACAAGCAATGAATGAATAAATTGCAAATTCTATTCTATTCTAGAGGCTATTTCAGGTTTACAGAACTAAATTCAACATAATTTTACCAAAGACATTGAATGGAGCTCTGCTTGGATCAGCATTAAACTCCCAGACAAATAATCAGTTCTGAAAGTGAATAACTGCTTCATTCTAATAAAGTCAAAGGCACAAACATGTAGAAAATAAAATTACAGGTAATGGGAACAATGAACAAATTCAGTTACTCTCATTCCCCACAGTGGGCTGTAGATTACAACATCGAGAAATGTGAAAATACAAACTATGGATTCAGACTAATCTGAATATTTCCAAAAAAAATTCACCGCCTCACTTACAAATAAATACATCTGCTCATATGACCTTTTGTTTTGTGTCAGCAATGGCTAAATACCACAGAAGAACCTTCTGAGCATGTGCACTGAACTTATTTTCCCAGCAGCAAACCAAAAACAGCAGCATATGATTATATATTCATGTACAGTTATGAGTGTTATGTGTTTCTTAAGCTTTAGCTCAGATGCACAGAGAAGGATGTTATTGAAGAATCTAAAAGAAAATGAACATATATATATGTGTGTGTGTGTGTGTGTGTGTGTGTGTGTGTGTGTGTGGACAGACAGTGAGCGCAATTAAGTTCAACTGTAAACTTGGAATTTCCAGCAGAGTTATCATCGTTTACTCACTCACCATAACCTAAAATGATATTTACATGTAAACAAGAGGCCAAAAAACAGAGCAAAATGCACAAATATCCATTTTAATGCAGACGTGGCCTAAATGAGTTCACTTTTAAATTCTCAAGGGAAATAGAGGTGAATTTAGTCATCACAACAATGGGTATGTTTCATGTTTTACTACATCTTATTCACACCTTTGAACGGCTCTAACACCAAAAACTGACTAAAGAATCATTAAAATGGTGGGCCATAATATAAAACTAATATGGATGATTAATAATCCAGGGTAGTTCTGTGTGTTTTATGTGTCTTCAGATTGATGATCTAATTTTAAAAAATCGATATGGTGATACAAAATTCACTTCCCTTTTAGAGGTACTTTATGTGTGATGGAGAATGTGGCTTTATGGCTATTAAATGTTCCATTATGTTCACTATCCAGTTACAGTTTGTCTTTTTTTGTTCTCTGCATGAACACATTTTCCGGATATGGATTTTTAAACAGTGAGAATAATCAAACATGATTAAAGTAATAAAACTAAACGAGTGCAGTAATAAAACAGGTGGGTGATAATTCAGCAGCTGAAGTGACAGATTTTATACATTTTGGCTGTAAATACAAAACTTACAATGAGGCACAGGTCACAGCTGTCCAGCACCGTCTCTACCTGGGTGAGGACGTTGGAGTCCAGAGTCTCTCCAAACCAGACCACGGCTGGTCTCAGCAGACCCTGACAACCCGTCTGTTCACACCTGAAACGCACACAGACGCACACTGGTCAAACAACACAGAAACAAAGCGCAGAGCATTAACACAAGAGCAGGACTGAGTGTTACCGTGGCAGCTGCTGGACGGGGATCTGGGCATCATCTGTGCTCGGGTCTGGAGCTCTGAGGAGGCAGTTTGGTAGAGATTAGGTATGAGCAGAGCAGAGATGAAGCTCTACGACAAACTCATTTACAACCCAAAAGAGTTCATCATTTCAAACACTGATATTCATTTTTTAAAACTCTTTTTGCACCAGTTTACACCAACAGATATTCATTTGGAGGATAAGGTAAGATATGCTGTACTGATCCCCAAGCGGGTACAGCAGCACGAGACAATACGCATTAAATACAAAATAAAGACAAAATATAAAAATGTGACTAAAAATGACCAAAAAAAATGTTACAATAATAATAAAGTGTGCAGTAGGTGATTTGGATAAGTGTGCATGTGAACCAAAACACTTTTTCAAACCAATTAAATCACATTTTAACTACAGAATAGAAATCCTTCCTTTGCAGTATGACAGTATGATTTGCTGCACTAATCATCTGTTAATTTAAAGGTTATATTTCACACTTAAATTGTTTCTCATTGTTAAGGTTACTTTTTTGTAAAGGGAACCGTGGTCACAAATACTAGTGTTTGCCTGTAGAAGCTAAGGAGTTGTGATTTTTTTTATCATGTACACATTATTTCTGCAGTATATGGTTCTACGTAAATAAAGATAAATCGACACAAAATTCTTCTTGAAAAACCCTGCAAAAACATCACAACTAAATACGATCTGAGACTTTTGCACAGCACTGTATTAATAGGAACAATATAAAAATGGCCACTATTTCATATTATGCTCTGTCCTTCATGTTGTTCTGTCACAAACTGCACTTTTTTCTGGGAGATTTGGACGATGTGTTCTTCCACATCAATGAAGGCAGGAAATTAGCATGAACACAAGGCCAACAAACATGGAGGAGAATGAATGTGACAGAGGACGGGGTAGCTCAGACAAAATGAGGACATCTTATGAATCCCCACAAGAGACTCAAGCACGACTAACATCTTTCACCAGATACGCAAAGTCAGATCAAACTGCACAGAGTCTACAGATTCAGTTTTACAATTACCTCTTTAAATTTTATACATGGTCTATATCTTGTTGCATCCATTTGCACAATGCAAGGATTCCAAATAAACAGCAAAATTCCTCAGAAATTCCTGCTGATTGTTTCCGCCTCAGTCCTTTAAATACATTTCTCAATGACAGCGATAAATACAGATGAATGACATGATCAGTTTAAAATTTCAGCTCAGTGTGTCCTTTAATTTTAACATATTTTATTAGCATGGTGTTTTTCTGCTGTCAAAAGTGTCCATTTTGAAATGTCACACAAATGACTATGTGACATTTAATTTTACTCTCAGATTTTCTGTTTCACCTTGTCATATCAGTTGTTATTTAGCTTCTGACACCTGACAGCCTGCAAGCGGCTGCTTTCTGTGGCATTTTGTGCTTTAATGAATACGATGTCTATCTCTACTCATTATGCTCATACTGTTGATGTAAACAGTTCCGCTCACCAAACGACATGGGTTGAACTTCTTACCCTTTGCCCTCCAGAGCGGCACAGATTGGGCTTTTGTAATTGGTGGCTTCTTGACCGCAGTTCATACAGCGTGTTCTGAATAGGCTTCCTGAAGTCACAAAGTTACAGGAATAGGAGAGAATAGGAATTCAATATAAATATGTATCTTTTGTTGTATTATATCAAATTAAAATGTCAAAGTTGAAGGATTTAATGCAGCTTTTGTATCTCTGATCCTGAAATACCTTCACAATTAAAAATTATCTGTCTTTTTACAGCGTACAAACATGTAAAATGATTCAACTGTGTAGCCTCAACAGGAACAGACTGAGGTGAAACTAAAAGAAGACACTATTTTCTTGACTAATTTTGAGTCATTTTTGAACATGTTACTTTGAGTAATAGCAGAACTTGAAGGTTAATGATATTAATACTTAGCTGACTTTAAGTACAATAACTTTTCAAAAAAATAAATAAATCACTTTTCCTTTAGTTTGATTTCTTAGTTTAATCCACATAGATTTATTGAGATATTTTGCACTTTTAGCTCTTCAGTTCAGCTGTCAACTGCATGAAAATATATAGTGCATATGAAAGAAGAAAATCATTCACACATTGTTTAGATATACCCACAAGAGAAATTTTGTATTAATCTCAGAACATGAACATAAGAATGGAACAAATAAACCTTTAAAGAACGACTTGAGGGTGATTATTTTCCCTCAAGTCGGTAATTGTGGTTGACAGGCCTAAAGTTCGCCACTGACCACTATAAGTATCCTTACTGCTTCAAATACTTTCCTCTATCTCTACTTAAAAACCTCCTACATGTTCAATGTTAGTTACAGTTACTTTGTGATTACCATGAATCTCCAGAATGTTCTTCGATCCAGCTCGGCGGTGGAGCTCGTCAATGTTCTGCGTGATGACAGTCACTTGACGGCCCTGTTTACGCAGTCGTTCCTCACACTCTGCGATCGCCAAATGAGCAGGGTTGGGATCTTTTGTGAGCATGACTTCACGACGGTAATGATAAAACTCCCAGACTCGGGATGGATTTCTAGCAAAGGTCTCTGGGGTCGCCAGGTCCTGAAAATAAAAAAGGAACGAATGACAGAATGGTGACGAGTGTGGAAAAAAAAATGGAGCCACAAAAATAATATTATATTCTGCTTTCTTCTCTGCATGTTGATCACTTATTTGTTCTGTAGTGATCCTTAGTCAAACCGAAGGTCTATTTGGTGTCATTATAAAAAGGAACTACAGCTACAAAGGAACTCCAACATGATGCTGAGTTTCTGATTCTGCTGGTCTGGTCTACTGTAAAAGCTCAAACTGGTTTTCATTTATTCCAAAGTTGCTGACCTGACATTTGTCATTATGACTTTAATGCTGTGTCAACACTAACAGTGTCACTATGATGAATCCAACTTGTTTTGCATCAGTAACATTAATTCAACAGATTAATTCAGGTTGAATGAAAATACTGGTTCAGTCTGAAGATTTATAAAATTTCTAATGTTTTGCTTTCCCTAAAACACAGAGACCATCTAGAAACGCACACCACAGACAATGAACAGGGACGACAGCGCATACACCTTATCAGACACCTGGGATAGGGTCCTGAAGAAGGCATCAGATAGCAGGGGGCGCACACCCCCTCTGCTGTCTGGCAAATCCTCCTGAGCAACCCACAAGACATGTCACCACAACATCACATGTTTGTTCTGACAAACGTTTCAGGAAGTACCTGAGACTAGTCAAGCAGGTAAAAATTCCTTTCTGTTAAATGAATTATCTACACAGTCATACTTAGAAGACAGTATGAGCCTTTACCAGATTTCACTAAATCTGAAATACAGAATACATAATACAGCTGATGATGGAGGATTAGCATTTATTTATGTTGAAATGGTGAAAATACACTTATACTTTTCTTTCCACCTGAAAAACCTTGCATTTTTTAAGTTATTAGATTACACTATAAGTACAATATCTGGTCCGTTTATGAACGGCAGTGTCTGTTATGGGTTAAAGCATATAGTACTTTGAAAAATCAGCCAAAGACATGATACTTACCCTCATTAGTAAACATAATAACTTATTGCAAATGAGAATAACAGTTGCCATGACGACAGTTGCTGCGGCGATGGTTGCTATGGTAACCGTTACCATAGCAACTGTCGTCATGGCAATCGTAGCTATAGCAATGGTTGCCATAGCAATAGTTGACCAAACAACCGTCGCCATGGCAACCATTATACTCATTTGCAATAATTATGTTTACTAATGAGGGTAGGTATCATGTCTTTGGCTGATTTTTCAAAGTTTTGTGAATGAACATACTGTATGCTTTAACCCATAACAGCCACTGCTGACCAAAAGCATCTACTGATCTAAAATGTTTAATAACTTCTGAACCACTAACTACAATGAAAGTGTCTGGGGAAAAATAAAAAATGTTGCAAAAGATTCCATCAATCAAAGCCTGATGTCACAGAAATCAGTCATCTATTTGCTAAAATCTAAATAGAAGAAGAAAGTTTAAAAGACGGACAACCAGAAAAACCAAATAGTAAAGCAAATATTCTTTTTTCCGCTTTGGGGTCACGACCCCACATATGGTCACCTGGAATTCAACGGAAATTTTTAGTAAAAAAAAAAAAAAAAAAAAGCTAAATTTTAATAAATTATAAAAATATTTCTCAACGATTCAATATATATGTCATTATAATTAAAACACCACACATTTTTTCGACAGAGACAGAGTTTTGTTCACATTGCCACTAGTAAAGGATGCTATCTGTCACCTTTTCTGTTTATAATCTTCTATGGACAGAATTTCTAGGACTAACAGGTGGATTGATGTAACACCTGCACTGGTATGGTGTGGTAAAGAAAAAGTGAAGCTCTTAATATACAAGTCGATCTACAGTCCTAGTACCGCCTACAATCATAAGCTGTGGGTGGTGACTGAAACAATGACAATCTGGATAAAAGTGGGGAAGATCATTTTTGGACAGACAGCTCTCATATCCTGTATATATTGAATTAGTTTGAAAAGCTGAAGAGTTGGATCCCTACCTGTGCTTGCCATTTTCTCCAGTAGCCTCCTGCTCCTCTGAAGGTGGGAACTCCGCTCTCAGCGCTCACTCCTGCTCCGGTGAGGATGGCTATGTTCTTGGACTTGGAGAAAATCTCCCTGAATGCTGCCAGATCTGAGAAGAGAAAAACAAAATTATGAGTATGAAAATTATTATAATTAGGAACATGATATGAGTGGTGTTGAGGGTGAAACGGGTGGAGAAAACCTTAATTGACCAAATGGTATCTCATTTTAATATATAACACTATATTATTTTACTATTTGGCTATATGCAACATAAAAACCTTTTCCGAATTTAGGTACTCCATGTTGATCATCTTAAAAAGTATGGATTTCACTCACTTCCCACCTTTACATACTTCATATACACATAATTTTCCTCAATAAGGAGCAAACAGGCTTTATGAATATGACAAAAAAAACAAAAAACAATTTGCATCAATAGCTTACACTTAATATATGTTAAACTACTTCACTATACAAATGTAGCTCTTGCATCATTGTAGTAAGGAAAAAAAGAGTACCTGAACTGGGCCTGGCCATGTCTTGGCCGCACCGTGGTTTCCTCAGATGAACATGGAGGTGCGAGTGTGTTAATCCTCGACGGGTGAGTGAGCCTACAATCATTAGGTTTTGACAACTAGAGAAGGGAAATATAACACCTCTCAGTTCATAAGCACGACAGATTTTCAGTACATATCAGCTTATGCTTCCTTTATCATTTTAAAAACATGTTTCTTAACAATTAACTGTCACACATTGGCTGAGGGTCAATAAAGCCACACTTGGTCAAAAGCAGTTTGTTTCACTTGAACTGTCGTCTTTTTGGTTGGCAGTTAAAATGCTTTTTTGAGAAGCTAGTAGATAAAAAAAATGTTTTAGATAAAAGAGATGACTAAAACTATAAGTGCCTATAAAAAAAGGTATTTCTGAGTGGTGTCAATGGGTTTTAAAAATCAATCAAGAAGTTAAATGAAGGTAAACTGAAAAGTAAGAAATGAAGATTCAGTGACCATGACCTATGAATTTTAAGATACTTGAACATTATTTGAGTGTTTCCTTTTTCCAGGCTTAGTTCCTTGTCAGATTACAGATTTTTATTCCCTTCCTTGACCAGAGGATAAAACATATCACCTAATATGATTATGGGCTGAGTTTACATTTTACATTTTTAGGCAAATAAAGTCTTTCCTTTGCTGGAAAATGCAATGGCACAAGGTGTATTTCAGAGACCATAAAAAGCTGACTTTTTTTGTTAAACGGGTATTAAAATTTGTTGTGGATATATTTGTTTTACTAAATTACCAACTAGCAGAGTGAACAATAATATAATATGATAATACTTCTAAATAAAATAGAGGAGGAGGAGTTAATAACTAATGACCTTGCCAACGAAATGTAAAATACAGTGGAGATCCCAAATTATGTAGATGGAAAATGACAAAAAAAAAAAAAGAACAAATTACAAAGATATAACAAGATGAAAATAATGTAAAAGACTTAAAAATGACAAACCCAAACTGACTTTACCACAGTATTCAGACAGCTGAAAACTGATTTAGCCAAGTGTTTCTGTACAAAAAAAGCCAGAGGAAGGATGCTTCTAGGACTCAAAAAAAAAAAACAAAAAAAAAAGGCACTCTTTGGAAAAGGGATTCATGAAGTAGATAAGAAGAAGTAAACTCCAAGGCACCCTCTTTAAGCTTTAAAATGCCTTTATTTTGACAGCATGGTCATGTGTAGACCTTAAAAAAAACAAAAAAACACTTCAACTCGTTTCAACTTCAATCTTTCATCAGTTAAGTCAAAGAGTCATCAGGAAGTATGTGTTTGACTTCCTGATGAGGGCTTAAAGCCAAAATGCTTTGAAGTGTCTGTGGACAGTTGATTCAGTTGTTTTTGCGTGTGCGTGAGAGGGGGTTCTGTGGAAATAACAAAAATTGGGCACTCCCTAAACCAGGGGTCACCAACCCTGGTCCTCGAGATCTACTATCCTGCATGTTTTAGATCAGTGGTTCTCAACTCTGTTCCTTGTGACCTAATGTCCTGCATGTTTTAGATATTTCCCTCTTCCACCACACCTGGAAGCCATTACATCGTTACCAGGCTGCTGTAGATGTGCTGATCATTAATTGATTCAGGTGTGAGGAGAGGGAAATCATGCAGGACACTGGGGTCAGAAGGACTGGAGTTGAGACGTATCCCTCTTCCAGCACACCTGATTCAAATGATAATCCGATCATCAAACTCTGCAGAAGCCTGATAACAATAGGTGCACTGGAAGAGGGAAAACACATAAAACACACAGGACAGTAGATCTTGAAGACCAGGATTGGTGACCTTGCCCTAGCCATTGAAGAAAAAATTTAATTTAATGATAATCCAAGTTTTAATTTTGTTAACATAGGGTTTGAGGAGACACATCTACCTTTTAGATCCTGAGCTGAAGCCATTAATCGAGTTAACACTGCATTAAATCATAATACAACAGTATAGCCATAACTTTTGGCAGGAGCACAATGTCCACGCGTTTACCTTTCACCTGTTCATGGGTACACTAAAGAACCAGGTTTCCACGACTTTTAATGGTAAATAAATCTAATTTATCTTAAGAGGCAACTGTCACAAGCAAAACAAGAAGTGTCATTGTGTTTTTTTAAAGCTCAGAGGTCACCCAAGTTAACACACTGCTAACCTTACAATGTGTACACTTACAATAAAATAACACAAAATAGCAGATAATGCCACTTTACCTATCAAAGCCATTTGTGTTGTCTATATTGTAAGTGCACGTTTCTGCTACACGACCCCATCACAGCTGATTACAGTTTAGCTAATGAGCTAATATTAACCTCTCAACTGCTGTTACATGCTAAGCTAAAGTCGCTAACATACGAACAGCTCGTTATTGCCATGCGGTGTCAAAGCTGAGATGTCGTATTATTTCATACGCATCGGGTCCATTATGTGTTGTTTACTTGCCCGGCCACCCGAAGACAGCTCCACAGAAGATAGCAGGAACCAGGAAATAGTCGGTGCCACAGCTTTCAGCAGCTCAAACGATTCGGCTCGTGGTACGGAATAAGCCAATCAGCAGACACAGCCGGGGCTGAAAGCCAATCAGAAAAGACAACGGTTCTAAAAACAACGAGTAAATACACTTACGACCCGAAGAGGGCGCGCTTGTACTGAAGCAGGTAAGATGGATCCCGTCTGTGCATATTAGTTTTTTTTTTCTGATTGTTTGGCTATAATTTATGCCAGGGATGTCAAACTAATTATAGTTCAGTGGCCACATTCAGCCCAATATGATTACAAGTGGGCCGGACTATTAAAAACAATAGAATCATAAGAATAAACCTGTAATTCCCCAGTTTGGGATAAATAAAGTACATCTATTATAAGCAATGTCGAATCAAAACTTTTCTTTATGTTTTAAAGCGAAACGAATTTAATTATGTGTTGTTAGGAAATGTTTACATGTACAAACTGTCCTTAAAAAATGTAAGTGACATTAGGAATTAAGGAAAAGACAAATAAAATGAGGAAATATTTCCTGCAGAAATGGAGGAAGCCACTGGAGCGTTTGGGAATGCAGTATAATTTGGAGTTAAATATCTAAAATGATGGATATCGATCACTTTTTGTTTTGCTTTCTCTGCTTGTCTTCCATTTTTACTTTGATTGTATAGAAATAACATTCTAGATTCACATATGTTTTATTTTACAAAACAATATGAGCTATTGTGCTAGCATTACCTCAGTGTGCATCAGCATATATAAACCATTCTTGTAGCATCATTGTAATTAAAATTTTTACTGTTTTTTTTTTTTTTTTTACTGTTTGTAAAGTTATCATAAAACTTGAATACATAGCCTATAATTTTTCTTTTTTTTTTTTTAAAAAAAAAGGAAAAAATAAAACCAAACAGTTATAGTATATGACATACAGGTCATATACAGACCTGTCCTGGAAAAACAAAACATAAATTGTTATTTCATAGACACTAGACAAAGCATCAAAATAATGATCAGACCCAACGAGTTTTAATTCAAGTCTCATGTTAAAGCAGGGGTGTCATACAAGCGGCCCAGGGGCCAAAACCGGGTCCAATTCAGCCCATGGGATGAATTTGTGTAATAAAAAAAATTACAATGACGTTATTAACAATCAAAGACGGATGATTTGTAGATGTAAACATTTTAATAATACAATTTTAACTTTTTTCACGCTAAAACATCATAATTACACATAATGGTGGAATTGATATGATTTTTATATTATTATGTTTTTATTTTAAATATCCGGCCTGTATGTGGCCCCTTAACAAACATAAGTTTGACACCCCTGTGTTAAAGCTTTACTAAGTTTTGATGTGTAATTCGGATCCATTTCCTCACAGCTATGAGATGAGTTACAGAACAAATTTTTTACAGGAGGGGAAGGTGATAAATATTGGCTGGGTCCTGCTCATTTAAGCAGTCCATTAGGAAAGTATTGGCTGGTTAGTTTTTGCATCATTAAACTCCCCAACGCTCGTTCATCTTTGTGTTGACGGCTTTATTGCCCTGCACCCCTACTGTAATATCCCTCTGTATGTAATTGTCTATGGTCTGTTCTTGCTGATGCAGTCCCATTTACTGACTTCTATTTATGGTGTCTATCCTACTGATCCATACACAGACGTCTCTGTATTCACTGTCCATACACAAACACAAGAAACCAACTGAGCATTCTGTGTAACCAAAGCCACCCCTGCCCCGACAATGAACCCTCATTTAGTGTTACTTATTTCTTCATAATCAGAAACTACTTGACCAGCTCTAAATGTAAATACAAGCCACAGAGCATTCTGGGAGATTAATTTCTCAACAGTCTTTCCATTGCTTAAGTTTCTCAAGTCATAAAGGTTTTTCCTTTAATTTGTCACTCATTCATCAGGTCATTTTTGTTTTTCTCTTCCCATATGAGCCCAAAATAAGCTTATTATAAACTCCAATATGAGAATAGTACCCTATAGAGGGATTTTGTTTTACTTTTTTCATGATGGAGTCTTAATTAACACCACATGCTGCTGCTAGTCTGACAGAAGGATATGATTCACAGACTAAAGCAGTAGGTATGAAGGTACAATGTCAGTATGATAACTTTTAATTACAAGGAAAATATCAGTAACACTTCACTTCACATATTTACTGATCGTTTCCTTGCAAGTTTAAAGGTAAAACAGATTGAAGAGAAGACGGAGACAGCTTTTAGAGTTACCTGATGTGAAGAAGTGAGAATAAATCCTCATTTTTGTTTTATGACTTTAATTACCTTGCAAAGAATTATTCCAACATATTATTCAGTAGGGGTGTAAGAAAATATCAGTTCTGCAATATACTATGATATTTCATTTCACAATATTGTATCAATATTAAAAAGTAATGTACTCGATAGTCAATATTTTTAGGTATTTAATGCAGATATGGCAGTTGTTTTTTGTTTTTCTTTATTGTTTGTATTTTCTTTATTATTATTTACCACTGTTTTCTTAATTAATGGTTATTTGAAGCTGAAGATTTGAAGATGTTAGTTCCTTTGTTGGGATTGCACAAAAATAATGTTATGATGTTATGAACTAATAGAATATGAACATTTGAGAAGGATCTTAAATTAATTAAATGTCTGTAAAACAAGAAAAACAATGATACGTGATACGTGATATATTGCGATATATCGTATCATGATCGTAATGCCAGATTCTTGCCAATACACACCCCTATTATTTAGTGATTATTATGGAAAACCTTATTCTTTCAGTTTTGTTTTGTTTTTTACCTGCATGTAGATACAAATGTCACCTCACTGTATACTAAGGTGTCCTGGATTGCAATGACTAATAACACTCATATTTTATTTTAATATCAATGTCACTTATCCTTTCCGAGAACCTTCCTATAATAGACGTCTATTTTTGTCACTATGTTAAGGAATGTACTGTAACATGAATTAACATTTTTTCCACTAATGTTCCTCTCTAAAACACAACCTCTTGGCAGCACCATTCACACAAAGGCTAATAGATAACAGATAATGCAGTTATAGTAGAATGTAACAGGAGATATCTAAGTGCCTTTTTTTATATTAAAATTAGTCTACACACCAAAATTTTACTTGCATAAGGTATCTGAATACTTGTTCCATCACAGTCATACACAGCATAAAAGCAGCATATTCAATCATTTTTTACTGTTTTTATTAAATTGAATGACTGACTCATTGACTGATTAATTAATGAACAGCCTGGTAATCCCCGGCTCTAGTGCAGGAGTGACATATGGCCCACGGGCAAAACCAACCTGCCAAAGGTAGGCAGGATGAAACTGTGAAACAAAAAAATGATAATGAAGATGTTAACAATAAAGTGTGTCAAAATCATTTTAGTTTAGGGGTTACATACAGATCAGTTTGATTTCAAATGGGTGGGACCGATCCAATCCACTGTATTTATATAGCAAAATCACAAGGTTGCCAAAGTGCTGTACAAAGCAAAAGACAAGAAAAGACACAAAAGAAAGACACTAGAAGACAGAACCAAGACCACACAATGTCCATGCCAAGTTAAACACCAAGGAATAAAAAGTGACCTTTAAGCTGAGACTTAAAAGGAATTTGACATGGGTGGGTAACTCTTTCCAAAGTTTAAGTGTCAGCACCAAGAAAGCTTGGTCACCTCTAGTTTTTAAGTCTTGTTTTCAGCACGACAAGGAGAAGCAGAGAAACCAGAGAAATAACAGAACCTATAATAACTCCAAATTGCTGTTTTTGTCTTTTTTTAAGTGGAATTACATGAAAAGGTTTGCATTTACAAAATACCCATTCATAAAAAAGGTAAAACATAAGCAACCATATGCAACATAAAATGTCTTAAGAAACATTAAAGAAATGTTTGCAATACATTTTAATGCAAATGTGTAAATGAGAAGCTGAGGGATAACCTTGTTAAAATTACACTGATTTTTTTTTTCAGGTTGTTCAGAAAAAAATGAGAAAAAAAATTGAGTTGACATTATTTATAGCTTAATATGACTGGATTTGTCTGGCCCACTTGAGATCATATGTGGCCCTGGTCTAAAATGAGTTTGACAGCCCTGGTAGACTGCAAGATTTGTCATTGCATGTGTTTGGATCTGGAGAAAGTGGTCTTATAGCAGCACTAGAGAGGACCAGTATCATCCCTCCTCCTCCTCTCCTCCTCCTTCCACTCCATCTCCATCACAATAGCCCGCCTCCCTCCCACACCGTCTGCCCGGGCGGGTGCACGACTGGCTGCTGCTGCGGCGCCGAATCTCTCGCAGTCCCCGCCGGTCGCCCAGTGCACGGTGCCCCGGCTGCTGCTGGCCGAAACATGGCGGCGGCCCCGGAGGAGGAGGTAGACCGCAGACCGATCCGGAGGGTCCGGTCCAAGAGTGACACGCCTTACATCAACGAGGCGAGGATCTCTCTGCACCTGGAGACAGGTAGGCAGCCGCCGGTGCTCCATGTCTGGGTGCATTAGCAGCCTCCACAGGGGGAGAGAGGAGTAAAACGCCTTCTGGCTGCGAGGGAAATTGCTTAATCGTTTAGTTACATACATCAGCATGACTTTGGGCTTTTATTGTGCGGCTCCGGTGGTACCCATGGTGCTCCACTGCACCTCAGTGGATGGTAACCACACAGTGACTCATGCACTGGGTGATGATTCAGGCACACAGGCTGCTTTGTAATCTGAGTATTCTAGTGGTATGCGGTGTGGAAAACCTAATTATCACCACAGGACGATTGATTGTTGTCACCAGACTCCACCTTTGCTGTCGGTTGCAGTGAAACGTGTGAAGTTCCTCAGGTTACCCCTGTAAAAATAGGTGTGTTTTTTGCATTAGGAGAGGGAGTGGATGGATGCTCTGGCATGTGAAACCTTCCAATGATGCGATGCTTAAACCCGGTTTGTCAAGTTATTGTTTCCTTTGTTGCCATGGTCACGACGGTATACTGACAAGAAAGCTGGATTACACGCCTTTAGCTTTGGGTTTTACAGCAGAATGTGTAATTTTTGTCGGATTGTTATGTGAAAATGACTATACTTTCGTCCCCACTCGTCCCCGTGGGAGGCTGGTGGTCTAATATCGCATCAGTGCGGAGCTGTCCACTGCCCCGTGGTGCTGAAAATGCCACCGAGCAGAAAAGGAGAACACAGCCCGAATGATTCACACGGTTTCTCCACTGATGATCCACGGCAGGGTAACAGGGGTTTTTTGTTTTTTTGTTTTGTTTTTTTTTTACAATGAGCTTCTACATCTGAATAGCTTGAGTTCGACCCTCCCCCTGAATTACCCGTTGTGACAAATCCCAGTCACATGGTGTGTATAGCCTGGTAGTCTAGGCGAGACTCAAGCCTATATTTTCCATTTCGGCCAGATGCCAACTCTAGAAAATTCCCCAGCCAGCCAGTTCTTCTGCTTTTTTTCCTCTGCTCTGTTAAGCAAGTATCATGCAATGCATTAGTCAGCAATTTGAAAGCTTAACATAGTCACTGCAAAACATTTTCATTCATTCGTTTGTTCCTTCAGTCGTTCATTCAACCTTGTTTCTTTCTCTTAAGAAATTCAAGCAAAGTCTCATTTACATCACAGCCCTTATGCAAATGTAATAAATGTTGAATCTCCATATATATTATTGAGCACATGGAGTGAAAACCTACAAACTAAACATAACGCCTATTAGAAAATGAACATATTTGCTGTATGGACTTATATACTCTATACATCTACAAATTCAGCTGTATGCATTTTGTGTATGTCATAAATGAAAGTGGGTATGATCAAAAATTGCTGATAGTAATACTGATATATTGTCTTGCAGCTCTTGAATGCTACCATACAAGTTTTTACCCCTGTACCCTGGACATGATTTAAATACTATCACACTATGCAATATATTTGTGTGAGGGTAGCTGTGTTGCATTAACATGATTCTGTCAAGCATTCTAATTTGAATTAAAAGCATTGACTTTACATGCATTAGTCATAGAAACAAAGTGATCCAGCATGTCAGATCTCATTATTCTGATCATGTGGGACGAATGTTTACAATAGAATCAAGTAAACTCAAAGAATCTTTTTTTCTGTGTAATTTAACTTAATTTTCAATGGTTCAGTTTTACTAAATATCATGAATACACATGTTAAAAAAACTGTCTACATGGCATATGCACCGATGTTGAGGAGATTTGGGATCAAATGATAAGACACTTTCTAACACAGCTGGATATAAATAATTGCTATGGATAAAAGTATCAAAGTTTGTTACACAGTCCTAGTAATGAATTTGTTTCTACATATACCATATCTACAAAATGTATGTGTGTGTGTGTGTATATATATATATATATATATATATATATATGGTGATTAACATTTCACCTTATAGGGAGCATATATAGCAACATCACTCATACCAGGCAATTTACGTCATGTATATTACATTTATAGGAGGTGTGAAAGAAGAAACAGTTGTGATGTAATAAATCAAAAGGTAATCCAGTAAACGTGAACCTTTGGACAGACGGACTGAATGAATTATGATAGAGATATAGAAAAACAGTGGGAGGAAATGCATCAAAACATATAATTAAAAATAGCAAAACAATTGTGATAATAGGCAAAGATATTGGCAAAAATGAGAACATCTAGAAGTAAAGTACGGTAAAATTAAAAATTCAAAGTATCCTTGAAGATAAAATGAAGAAATGTAAAGTTGTTTTTTCTTCCCCAGATAATGTCAAATGCAAAATGTATAAAACTTAGTTCAATTTATAAAACTGATTCTGATATATTATATGTGTCCACACATACCGCACCATGTTTCTTTTAAAACTCTTCTTCTTTGCTTGTTGTAACATCCAGCAACATCCCTTTTTTTTTTAATCATGTGACTGGAAAAAAGGTATTTCCACTGTAGTTTTGTGTGATATACCAATGCTACACCTGAAAAACCACCTCTTACAAAAAAAATAATAAATAAAAATCTTTTCATCAATAAATGGTTTTTGGTAAAAATTTTCCGTTTGGTAAATTTTAATGTGCAACTTATATTCATGCAATTTGAGGGTCAGTGGAGAAGTGACTTGTAGTTGTGCATTTTGTATTGACATGCGTTGTTGGCTGATCGTTCAGTTTTACTTGCAGTGCAGAAGACATGTGTGAATGTTGGCATATATGCATCTTAACCATTGACGGCAGAGCTTAACACATTTGTTTTAAGGCTATTGTTCTTTATTTACACACTCGCTGCTCTGACCCAAGCAGAGGTGAAGAATAGATGTGAAAAACCAGCTTTACGTAAATCTTAATGAGATCAAGAATTACTCACTTGCTCTGTAATATGCCTCTCCTCTCAGGCTGCTTAGACCTTTATGACTCATGCAGACCCACCTACTCATAATCTCTCTCAGCTGCCCTTTCTCTGGCCCTGAACAATCTTCCTCTCCATTTTGTTTTCTATTAAACGCGGCAGTGCCTTCCTCTCAGATAGATTAGCAGTGGCTCCCACTATGAGTAACACTGTTCTCTGTTGGAGCTTTGTGTCAGGTTTTTCCATCAGGCTTGGTATGAATGTGAAGGAGGGGGTCAGCTGCTGCTGCTGCTAACAGTGCTGCTTCTTTTGGCTATTAGCTGGAAACAGAGCGGGCAGCTGGCATGGCATCACTGAGAAACCACTGCCAGCTTCATTTCCCTCTAACTACGATGCATTCCTGTTTTCTTTCCCTCCCTGTACCCCACCACCACCACCACCAAACTGCTGTGGTCTAATCTCATTTTTTGTGTCACCATATGCCCACCCACTCTCTTGATTCACATTTACTGTATGATTGTATGTTTAGCTGCTGCATAAACACAGCCCACTCTTTACTTTGATGCGTGTCGCTGCTCATATGTCACAAATACCCATGCCGTCTTCAATGTTTTGCTGGCATGTTGGCCTGGTATGTTTGTGTGGGTGTGGGTGTGTGTGTACATGAGATTAGTAAACAAGAGTTTGTCACCTTTGCTTTTGTCAGATGGTGTTGTCCTATGGCTGGCAATCAGACCATAAGATCAGATGAAAAATGAACTGCAATATTTACTCCCAGTTATGAAATATGCAGACTGCAGAAGGATTCTAAACATTTAATGGATTACTCTTTTTGACTAATTAACCCTGAATATTAATATTAATAGTAACACTTTATCCTCAGGTACACATTTGTACCAGCTTAGCATACATCGCATATTTGCTCTACATTCACCTAAGATTCTTATTCATGCATGTCATGACGTTCTCATTTAAATTAAATAAGCAGTATTTATAGGGTTATTAGAGGATAACTGGTAGTTAAAGATCTGGTGTGTAAGATTTAGGGAGGTTTAATGATTGCTTTGATTGTTTTTAGTTACTGAATAAGTACCTGCAAATAAAAATAGCTGTATTTGTTTGTGGTTGTTTATATCTACAGAGGGAGTGACTCCTCCATGTGTGGCTGTAAGTAGGAGTTTACTTAACAAGGTGTGAACATGAAGGAACTACTGCTGTGAAATGATTACAATTTTTTATCAGAATTTAAAGATTAACCACAGGGTTGGTGTGGATTAATTTTGATTAATAACAATTAAATATCATTCATTTTAAATATCTATATTAATTGCATTTCATTTTGTATGAGCAAACAGACTTGAGAAAGAAGGGTGTGTGTGTGTATATATATATATATATACATGTGTAATTAATGTGTTTATTACACATCTTCAACAGTTTCAACAAAAGAACTTGAAACAACTGTTCCGTCTTGTTTTTTTTGTTTTATTTTTTTGTTCTCATATTTCCATCCAAAGTGCCAATGTACTGTTCAGTGTCTTCCATCTTTATGGGTCGGTTTTGCT
>JAPSES010000258.1:2972347-3009557 GCA_029822895.1 Maxillicosta whitleyi
CACACACACACACACACACACACACTTACTTTGATCTCCTTTAGCAAGTCGTTTGCTGTGGCATGGCCCATAAATTGTGAGCCCAGGTAGCGGGACTGTACCTGGCCGTCATCCCAGTACCTTACGTGAAGGTCCAGTTGCTTTCTCTTTGTTACACGGCTAAGACTTTCGTCGAACATCATAACGTAGGGCCCGGACACCTTGGAGATAAGATCTTTTTTGACGAACTCCGCCACTCCAAATCGGATTATGTACGACGTCTTGTCTCTCCCGCATTGGAATGTTTTGGCAACGGTGGAGTCGGGGAACATTGCTTGAAAAAGTTCTCCGATGCCGTCATTGGATCTGAATGACTGGTGTTTAGCCACTGTGTTAAGCGCCCACAGAATTTCGGCTTTCATTGTGTCAGTGGAGCCCAACAGATCACGAATATCGGACGCAGCAGTAGAGCTACTAGAGCTACCGGTATTATTTTTTGACGAGGCACCGCTTGCTGCTGAACAGAACTGGGCAATTCCATGGGAATTGCGTGCTGCATTTGCCGACTCTTGGTGTTTGCTGGACTTTGTGTGAGACTCCAGTGCCTTGATCCCAAGGGTCCCGAGTTTAAGAGTTCTTTTGCAAAACGTGCAGTATGCCTCACAGTCATAAGCGGGAACGCGTTTCAGCCAGTCCGAAAATTCCGCTCTTGAGAGCCAATTGTCATTGAACTTACATTTCCCCATCTTCTTCGGCCATTTAGACGTTAACCAAGCTAAGTCTACCTCGATCGTATATTCGCGCCGGCTCGCACACAGAATCATAACACTGTGACTGCATCCTGTGACGACAGTACATTTCCGTTTCACACCCGTAGTTCTTTTTATTACGTTCCGTTAAGAGCAACATGTCACGTAGAACTACATGGACCATAGTCCTAACAACAGCGAGCATGACAGGAAAAGAAAAAAGCAAAACGGCATGGAAAAAAAAAAACATTAGTCCTTTATCGATATCTTGCATTGAAACGTAGGTCTTAAATTACTCACACCCAATTTTAGACTTACAGTGCAAATATCTCTGTATTTTAGACTTTTTTAGGCCTAAAATAGACATTTTCTAATTTTAGACTTTTTTAGACTTTTTTAGACTCCGCGGACACCCTGTCATTTACAGCAGGGGTGTCCAAACCCAGTCCTTGAGGGCCGGTGTCCTGCATATTTTAGATGTTTCCCTCTTCCATTACACCTGGTTCAATTAATGATCAGCTCATCATCATTATAACAGATTAGGTCAAATAAGATTTGGACACCCCTGATTCACAGTGATGGACCAAGGGATGCATCTGACCACTAGAGGGAGTACTGAGTCTGCCAGTCTCACGGTTTGGAAAACTACCACCACAGGGCCTTTGTGGCAAGAACCCTTAAAAAAACAACGGTCAGAGTCAAACAAAAAGATTAACTGATAAAGGCTGGACACAATGTTGCAGTTTTCACCACCAGACACACACACCTGAACAAAAAGAATGGCATCAGTGTTCCTTCTAAATACAAGTTTGATTATATAGCTTGTGAAGATATTAAGTTTAAAGTTTTGTTATTATCTTTGCTAAGCTGGACGTTTGATCTGTAGTGGTACTACTGACAACACAAACCATACAAAAAACAGAGATGATTTACTGTGCTTGTTTTCTGTGTAAAACCAGAGCTAAGCTAACAGAGCTACAATGTAAACTATCAGCTAATGCAGTACGTGAAGATTATAAGACAATATTGTTTTGACTGTCAAAATAACCCACTGAGTTTTAGTTTGAGGAACAAATCTTCATGATAGCATAATACAGAGATGTATGTAAACATTGAGCTTTATACTTAATTCAGTGAGTGACAGTCTGTGGATGCGTAATGATAAATCACTGGTGGTTTTGGTAGTTGTGTGTTCAGGTACACCACTTTTCTCTTCTGTGTTGAGTTTAAATTTAAATATTGTATATAATCCCTGTAACCATGGGCAGTCCAGCAGTTACTGAAAGCCCCATATTAGATAATCACTAATTGTAAAACCAAAGTGTAAACAACATGACAAGTACCACAAACAGAAATCATTAGAAATCATTCATTTCAACATAGAAAAGATTAGATAGATAGAAATAGATAGAAAGATAAATGTACTTTTAGTGGATTTAGGTTAAAACTACAGAAAAAAACTGCAATTTATTGATGAATTTGATGTTTTATCTTGTGGCTTCTGTACAGTTATGTAGATTTTGCAGAATGAACACCAGCTTAACATTGAGCTTTGTCTTACTGCGGGGGACGTTTCAGAGCATCGTGGAAGAACCTGGCTCTCCAGCTGGAACATGCGCAGGTAGACATGGGTCGAGGGTGTGGATGCGCTGATGTATCGCATCACCTCCAGAGCCTCCAACACATCCTGATACTGCTCCTTCCTATAACCTCCAACCAGAGTGTGAGAGTCACTGTGGGGAGGTTGGATACCTGCAGTGACACAGGAGTGGAAATCAGAGTTTACCCACACTAGATTGGAGAATTCAATGGATCAAATGTAATGTTTGTGAAGTAGTTGAATTTGATATCATTAATGTGATGATTACCGAGTAGTTGATTGTGAGCTTGTGACAATCAAACAAATCCAGACTGTGATTTTTTTTTTTTGTTAATGTTATATATTTTGCTGGAGATGGAAGATTCATGAAAAATGCAAGAGAAAAATACCCTTTTGTCAATAAAGTTGAAATCATTTTCAGACACATTCTCCTTTTTAATTCCCATATATACAGATCAGTAATCACCTTTGACCAGGTGAAGTTAATACATACTGAGTCCCACTTGTGCTTTATCCATCAAGAATAAATCACATTGTGGCAACCATTTCATGACAAGCAGTAAAATATTTAGTTCCAACTTTATGGATATCAGCATATGTTATATTAACTTCATACAGAACATTAAAAAAATCTTAACATAATATAATAATGAAAACACAAAAAAAGAGGACACTGGATGTTAGCATCATGGATTTGAGCTCAGCTTCAAAACCCTTGCACCCCTAATTAATTGGTTAGTAATGTCATCAATAAAAAAGGTAAAAATAAATAAATGCAAAACTAGAGAAAAACATAAAATCCTACATTTAAGAAATGTTCGCACTTCATCCACTAAATATTTGCTGATCCTAAATAGTCACAGTTCTATTCACGCACTCTTTATGTGCACACTAATGGGAATGATTTGTGATTGTCCATCTGTGTGGATCTGGTCATTTCTTACCAAGCAGTACTTTCCACACATGGATCCGATACATGGACGGGAGGGGAAACCGCTGACTGAAGGTGCTCAACTTCTCGATATCTGTTGAAGTGAAAATCATAATATTATTACATTGTGTGATCAGTCTAACAAAGGTCTCTGCTCAAATTTGTGGAGCATTTTTAGATTATCAAATATGAATGTGTAGACAAATCAATGAGCTATGCAAGAGGAAATATGTTTATTGTAATCCATAAAGACCCGAACAACCACTGGTGACCAAAATCATGTACCAATATAAACTGTTTAATAACTTCTGATCCATTAAACATATTGATCCATGTAAATAATTGGTGTAAAATACAGTTTATCACATTTTCATTTGAACATTCAGAGGTTCCGTAGTGAATGTCAAAACATTGTCATCTTCTACAACATTGATTCACCAGTAAAACCCACAGCGTTTGATTAATTACCATGCATAGAGACAATTGGTTTATGTTTAGTTAAAAGTCAAGTTTTCTTGATTTTTCTGTTGTATTATGACAATTACCTTTAATCTGAGCTTTTATGAACATCTACATAATCAGTAAATGAAATATGGGAAAATAGCTGATTTTTATTGAAGAAATACAAAATACAGAGGATAGCTTTATAATAAAAGGACTTCAGGAAGGTTAAATAGAAAAAAAAAAAAACATAATTTGGGAAATGTTGCAAAAGTAGCACTGGCTCTTTGCGGGTTAAGGCATAAGTTCCAGATCACTGCAGTGGCTCAGTAGAGTTACCACAGAATACTGTATTATCAGTAACACCAGTTTTTAGCTTGCTATTACAGTTTTGTGGTGCATAAAAGTGTAGTGGTACCAAGTTTCTGAAAGGCTTTAACCCATGTGTCAGTACTAAGTATGCAACTGAAGCAAGTTTACACTGCAAGGAGCACAATACTATCAATCCTCTCGTGTGCTGAATGATAAATACCCACCTAAAGGATTATCCTTCAGCAGTATTTCCAGAGATTTCTTCTCCTCCACTCCTCTGAACCCCACTTTTTCGTAATAAGCTGAACGGAAGTTTCTCTGTGGGTCGTCAGCCATGGTAACATCTACACGGCAGACGCAAAAAACCTTCAAACTCCAGGTTTACGTTCAAGATTTCAATGTTTTTGTACCAATTCTGCTCCATTAATGTCAACAGTATTCTCTGTCTGAAAATAGGACATAAGGCAATACCCACAGCCATAGCTAGCTATGTCTGTTTATGAAGCTCTTACCTGTTGTGATGTGTTTTTAGCTCCGTTAGCTCGGTAGTTAACGTTAGCTACATCAGATTATTTTATATTAGTCACACAACGCTACTGATTTTGCTAAACAAATACAACTGTACTGACATTTAGCTGAGTGGTATAATAACAGTACCCCTCTTGAACTACATGGTAATATCAAAAACATGCTGCTACTAGTTATGTTATGTAGACTTACCCCGGAAATGCATTATATGAAACTACCAAAATAAAGTAATTAACGGCAATAAATGTGTATTGGTTTAAAAATATATATATATATTAACAGGATAATGGAACGATATATCAAAATGATTTTTTTATTTTATTTTTTTTTTTACAGAGAATGTACTCCAAGTGATACGCTCAACGGATATGTCTTTATTTTGAAAGTGTATTATTAGTGCTTTTACTTCCTGCTGCCCCGCCTTTAAATCTGAGAGCTACATTTTCTACAATTTTCTACAATCTACAATTTCTAAAGATTTTTTAGTCTTTATATGTAATTTCAACAAACTGTTAAAAACACTAACAGGTAGTACAGGTTGTTTATTTTCATTCATAGACTTGACCCATCAATTCGTATGTCCCTTATGAATAGCTTTATGCATATCCTCAATAAACTAAATGTACCTTGGAAGGACTTTCTGAAAGCTGTCAAAAGGGTTAAAGAGAATTACAGCATTAACTAACAGCAAAATCATATGCATGTATGTCTATTTATTTTTATTTTTATTTATTTTATCTGCCTCAGAGATGAAATGTGCAAAATCTTACATACTTTACATAAAATAAATTGGAAAACAAATTACAGATGTGGTGGTTATAATGTTTTTTTGTTTGTTTGTTTGTTTGTTTGTTTTTTTATTTATACAATGAAACATTTTTTTTTTTAAATTGAATTAAATGCATTAAACTTATATATTGGTTTATGTACATTCATACAATAGAGGTCTAAATCTGGCACTACAAATGACATGAATGTATTGTAACATGCAGGCAGTGTTTGGTGGCTCTGACACAAACATTCCTTTTGAGTAAAACCCGTTGATTCATTAATTCTCAGAATTTCATATTTTGATTTATCTTGGAATCTCCATCTAAACAGCATTTGTGGCTTATTTTTTCTTAATTAGTGACTTAAACTTGGTATAGTTTAATTACTTTCATTGCGGAGGCATTTTACTTGTAGACTGATGAACAGTATTATATTACACAAGAACAACTGAAAAAAAGATTGCTTTCAGACCCTTCACAAACTTCACAATTTCAAAGTGTATTTTTAAAAGTGTATTCTTCTCTAATATACAGTAAACTTTACAGTGTATTAGAGAAAAATAAATGTAAAGTAAGGCATTTCATTAATTTATATGTTGTATATGTGGTTGATATAGAAATTATATTCAAATTGTTTAAAAAACAATAGTGCCCATGGCCAAATTTTTTAAAAGTCATGGGTCAGAGATGGTTGCTAAAGACAATAAACGTCAAGATTTTTAAATCAAATGATGCAACATTTTGTACCTGGTGGAAGGAAACATTTTTCAACCACCCTTCACAATCTGTATTAAATAAATATTATCATGAATGATGTGTTAAGGTGGTCAAATTGTGTATGATGAACTAATGATGGTCAATATTTCATTACTTCATTATCAGGATTCTTGTTTGGCCAAAAACCATTGTACTTTAATTGTTGAAGTTTTTATTGTGCTCTTATACTACCATAACATCTCTCAAAGCCAACAATCATGAGGACAATTTATATGCATCTGTCAAAATTTTTTTTAGTGTTTAACATTATCAAATGAAGGTAAATATTAATTAAAACTGTAGTCTGTAATATAAAAGTGGAATGAAAGTATAATGAATAATGAACAGTCCTGTTTAAGTGAAAAAGATTAACCTTTATTTTGAGAAAGCGTTACAACACCAGATGCAAATAAGTGCAAAAAACCAATGGTGACTCTTTACAAAAAGGTAGATAACTAATCCAACAAATAGTCACCTTGCCTCAGTACCTGCAAACAATAGAGTATGTATATAATTTCATAAGCGGAGTAAATGACTTAAAAGGCAAAGCTTAGAGAGAAAGTATTTTAAATTTTTTGGAAAATATGTTGGAATTATGGGTATACAAACAAACCAGCAATAATTTTAAGGATTAAAATAACTGCATGTGTATTAACATACACTGTGTTTTCCATCCCCAAAATCGTTACATTTAACCCTTTAACTTCAATTTAAAAAGTAGTTTCTTGTAGTGCTCATTCATCTGAACTGAAGTATTATAAAAGCATAGCAACACCAAGCCAATTTCTTGAAACTGTAAAGACAGAAAAATTAAGAGTTAACATTCAATTTGTTACCTCCTAAACAATGCACAACACAAAATTCAGTTTTTCTAACTTTTTTTTTTTGTTGTTGTTGCGAAAAGAAGGGGGTCTGCCTTGGCTTATTTGTGGGACGTAAAGCTGCTGAAGCTGGTGTAAGTGAAGCGATTGACTACTGTAGAGGAGGGGGATCCAAGGTCCACACTGCTCCTGCGGGAGCTTCGTCGTGAGCCACTTCTGGAGCCTGTAGCAGATCCTGGGGCAGATGAGACATTATAAGGACTGCTGATTCCTCTGGAGGATACTGATGATGCTTGGAGCAGTTTCACCCCAGTGTCTTCCTCCACTAGGCAATTGTCCAGAGCCTCCTTGTAAGAGATCTTGAGTTTGCTCTTGGGGCATGTTAAGTTCTTTGTGTGGTTTTTGGCGTCTTGGAGTTTCTGGGCTGTTCTTCCGTCCACCCAGCTCATTTTCAAAGCATCTTCTATGCTTCTTCTGCAGCCCATTTCTGGGTCATAAAGTCCACCTGTTACGAACTGGTACTCCATGAACCTTTGGCCTGCCTCATATGGAAGCCACATCTCCTTTATTGCTTCAGCAGCAGACAACTTCTTTCTTGTTTTAACATCTTCAAAGCCAAAGTATGCTTTCTGGGCAGGCTTAAGCTTGGTGGCCATATCACCTGTTATTAAGCCCAAGCGGGATGCCTCTTGGATGCTGATCTTACGGCCAGTTGCAGGATCGATTATTCCTCCAGTGCAGGCCTGGGCCTCTAGTAGCCTTTGAGCAGAGATCATATCCAGCAGTCCCCGGTTTAGAGCCTCGGTAATGGATATCTTCTCTAGAGTCTCTGTGTCAAAAATGGCACCCACAGGATTCTGTTCACCTACTGTTTCAACAGGTGAGGCCAGAGATATTGAAATACTGGATATGTGCTTACGGGAGTCTGGTGTGTCCTGTCCTACTGTACTAAGTGACGTGCTTCGCTCTGTTACTGTGGTAGTTTTCATTGTGGTCATTGTACTTAGAGTAGGTGACAAAGATCTTGACACAACAGATGATGAAGATGTCATTGAAGGGGTGACTGAGGAAGCTTGGCTTGATGAAGTAAACTGTGAAGATGTCATTGTAGATGTACCCGCTAATGCTGAATCTCCTGAAGTAAATACTGGGGATGATGTGCCCATAGATGCTGAACTTGAAATAAATGTGGAGGATGTCAGGGAAGATGTGCTTGGAGTTACTGATGACTTTGTAGCAGAAAATGATCCCAGTTTGGTCTTATCACTGATGATATCTGCAAATTGAGTAAGGGTGATGATGCGTGAGCGGTACTGATCCAAAATGGTTTGATCAATTATTCCCTGTTGAAGCAGTTCACTGATGTCATACTCTCTCCCGGTCGTTCTGTCAACAATAACAAACCGGGTGGTACCATCTGGATCTGTGATTGTGATCTCTTCCCATTCACACTCGTGCTGACATAGCTCCAGAAAGGTTTCATGGTCAATGTAACCTTTGCTATATGCTTCACGTACAGTCATCTCTCTATTAGTCTCTGGGTCCACAATTATGACTCTCCTCTTTCTCAGAGTGTTCTTCTTACTTGACTCCAGTTTTTTCTTGTCCAGGATTGGCAGGAGCATGAGGCCAGTCGTTTTATCTGCAATGCAACGTTTCTGAAGTTCCAGATATGTTAGGTTTTCTTGTGTGTTTGGATCAAAGAAACCTTTAGTATCATCTCCTTCATAAGTCAGAATCTCATTCATTTCCTCATTAAAGTAACCTTTTTGATAGGCTACCTCCACATCAATGCGGTGGCTATGTTTAGGATCAATGATGCCACCACTGGCAATCTGAGCCTCGAGTAGACGGATGCCATGGCCTTTCTCAATAACACCTCTTTCTATGGCCTCAAAAAGGGAGATGACTTCATCTGTGCCACGCAGTTTGTAACCAGTTACAGCCCTCTCTGCTGAGAGCAGCTTGTCCTTGAACTCTGGCCCAAACAATTTTTTACTGTAGGCATCACTTACAGTTAGGTAATCATTGTTGACAGGATCTATAATGAAACCTGATGCAGCTTGTGCTTCAAGTAGTTCCAAAGTTGTACCTGGTCGCAGTAGACCAGCCTTCATGGCATGATAAATAGACATCACCTTATCATTGGCCTCATCATAAACTCCTGCTATACAGGCTGAACCCCTTAGGTAGGAACGCAGGCGGTCCTCAATATCTTGGCTTGTCAATTTGCCACTCATCACTAGCTCTACATCAGACTGCTTCAGTAGGTTTGACTCAACTAATTCTGTGATTGGCACGTTGCGCCGAATCCCCTGGACAGTTACTGCTTTCAGGTTTTCAGGTTCAGGAAGAAGCAAAAGTCCTGTGCTTTGATCTACCTTACATTTTTTCTTAAGAGACACATAGCTAGTTAATTTCTGATTGTCTGGGTCCACATAGCATTCAGGACACTGATTCAGTGCCTGGTATAGGTTGTCATCTATGAGATTACGGTGTCTTGCAACATCTTTGGGAAGGAAGACACCAAGGACAGGGTCCAAAATACCCCCTGCAGCCTCTTGGGCCTGAAGCAATCGCAAGGTTGTTTGTTCATCAATTAATCCTTTCCTCATGGCTTGGCCAGCTGACAGGATATTGGCAGAATGTGGTTCTTTAAATCCAGTAGCAGCATTTTCAGCTACAAACAACCTTGACTTATCCTTGTCATCCAGTCCTCCTAGGGCACATGCTTCTTTTACTGTCAGTTTCTGATTTGTTGCTGGGTCAATGATGTAACCTGTGGCTGCCTGGGCCTCCATTAGCATGCAAGCACTTTCAGGAGATATCATATTCCGTTTCTTTGCCTCTTGAAATGACATTTTCTTTAATGGTCCACTTGCAATACCAGCAATGGAACCTGTTCCCTTGAGAAATACTTGTTTATCTATCGACACCTCTTTGACAGTTTTCTCTCCCTTCAAGAGTTGGTTAAATGTCGACTTATCCAAGATGCCACAATCCAATAACTGTTGTGCAGTGACTGGGTTATGAATACCATCAAATATCAGTTTGGAGGAATCACTCTCCAGCCACATTTTAAACACTTTCCGGCCAGTGTGAGGATCTGTCTGGCATTTTTCCATCAAGGCCATGTAGCTGATGTGCTGCCCAGAGAATGGATCAATGTAACATTTAGGACTCTTCTTTAAAATGGCGCAAGTGCTTTCATCCAAAATACTGCATTTAATAGCTGCATCTCTAGAGAGGAACACACTATAATTGGGATCCAATATTCCTCCAGCATACTCCTGGGCCTGCAGTAGACGTAGCCCAGTTTGACTGTCAATTATTCCTTTCTTCATGGCTTCAAAAACTGAAAGAAGCTTGGATGATGTAGGATCTTTGTAGCCGACAGCAGCTGCCTCAGCTACCAGTAATTTATTCCGATCTTTCATATCGAAAATTCCCCTGGTGCATGCCTCCTCTACTGTTAATTTCTGATTGGTTTTAGGGTCAAAGATCTGACCTGTGGCTGCTTGAGCCTCCAATAAGAGGTCAACACTATCAGGAGACAAAACTTTCTGTTTCTTTGCCTCTGTTAAGGATATTATCCTTGAAGGCCCAGCTGCAACACCACCAACTGAGGCTGTACCCTGGAGAAAACCCTTGATTTTCACAGACACCTCTTGGACAGTTTTCTCTCCTTTGATTAGTTGGTTAAATGTTGATATATCCAGAAGTCCACAATTCAATAACTGCTCTGCAGTCACTGGCTTGCAAATGCCATCAAAGATCAGTTTTGAAGGATCAATCTTCCCAGAGACTTGTAACAATTTCTGGCCTGTTTTCAGATCTGTCAAGCATTTTTTCTTTAAATCCTCATAGCTGACATGGTTCTCAGTGTCTGGATCAATGTAACATTTTGGACTTTCTTTTAAAGCTTTGCAAATGTTTTCATCTAAAATGTTGTGTTTTATAGCTTCATCTTTAGGTAGGAATACACTGAGATTGGGACTCAAAATTCCTCCAACAGATTCCTGTGCCTGCAGAAGACGTAATGCAGTCTTACTATCAATTAGTCCTTTCTTTGTGGCCTCAAACACTGAAAGAGGTTTGGCAGAAGTAGGATCTTTGTAGCCTACAGCAGCTGCCTCTGCTGCCAATAACTTATCTCGATCTCGCACATCAACTAGTCCTTTGCTACATGCCTGTGTTACTGTTAGCCTCTGATTATTTCTGGGGTCAATGATGTGACCTGTGGCTGCCTGAGCCTCCAATAGCATATCAGCAATGTCTGGAGACAAAATTTTCTCTTTCTTTGCCTCTGTAAAGGACATTATCCTTGATTGTCCAGCTACCATACCAGCAATTGAGCCAGTGCCCTTTAAATAGACTTTCTTTTCCTCAGAAAATGTTTGGATACTTTTCTCTCCCTTTCGTAGTTGGTTTAATGTTGGTTTATCCAGGACCCCACAGTCAAGCAATTGTTCTGCTGTGACTGGCTTACAAATGCCATCAAAAACCAGTTTTGAGGGATCAATCTTGCTCGAGATTTTCAACAGTTTTTGGCCTGTTTTAGGATCTGTTGTGCATTTTTCCTTTAAATCCTCATAGGTTGCATCATCCTCAGTTTCTGGATCAATGTAAGATTTTGGACTTTGTTTTAAAGCATCCCAGGTCTTTTCATCCAAAAGATTGCGTTTGATAGCTTCATCTTTCGGGAGAAACACACTGAGAAAGGGATCCAAAATGCCTCCAGCAGACTCCTGGGCCTGCAAGAGACGCAGCCCAGTCTTACTGTCAATTAGTCCTTTCTTCATGGCCTCAAATACTGAAAGAGGTTTGGCTGAAGTAGGATCTTTGTAGCCCACAGCAGCTGCCTCTGCTGCCAATAATTTGTCTCGATCCCTTATATCCAAGAGTCCACTGGTACATGCATCTTCTACAGTTAGCTTCTGATTGTTTTTGGGGTCAATGATGTAACCTGTCGCTGCCTGGGCCTGTAATAGCATGTCAGCACTATCAGGAGATATAATTTTCTGTTTCTTCGCCTCTGTCAGTGACATTATCCTTGAACCTCCAGCTATCACACCAGCAATTGGTTCAGTTCCCTGTAAGAAGACCTTCTTTTCCTTAGAAACCTCTGGGACAGCTTTCTCCCCTTTTGTCACTTGATTAAATGTTGGATTATCTAGGATTCCACAATCCAGTAACATCTCTGCTGTAACTGGTTTACGAACAGCTTCAAATATCACTTTTGAAGGATCAATCTTCTCAGTGACGTGTAAAAGTTTCTGGCCTGTGTAAGGATCTGTTGTGCATTTTTTCTTTAAATCCTCATAACTGACATCATGTTCAGTTTGTGGATCAATGTAACATTTAGGATTCTGCTTTAAGGCATTCTGAGTCTTATCATCTAAAAGTTGGTGCTTAACAGCTGTATGTTTGGGCACGAACAAACTGAGCTTCGGATCCACAATGCCTCCAACAGACTCCTGGGCCTGCAAAAGACGGAGTGCAGTCTTATTGTCAATTAATCCTTTCTTCATGGCCTCAAATATTGAAAGAGGCTTGGCTGAAGTAGGGTCTTTGTAGCCTACAGCAGCTGCCTCTGCTGTTAGTAATTTGGCTCGATCTCTAACATCAACAACTCCTTTGGCACATGCTTCTTCTACTGTTAGCTTCTGATTGTTATGGGGGTCAATAATGTGACCTGTTGCAGCCTGGGCCTCCAATAACTTGTCAGCACTCTCAGGAGACATCAGTTTTTGTTTCTTTGCCTCTGTAAAGCTCATTTTCTTTGAAGGTCCAAAGATTACACCAGCAATTGAACCAGTACCCTTCAGATAATCCTTCTTTTCCTCAGCGACCTCTGGGACACTTTTCTGTCCCTTTGTTAGTTGGGTAAATGTTTGTTTATCCAAGATTTCACAATCCAGTAAATTTTGGGCTGTGACTGGCTTACGAAGGGCTTCAAAGATCAGTTTGGATGGATCGATCTTGTCAGTGACATGTAGTATTTTTTGGCCTGTGAGAGGATCTTTCTTGCATTTTTCCTGTAAATCCTCATAGCTAACATCATGGTCAGTTTCTGGATCAATGTAACATTTTGGACTTTGTTTTAAAGTATTGAGAGTTTTTTCATCCAACAGATTGTGCTTAATTGCTTCATCTTTAGGGAGGAAAACACTGAGGATGGGATGCAGAATGCCTCCAGAAGACTCCTGAGCCTGCAACAGACGGAGTGCAGTTTTATTGTCAATTAGTCCTTTCTTCATAGCCTCATATACTGACAAAGGCTTGGCTGAAGTTGGATCTTTGTAGCCCACAGCAGCTGCTTCTGCTGCTCTTAATTTATCCTGATCTCTTATATCCACTAATCCTTTGGAACATGCTTCCTCTACTGTTAACTTCTGGTTGGTTTTAGGATCAATTATGTGACCTGTGGCTGCCTGAGCCTCCAATAACAAGTCAGCACTTTTAGGTGACAAAAGTTTCCTTTTCTTTGCTTCTGTAAAGGATATTGGTCCTTGAGGTCCTGCGTCCATGCCAGCAACTGATCCAGTGCCCTTTAAAAACACCTTCTTTTCTTCTGCAACCTCTGGAACTGTTTTTTCTCCCTTCTTAAGTTTATTAAATGTTGGTTTATCCAGGATGCCACAATCCAGTAACTCCTCTGCTGTGACTGGCTTACAAACACCATCAAAGATCAGGTTTGAGGGATCTATCTTCTCTGAGATTTTGAGCAATTTATGGCCTGTCTTAGGATCTGTTGTGCATTTTTCTTTTAAGTCCTCATAGGTCACATCACGCTCAGTTTCAGGATCAATGTAAGATTTTGGACTTTGTTGTAAAGCATTACGTGTCTTGTCATCCAAAAGACTGCGTTTGATAGCTTCATCTTTTGGGAGGAACACACTGTGAATGGGATCCAAAATGCCACCAACAGACTCCTGGGCCTGCAAGAGACGTAGACCTGTCTTATTATCAATTAATCCTTTCTTCATGGCCTCAAATACTGAAAGAGGCTTTGTTGAAGTAGGATCTCTGTAGCCCACAGCAGCTGCTTCTGCTGCTAATAATTTGTCTCGATCTCTTCTATCGACTACTCCTTTGGAACAGGCCTCTTCTACCGTCAGCTTCTGATTGTTTTTGGGGTCTATGATGTGACCTGTGGCTGCCTGAGCCTCCAATAATTTGTCAGCACTGTCAGGAGAGATGCGTTTTTGTTTCTTTGCTTCTGTGAAGGACATTGCCTTTGAAGGTCCAGCTTCGACACCAGCAATTGAACAAGTGCCCTTTAGGAAGACCTTCTTTTCCTCAGCAACCTCCGGGACAGTTTTCTCACCCTTTATTAATTTATTGAATGTTGGTTTGTCCAGGATGCCACACTCAAGTAACTCCTCTGCTGTAACTGGTTTACGAACACCTTCAAACATCAGTTTTGAGGGATCAAGCTTCGCCGAGATTTTGAGCAGTTTCTGGCCTGTTTTAGGATCTGTTGTGCATTTTTCCTTTAAATCCTCATAGGTCACATCATGGTCAGTTTCAGGATCAATGTAAGATTTTGGACTTTGTTTTAAAGCATTACGTGTCTTTTCATCCAAAAGATTGCGTTTGATAGCTTCATCTTTTGGGAGGAACACGCTGTGAATGGGATCCAGAATACCTCCAACAGACTCCTGGGCCTGCAAGAGACGGAGCCCAGTCTTATTGTCAATTAGTCCTTTCTTCATGGCCTCAAATACTGAAATGGGTTTGCCTGAAGTAGGATCTCTGTATCCCACAGCAGCTGCTTCTGCCGCCAATAATTTGTCTCGATCTCTTATACCCACTACTCCTTTGGAACAGGCCTCTTCTACCGTCAGCTTCTGATTGTTTTTGGGGTCTATGATGTGACCTGTGGCTGCCTGGGCCTCCAATAATTTGTCAGCACTGTCAGGAGACATCCATTTTTGTTTCTTTGCCTCTGTGAAGGACATTGCCTTTGAAGGTCCAGCTTCCACACCAGCAATTGAACCAGTGCCTTTTAAAAAGACCTTCTTTTCCTCAGCAACCTCTGGGACAGTTTTCTCACCCTTTATTAATTCATTAAATGTTGGTTTATCCAGGATGCCACAATCCAGTAACTCCTCTGCTGTAACTGGCTTTCGAACACCATCAAATGTCAGTTTTGAAGGATCAAGCTTCTCTGAGACTTTAAGCATTTTCTGGCCTGTTTTAGGATCTGTTGTGCATTTTCCTTTTAAGTCCTCATAGCTCACATCATGCTCAGTTTCAGGATCAATGTAAGTTTTTGGATTTTGTTTTAAAGCATCACGAGTCTTTTCATCCAAAAGATTGCGTTTGATAGCTTCATTTTTTGGAAGAAACACACTACGAATTGGATCCAAAATACCTCCAGCAGACTCCTGGGCCTGCAAGAGACGGAGCCCAGTCTTATTGTCAATTAATCCTTTCTTCATGGCCTCAAATACTGAAAGAGGCTTTGCTGAGGTAGGATCTTTGTATCCCACAGCAGCTGCTTCTGCTGTCAATAATTTGTCTCGATCTCTTATATCCACTACTCCTTTGGAACAGGCCTCTTCTACTGTTAGCTTCTGATTGTTCTTAGGGTCGATGATGTGACCTGTGGCTGCCTGAGCCTCCAATAATCTGTCAGCACTCTCAGTAGACATCCGTTTTTGTTTCTTTGCCTCTGTGAGGGACATTGCCTTTGAAGGTCCAATTTCCACACCAGCAATTGAATCAGTACCTTTTAGGAAGACCTTCTTTTCCTCAGCAACCTCCGGGACAGTTTTCTCACCCTTTATTAATTTATTAAATGTTGGTTTATCCAGGATGCCACACTCAAGTAACTCCTCTGCTGTAACTGGTTTACGAACACCTTCAAACATCAGTTTTGAGGGATCAAGCTTCGCCGAGATTTTGAGCAGTTTCTGGCCTGTTTTAGGATCTGTTGTGCATTTTTCCTTTAAATCCTCATAGGTCACATCATGGTCAGTTTCAGGATCAATGTAAGATTTTGGACTTTGTTTTAAAGCATTACGGGTCTTTTCATCCAAAAGATTGCGTTTGATAGCTTCATCTTTTGGGAGGAACACACTGTGAATGGGATCCAAAATACCTCCAGCAGACTCCTGGGCTTGTAAGAGGCGCAGACCAGTCTTATTGTCAATTAGTCCTTTCTTCATGGCCTCAAATACTGAAATAGGTTTGGCTGAAGTAGGATCTCTGTAACCAACAGCTGCTGACTCCGCTGCAAGTAACTTGTCTCGATCCCTTATATCCACTACTGCTTTGGAACAGGCCTCTTCTACTGTTAACTTCTGATTGTTCTTAGGGTTAATGATGTGACCTGTGGCAGCCTGGGCCTCCAGTAACTTGTCAGCACTGTCAGGGGAGATCAATTTTTGTTTCTTTGCCTCTGTAAAGGTCATTGCATTTGAACGTCCAACGCTGACACCAGCAATTGAATCAGTGCCCTTTAAAAACACCTTCTTTTCTTCAGCAACCTCTGGAATGGTTTTTTCACCCTTCAGTAGTTTATTAAATGTTGGTTTATCCAGGATGCCACATTCCAATAACTCCTCTGCTGTGACTGGCTTACGAACACCATCAAACACCAAGTCTGAAGGATGGATTTTCCCTGAAATTTTCAGCAGTTTCTGGCTTGTTTTAGGATCCATTGTGCATTTTTCCTTTAAATCCTCATAGCTCACATCATGTTCATTTTCTGGATCAATGTAAGTTTTTGGACTTTGTTTTAAAGCATTACAGGTTTTTTCATCCAAAAGATTGCGTTTGATAGCTTCATCTTTCGGGAGGAACACACTGCGAATGGGATCCAAAATGCCTCCAACAGACTCCTGGGCTTGTAAGAGGCGCAGACCAGTCTCATTGTCAATTAGTCCTTTCTTCATGGCCTCAAATACTGCAAGTGGCTCATTGGAAACAGGATCTTTGTATCCCACAGCAGCTGCTTCTGCTGCTAATAATTTGTCTCTATCCCTTATATCTACTACTCCTTTGGAGCAGGCCTCTTCTACTGTCAGCTTCTGATTGGTTTTAGGATCAATAATGTGACCTGTGGCTGCCTGGGCCTCCAATAATTTGTCAGCACTGTCAGGAGAAATCAGTTTTTGTTTCTTTGCCTCTGTGAAGGACATTGCTTTTGAAGGTAAAAATTCCACTCCAGCAATTGAACCAGTGCCCTTTAAAAATACCTTCTTTTCCTCAGCAACCTCCTGGACATTTTTCTCTCCCTTTAATAATTTATTAAATGTTGGTTTATCCAGGATGCCACAATCCAGTAACTCCTCTGCTGTGACTGGTTTACGAACTCCATTAAAGATCAGGTCTGAGGGATTGATCTTCTCTGAAACTTTTAGCAGTTTCTGACCTGTTTTAGGATCTGTTGTGCATTGTTCCTTTAAATCCTCATAGGTCACATCATCCTCAGTTTCTGGATCAATGTAAGATTTTGGACTTTGTTTTAAAGCATTCCGGGTCTTTTCATCCAAAATATTGCGTTTGATAGCTTCATCTTTTGGGAGAAACACACTGCGAATGGGATCCAAAATGCCACCGACAGACTCCTGGGCTTGTAAGAGGCGCAGCCCAGTCTTATTGTCAATTAGTCCTTTCTTCATGGCCTCAAATACTGAAAGAGGCTCAGCTGAAACAGGATCTTTGTACCCCACAGCAGCTGCTTCTGCTGCCAATAATTTGTCCCTGTCTCTTATATCCACTACTTCTTTTGAACAGGCCTCTTCTACTGTTAACTTCTGATTGGTTTTGGGGTCAATAATGTGGCCTGTGGCGGCCTGGGCTTCCAGTAACTTGTCAGCACTGTCAGGGGACATGAGTTTTTGTTTCTTTGCCTCTGTGAAGGACATTGCTCTTAGAGGCCCAGCTTCCACACCAGCAATTGATCCAGTGCCCTTTAAAAATACCTTCTTTTCTTCAGCAACCTCTAGGACAGTTTTCTCACCTTTTATTAGTTTATTAAATGTTGGTTTATCCAGGATGCCACAATCCAGTAACTCCTCTGCTGTGACTGGCTTACGAACACCATCAAACATCAGTTTTGAGGGATCAAGCTTCGCTGAGATTTTGAGCAGTTTCTGGCCTGTTTTAGGATCTGTTATGCATTTTTCCTTTAAATTCTCATAGGTCACATCACGGACACCTTCAGGATCGATGTAAGATTTTGGACTTTGTTTTAAAGCATCACGGGTCTTTTCATCCAAAAGATTGCGTTTGATAGCTTCATCTTTTGGGAGGAACACACTGCGAATGGGATCCAAAATGCCTCCAGCAGACTCCTGGGCCTGCAAGAGACGCAGACCAGTCTTATTGTCAATTAGTCCTTTCTTCATGGCCTCAAATACTGAAATAGGTTCAGCTGTAACAGGATCTTTGTATCCAACAGCAGCTCCCTCTGCTGCCAATAATTTGTCTCGATCTCTTATATCCACTACTCCCTTTGAACAGGCCTCTTCCACGGTCAGCTTCTGATTGTTTTTGGGGTCAATAATGTGGCCTGTGGCTGCCTGAGCCTCTAATAACTTGTCAGCACTGTCAGGAGAAATCAAGTTTTGTTTCTTTGCCTCTGTAAAGGACATTGCCTTTGAAGGTCCAGCTTCCACACCGGCAATTGAACCAGTACCCTTTAGGAAGACTTTCTTTTCCTCAGCAACTTCTGGGATGGTTGTCTCTCCCTTCATTAATTTATTCAATGTTGTTTTATCTAGGATGCCACAATCCAGTAACTCCTCTGCTGTGACTGGCTTCCGAACACCATCAAAGATCAGGTTTGAGGGATTGATCTTCTCTGAGATCTTTAGCAGTTTCTGACCTGTTTTAGGATCTGTTGTGCATTTTTCCTTCAAATCCTCATAGGTTGCATCATGCTCAGTTTCTGGATCAATGTAAGATTTTGGACTTTGTTTTAAAGCATTGCGTGTCTTTTCATCCAAAAGATTGTGTTTGATAGCTTCAACTTTTGGTAGGAACACACTACGAATGGGATCCAAAATGCCTCCAGCAGACTCCTGGGCCTGCAAGAGACGCAGCCCAGTCTTATTGTCAATTAGTCCTTTCTTCATGGCTTCAAATAGTGAAAGAGGCTCAGCTGAAGCACGATCTTTGTAGCCCATAGCAGCTGCTTCTGCTGCCAATAATTTGTCTCGATCTCTTATATCCACTACTCCTTTAGAACAGGCCTCTTCTACTGTTAGCTTCTCATTGTTTTTAGGATCAATGATGTGGCCTGTGGCGGCCTGAGCCTCCAATAATTTGTCAGCACTGTCAGGAGAAATCAGTTTTTGTTTCTTTGCCTCTGTGAAGGACATTGCCTTTGAAGGTCCAGCTTCCACACCAGCAATTGAACCAGTGCCTTTTAGGAAAACCTTCTTTTCCTCAGCAACCTCTGGGACAGTTTTCTCACCCTTTATTAATTTATTAAATGTTGGTTTATCCAAGATGCTGCAATTCAGTAACTCCTCTGCTGTGACTGGCTTTCGAACACCATCAAATATAAGTTTTGAAGGATCAATCTTCTCTGAGACTTTTAGCAGTTTCTGGCCTGTTTTAGGATCTGTTGTGCATTTTTCCTTTAAATCCTCATAGGTCACATCCTGCTCAGTTTCAGGATCAATGTAAGATTTTGGACTCTGTTTTAAAGCACCACAGGTCTTTTCATCCAAAAGATTGCGTTTGATAGCTTCATCTTTTGGGAGGAACACGCTGTGAATTGGATCCAAAATACCTCCAGCAGACTCCTGGGCCTGCAAGAAACGCAGACCTGTCTTATTGTCAATTAGTCCTTTCTTCATGGCCTCAAATACTGAAATAGGTTTGGCTGAAGTTGGATCTTTGTACCCAACAGCAGCTGCTTCTGCTGCCAGTAATTTGTCTCGATCTCTTATATCTACTACTCCTTTGGAACAGGCCTCTTCAACTGTAAGCTTCTGATTGTGTTTAGGGTCAATGATGTGGCCTGTGGCTGCCTGAGCCTCCAATAACTTGTCAACACTGTCAGGAGACATCCGTTTTTGTTTCTTTGCCTCTGTGAAGGACATTGTTCTTGATGGTCCAGCTTCCACACCAGCAATTGAACCAGTACCTTTTAGAAAGACCTTATTTTCTTCTGCAACCTCTAGAATGGTTTTCTCTCCTTTCATGAGTTTATTAAATGTTGGTTTATCCAAGATGCCACAATCCAGTAACTCCTCTGCTGTGACTGGCTTACGAACTCCATCAAAGATCAGGTCTGAGGGATCGATCTTGTCAGAGACTTTCAGCAGTTTCTGACCCGTTTTGGGATCTGTTGTGCATTTTTCCTTTAAATCCTCATAGGTCACATCATTCTCAGTTTCTGGATCAATGTAAGATTTTGGACTTTGTTTTAAAGCATCACAGGTCTTTTCATCCAAAAGATTCTGTTTGATAGCTTCATCTTTTGGGAGGAATACACTGCGAATGGGATCCAAAATACCTCCAGCAGACTCCTGGGCCTGCAAGAGACGGAGCCCAGTCTTATTGTCAATTAGTCCTTTCTTCATGGCCTCAAATACTGAAATAGGTTTGCCTGAAGTAGGATCTTTGTATCCCACAGCTGCTGACTCCGCTGCAAGTAATTTGTCTCGATCCCTTATATCCACTACTCCTTTGGAACAGGCCTCTTCTACTGTTAGCTTTTGATTGTTCTTAGGGTCTATGATATGACCTGTTGCTGCCTGAGCCTCCAATAACTTGTCAGCACTTTCAGAAGACACGATCTTTCTTTTCTTTGCCTCTGTAAAGGACATTGCCTTTGAAGGTCCAGTTTCCACACCAGCAATTGAACCAGTGCCCTTTAAGAAGACTTTCTTTTCTTCAGCAACCTCTGGGATGGTTTTCTCACCTTTTATTAGTTTATTAAGTGTTGGTTTATCCAGGATGCCACAATTCAGTAAATCCTCTGCTGTGACTGGTTTACGAACACCATCAAAGATCAAATTTGAGGGATCAATCTTCTCTGACACTTTCAAAAGTTTCTGGCCTGTTTTAGGATCTGTTGTACATTTTTCCTTTAAATCCTCATAAGTTACATCATCTTCAGTTTCAGGATCGATGTAAGATTTTGGACTTTGTTTTAAAGCATTACATGTCTTCTCATCCAAAAGATTGCGTTTGATAGCTTCATCTTTTGGAAGGAACACACTACGAATGGGATCCAGAATACCTCCAACAGACTCCTGGGCCTGCAAGAGACGCAGACCAGTCTTATTGTCAATTAGTCCTTTCTTCATGGCCTCAAATACTGAAATAGGTTTGCCTGAAGTGGGATCTTTGTAGCCGACAGCAGCTGCTTCTGCTGCTAGTAATTTGTCTCGATCTCTTATATCTACGACTCCTTTGGAACAGGCTTCTTCTACTGTCAGCTTCTCATTGTTTTTAGGGTCTATGATATGACCTGTGGCTGCCTGGGCCTCCAGTAACTTCTCAGCACTGTCCGGAGACACCATTTTTTGTTTCTTTGCCTCTGTAAACGACATTGCCTTTGAAGGCCCAGTTTCCACACCAGCAATTGAACCAGTGCCCTTTAAGAAGACTTTCTTTTCTTCAGCAACCTCTGTGACAGTTTTCTCCCCTTTTATTAATTTATTAAATGTTGGTTTATCCAGGATGCCACAATCCAGTAAGTCCTCTGCTGTGACTGGTTTACGAACACCATCAAAGATCAGGTTTGAGGGATCAGTCTTCCCAGAGATTTTCAGCAGTTTCTGGCCTGTTTTAGAATCTGTTGTGCATTTTTCCTTTAAATCCTCATAGCTCACATCATGCTCAGTTTCAGGATCAATGTAAGATTTTGGACTTTGTTTTAAAGCATCACGGGTCTTTTCATCCAAAAGATTGCATTTGATAGCTTCATCTTTTGGGAGGAACACACTGCGAATGGGATCCAAAATGCCTCCAGCAGACTCCTGGGCCTGCAAGAGACGCAGACCAGTCTTATTGTCAATTAGTCCTTTCTTCATGGCCTCAAATACTGAAATGGGTTTGCCTGAAGTGGGATCTTTATATCCCACAGCAGCTGCTTCTGCTGCCAATAATTTGTCTCGATCTCTTATATCCACTACTCCTTTGGAACAGGCCTCTTCTACCGTCAGCTTCTGATTGTTTTTGGGGTCTATGATGTGACCTGTGGCTGCCTGGGCCTCCAATAACTTGTCAGCACTGTCAGGAGACACCATTTTTTGTTTCTTTGCCTCTGTGAAGGACATTGCCTTTGAAGGTCCAGTTTCCACACCAGCAATTGAACCAGTACCCTTTAAGAAGACTTTCTTTTCTTCAGCAACCTGTGGGATGGTTTTCTCTCCTTTAATTAGTTTGATAAATGTTGGATTATCCAGGATGCCACAATCCAATAACTCCTCTGCTGTGACTGGCTTACGAACCCCTTCAAAGATCAGGTTTGAGGGATCGATCTTGTCAGAGACTTTCAGCAGTTTCTGGCCTGTTTTAGGATCTGTTGTGCATTTTTCCTTTAAATCCTCATAGGTCACATCATGCTCAGTTTCTGGATCAATGTAAGATTTTGGACTTTGTTTCAAAGCATCACGTGTCTTGTCATCCAAAAGATTGCGTTTGATAGCTTCATCTTTCGGGAGGAACACACTGCGAATGGGATCCAGAATGCCTCCAGCAGACTCCTGGGCCTGTAAGAAACGCAGCCCAGTCTTATTGTCAATTAGTCCTTTCTTCATGGCTTCAAATACTGAAATCGGTTTCACTGAAGTAGGATCTTTGTAGCCCACAGCTGCTGCCTCTGCTGCCAGTAATTTATCTCGATCCCTTATATCCACTACTCCTTTGGAACAGGCCTCTTCTACTGTTAATTTTTGATTGTTCTTTGGGTCAATTATGTGACCTGTGGCTGCCTGGGCCTCCAAAAGCATATCAGCACTGTCAGGAGACATCATTTTTTGTTTCTTTGCCTCTGTAAAGGACATTGCCTTTGAAGGTCCAACTTCCACACCAGCAATTGAACCAGTGCCCTTTAAGAAGACTTTCTTTTCTTCAGCAACCTGTGGGATGGTTTTCTCTCCTTTAATTAGTTTGATATATGTTGGATTATCCAGGATACCACAATCCAATAAATCCTCTGCTGTGACTGGTTTACGAACGCCATCAAAGATCAGTTTTGAGGGATCAATCTTTGCAGAGACATACAACAATTTCTGCCCAGTATTCAATTCTGTTGTGCATTTTTCCTTTAAATCCCCATAGGTCGTATCTTGCTCAGTTTCTGGTTCAATGTAACATTTTGGACTCTGGTCTAAAGTATTACGGATGTTTTCATCCAATAGATTCCTTTTAATAGCTGTATCTTTTGGGAGGAATACACTGAGATTGGGATCCAAAATGCCCCCAGCAGACTCCTGGGCTTGTAAGAGGCGCAGGCCAGTCTTATTATCAATTAGTCCTTTTTTCATGGCTTCAAATACTGAAAGAGGTTTCACTGAAGTGGGATCTTTGTAGCCAACAGCAGCTGCCTCCGCATCCAATAATTTATCTCGATCCCTTATATCCACTACTCCTTTGGAACAGGCCTCTTCTACTGTTAACTTCTGATTGTTTTTAGGGTCAATGATGTGACCCGTTGCAGCCTGAGCTTCTAATAATAAGTCTGCAATTTCCAGGGACATCAGATTCTTCTTCTTTGCTTCAGAAAATGACAATTTTCCTTCTTTCCCAGCTATCACTCCTGCAATGGAGCCAGTCCCCTTTAGATAGATCTTCTTTTCCTCAGCAACCTTTGGAAGACTTTTCTCACCTCTAACTAACTCACTAAATGTTGATTTGTCAAGCACTCCAGATTCAAATAGTTGTTTTGCAGAGACTGGCTTGCGGACTCCGTCAAAGAAAAGTTTTGATGGATCTTTCCTTTCATTTATTGGCAAAAGTATCAGGCCTGTGGGAGAATCTATTTTGCTTTTTCTTCTTAAATCTCCATAAGAACTATCTTCCTCAGTGTCTGGGTCAATGTAACATTTTGGACTCTGTTTTAAGGCCTTACATATGTTTTCATCCAAAAGATTGCGTTTTATAGCTGTGTCTTTAGGGAGAAACACACTAAGAATGGGATCTAGTATGCCCCCTGCAGACTCTTGAGCCTGCAAAAGACGTAACCCAGTTTTTTCATCAATAATTTTATTTTTCATAGCCTCAAACACTGATAGAGGTGTAGCTGTGCTAGAATCCCTGTAGCCAACAGCAGCAGCTTCAGCTGATAAGAGCCTTTCTCGATCCCGGGTGTCCACCACTCCTTTGGCACATGCCTCATCTACTGTGAGCTTCTGGTTGGTTGTGGGGTCAATGATGTGACCTGTTGCAGCCTGGGCATCTAGTAGCAAATTTGCACTGTCTGGGAGCATGAGCTTCTGTTTTTTTGCCTCTGATAAAGACATTTTTCCTAAGGGTCCAGCTGCCACACCTGCAATCGATCCAGTTCCTTTTAGAAAGACCTTCTTTTCTTCAGAAACCTCTGGCACAGTTTTCTCCCCTTTTATGAGTTGGTTAAATGTTGGCTTATCTAGGACTCCGCATTCAAGTAATTTTTGTGCTGTAACTGGCTTACGCACGCCATCAAATATTATTTTGGAAGGGTCTAGCTTCTCAGTAATGGGCAAAAGTAGCAGGCCAGTGTGAGGCTCTGTCTTACATCTTTTCTTTAAATTGTCGTAGGTGACATCTTGTTCTGTTTCTGGGTCAATGTAGCATTCAGGACATTGGTTTAACGCATGTTGTGTGTTTTCATCCAAAAGTTTGTGCTTAATAGCAATGTCATGGGGGAGGAACACACTGAGATTTGGATCCAAAATTCCTCCAACAGATTCCTGGGCCTGCAGAAGACGTAGTCCAGTGTTATTGTCAATTTTTCCCTTCTTCATGGCTTCATACACTGAGAGAGGCTTAGTTGAACTAGGACCTTTGTAACCTACAGCAGCTGCCTCTGCTGCCAGTAATCTGTCTCTGTCTCTCATGTCTACAACCCCTTTGGCACATGCCTCTTCTACTGTCAGCTTCTTGTTGGTTGTGGGGTCAATGATGTGACCTGTGGCAGCCTGAGCATCCAGTAGGAGATCTGCAATGTCTGCAGGCAGGAGCATTTGTTTCTTGGCTTCTGACAAAGACAGTTTGCCTTTATTTCCAGCAATAACCCCAGCAATTGGCCCTGTCCCTTTCAGATTGACAATTTTGTCTGCAGAGACCTCTGGAACAGATTTTTTCCCTTTTTCTAGATCTTTAAATGTGGGCTTATCTAAAACACCGCAATCAAGCAGCTGCTTGGATGTGACAGGTTTCCGAACACCCTCAAATATTAGTTTGGAAGGGTGTAGCTTTTCTGTGATAGGCAAAAGTAGCAGGCCTGTGTCAGGCTCTTTCTTGCATCTTTTCTTTAAAGTATCATAGGTGACCTCTTCTTCAGTTTCTGGGTCAATATAACACTCAGGATTTTGGTTTAAAGCACGATGAGTCATTTTGTCCAAAAGATTGCGCTTAATTGCTGTGTCATGGGGGAGGAACACACTGAGACTTGGATCTAAAATTCCTCCAACAGATTCCTGGGCCTGCAGAAGACGTAGACCTGTCTTATTGTCAATTTGTCCCTTTTTCATGGCCTCAAATACAGAGAGAGGCTTGGTTGAATTGGGGTCCTTGTACCCTACAGCAGCAGCTTCTGCCGCCAGTAATCTGTCTCGATCACTTCTATCCAGCGCTCCTTTAGAATATGCCTCTTCTACTGTCAGCTTCTTATTGGTTTTGGGGTCAATGATGTGACCTGTAGCAGCCTGAGCTTCCAGTAGCAAATCTGCAATATCTGCAGGCAGGAGCATTTGTTTCTTGGCTTCTGACAAAGACAGTTTGCCTTTATTTCCAGCAATGACGCCAGCAATTGGCCCTGTCCCTTTCAGATTGACAATTTTGTCTGCAGAGACCTCTGGAACAGATTTTTTCCCCTTTTCTAGATCTTTAAATGTGGGCTTGTCTAGAACACCACAATCAAGCAGCTGCTTGTGTGTGACAGGTTTCCGAACACCCTCAAATATCAGTTCAGAAGGGTCTAGCTTTTCTGTGACAGGCAAAAGTAACAGGCCAGTGTGAGGTTCTGTCTTACATCTTTTCTTCAAATTGTCATAGGTGATATCTTGTTCAGTTTCTGGATCAATATAGCACTCAGGACATTGGCTTAGAGCATGCTGTGTATTTTCATCCAAAAGTTTACGCTTAATAGCTGTGTCATGGGGGAGGAATACACTGAGATTTGGATCTAAAATTCCTCCAACTGATTCCTGGGCCTGCAGAAGACGTAGCCCAGTGTTATTGTCAATTTGTCCCCTCTTCATAGCATCAAATACTGACAGAGGTTTGGCTGAAGTGGGATCTTTGTATCCCACTGCAGCTGCCTCTGCTGCTAATAATTTGTCTCGATCTGTTATGTCCACAACTCCTTTAGTGCACGCTTCTTCTACTATCAGCTTTTGATTTGTTCTTGGGTCAATGATATGGCCTGTGGCTGCTTGTGCTTCAAGTAGCAAATCTGCACTATCTGCAGGCAGGAGCATTTGTTTCTTGGCTTCTGACAAAGACAGTTTGCCTTTATTTCCAGCAATAACCCCAGCAATTGGCCCTGTCCCTTTCAGATTGACAATTTTGTCTGCAGAGACCTCTGGAACAGATCTTTTCCCCTTTTCTAGATCTTTAAATGTGGGCTTGTCTAGAACGCCACAATCAAGCAGCTGCTTGTGTGTGACAGGTTTCCGAACACCCTCAAATATCAATTTGGATGGGTCAAGTTTTTCAGGGACAGGAAGAAGCAGTAGGCCTGTGTGTGGATCCACCTTGCATCTTCTCTTCATTGCCATGTAGGTTGTACCCTCCTCACTTTCTGGATCTAGGTAGAGTTCAGGCCTCTGATTCAGAGCTCGGTGTATGTCATCATTGATGAGATCACGCTCAATGGCAGTGTTTTTGGGGAGAAACACACTGAGGATTGGATCTAAAATTCCCCCAACTGACTCTTGAGCTTGTAATAGACGTAGTGTTGTGTTCTTGTCAATCAATCCTTTTCTCATGGCCTGAAATACAGAAAGAGGCTTACTTCTGCCAGGACTGCCATATCCTATAGCAGCCGCCTCTGCTGCAAGTAACCTTTCTCTGTCCTCATCATCAACTACACCTTGATTACATGCCTCTTCAACTGTTAACTTCTGATTAGTTCTAGGATCAATGATATGTCCTGTGGCAGCCTGTGCATCCAGTAACAGATCAACACTATCGGATGGAAGGAGATTTGCCTTCTTTGCTTCAGTGAAAGTCATTTTGTTCAGAGGTTCTTTAATAGATCCTGGAGCTTTTGGATTTTCAATCACCACACCAGCTATTGGGCCTGTTCCTTTGAGATTAACCTTTTTGTCAACGGATACTTCAGGCACTGTCTTATTCCCCTTCACAAGTTGGTTAAATGTTGGTTTATCCAACACATCACAATCAAGCAAGTCCTTTGCTGTTACTGGTTTGCGGACACCATCAAAAATCAAGGTGTTGGGATCCAAGGTTGGGGGCTCTCTAGCCTTCTTCAGCTCAGTCTCCATGGTTTTTCTGACCACAGCAACTTCTTTTACTTCCTTCTGGAGTGTAGACAGCCTACCTTTGTATGTGTCCTCAAGCTCCCTGAGTTCTCTCATCAGCCGTTCTACCTCACTTTTCAAAGAGTTCTTTTCTCTCTCCAAGCGTTCCTTGTCTGAATCATGCTGTCTCAGGACACTCTGCTTACTATCATGTTGGTCCTTCCAGTAACTCACATCTCTTTTCACTCTGTCATGGTCCTCTTGTAAACGCTGTTTATTTCGAAGCTCAGAATCTAGTGACAGTTTCATATGAGCAAGATCCTCCTCTAGTCTTTGCATGCGATCTTTGTCTTTTTCTGATATATGCAGTTTCTTGAGAAGAGCATCTCTCTCATTCACAATATCATTATACTGTGACTGAAGGGATTTCACCATAGCTGTTGTCTGCAGAGAAAAATAAGGAAACAGACAAAAGTTTAGTCAGCTTAGGTTTGCAACTATAAACTTAGAATATTTGAAGAATCACACTTATTGACACAACAGAATGGGTTGGGATTATGCTATGATTACAATGCTACTGTTATATTTGCACTAGCACAACTTTAGAATAAACATACACACTTGCTAGAAATTCTTCTAGCAGCAGAATAGTCACCAAAGCTGTTTAGTGATGGCCATAAAAATACATTGAACATGTATTATCATCTAGATTGTGACATATGAGTTCAAATTCTTAGCAAGTGTGTATATCACTCTATATATTCTAACCCCTTTTTGAAAACATAAACAAGACAGTGTCTTACAGGATTGGGAAATAACAGTATACAGTGAAAGACATTCCAGAAAATACTTTAAATGATAACAGAACAAAGTTATTAAAAAATTCAAGTAGCTATGGATTTTCAGAGTGAAATCAACTTTCCCAATCCTGCAAAGTAATTATTTCAATAATACTAAATTATCTGACAAACTACTACCACTACAATTCAAATAAGACAGCAGACACAATTATTTTGTTCAGCTCAGAAGAGTTACAGATTGTATTCTGCAAATTTGCAAAACAGCACAAAAAGAAAATGACAACTGATACCTGATTGATTGTTCAAAAAACAAGGTGAAGTGGCTCAAATATTTCTTACTATTTTTCAGTGAATGTGCTGTTTTCCAAGTTTACAGATAATATATTGAAAACCATCAAGATAATCAAACATGCTACAAGACATAATAAACCTTATTAGACCAGTAGACCGGTGGATCAAATGTCTGATAGTTCAAATGCAAAAAAGCATGCATACTGGACATTTCTCAGCAACTAGACAGTGGATTGAGGCAGAGAGAGGCGCTGATTGTGTTTGCATGCAAGTAACTGACATGCAGGTTTATTCAAACACATGCTGTTGTATGTGTTCAAATCAGACTGAACAGATTGAACATGTCTAAAGGGAATCTACAGATGTTCAGGCATGCAAGTAAGCTAAAGACAGCTACTTCATTGTTCCAAACTACGACTTTGATTTGGAAAGATGAGAGCACTCCAGGACTAAGTGGCAAACTTCCATGTACCTCGGTGGCCTGCTTTTGTATAATCTTAGTCTCCACTTTGAGTTTCTCCCTCTCAGATGAGATCTCTGACACCAGGTTGCGGAAGTCAAGATTGCTGCGTTCACTAGCCTGCAGCTGGACCTCTAAGGCAGTAACCTGGGAGGAAAACTGAGCATCACTGCCTTGTTTGGCCCTCTTGAGTTCTTCTTTTTCATGTCTTGCCGCTCTTAGCTCCTCCTCAAGCTTTAATCTCTCCTTGGTTTGGGTTTCTATTGTCTCCTTCAGCCTTTGAAGTCCAGCACAGTTGTCATTCAATGCCTTACTTTTCTCTTCTATAGTTCTGGAAAGACTCTCATTTCGCATGTTTGCCTCTTTGACATGAGTCTGCACCTGAACAAGTTGTTGCTGCAGGTTTTTAAGCTCAGTGCTCAGCTGTATCACACGCTCTGAAGTAGTTTTGTTTTGTTTCCCACTACTCTCCAGCTCCCTTTTCAGTCTAAGACATTCTTCTTCAAATCTTTTTTCTGATGCACTGGCTTGGGACTGGCTTTGCTGAAGTGTCTTGATGGTGGTGGTGTACTCTGTCATAGTCACAGTTGTTTTTTGCAGCTTTGTTTCAACATGTTTTCTTCTGGTAACTTCTTCTTGGAGGTTCTTCTTGATGTTCTCCACCTGGCTTTCCAATCCCCCTCTTACAGCTTGGAGATCTTTGATTTGCAGTTGAAGTTTGTTCATATTTTGTTTAGCTTGGCTCTGTTCCTGACTCTCCTTCTGAAAGTCAATACGTATCATCTTCAGTTCTTCTTCAAGCTTCAGTTTCTCTTTGGTCTGGGTTTCTGTAATCTTCTTCAGCCTTTGAAGCTCAGCAGAGCTGTCATTCAACATCTTATTTTTCTCTTCTATAGTTCTGGAAAGACCCTCATTTCGCAGGTTTGCCTCTTTGACATGAGTCTGCACCTGAATAAGTTGTTGCTGCAGGGTTTTAAGCTCAGTGCTCATCTGGATCACACGCTCTGAAGCTGTTTTGTTTTGTTTCACACTATTCTCCAGCTCCTTCCTTAGTGTAAGACATTCTTCTACGCCTCTTTTTTCTGATGAACTGGCTTGTAACTGGCTTTGCTGAAGTGTCTTGATGGTGGTGGTGTACTCTGTCATAGTCATAGTGGTTTTTTGCAGCTTTGTTTCAACTTGTTTTCTTCTAGTAACTTCTTCTTGGTTGCTCTTTTTCAAGCCCTCCACCTGGCTTTCCAGTCCCTTTTTCACACCTTGGAGATCCTTGATTTGACCTTGAAGTTTGTTCATATTTTGTTCAACTCTGCTCCGCTCCTGGCTCTCCTTCTGAAAGTCAACACGTGTCATCTGCAGTTGTTCTTCAAGCTTCAGTTTCTCTTTGGTCTGAGTTTCTGCAATCTTCTTTAACTGTTGGAGCTCAGCAGATTTGTCATTCAGTATTTTAATCTTGTCTTGTATAGTCTTCTGATGGGTTTCAATTTGTAGGTTTGCTTCTTTGACACAGTTCTTCTCCTGGATGAGCTGTTGCTGCAGGACTTTCAGCTCAGCACTTAGTTGTGTCACATGCTCAGAAGTGGACTTGCTCTGTCTCAAACTCTTCTCCAGTTCTCCCTGCAGCCTAAGGCACTCTTCTTCACCCTTCTTTTTTGATGTGCTGGCTTGTGTTTGGCTATGCTGGAGTGCACTGATGGTAGTTGTGTACTCTGTCATTTTCACAACAGTCTTTTCCAGTTTTGCTTCCACCTGCCTTCTTCTGGCTACTTCCTCCTGGTTGTTCTTCTTCATGTCCTCCACCTGGCTTTCCAATCCCTCTCTCACACCTTGGAGCTCCTTGATGTGTATTTGTAGTTTGTTCATATTTTGTTCAACTTGCCTTCGCTCCTTGCTCTCCCTCTCCAACTCAAAACGTATCTTCTGACTTTCCTCCTCAAGCTTCAGTCTTTTGTTGGTTTGGGTTTCTATTGTCTCCTTCAGACGTTGAAGGTCAGTAGAGTTGTCATTCAGTACCTTACTCTTCTCCTCTACAGTTTTGTGAAGACTCTGATTTAGAAGGTGTACTTCTTTGACATTTTTCTTTTCCTGGATGAGCTGTTGCTGAAGGGCTTTCAACTCAGTATTCAGCTGTGATATTTGGTCTGAACTTATCTTGCTTTGTCTCAAACTACTTTCCAACTCCTCTTGCAGCCGAAAATGTTCTTCTGCAGCTCTCTTTTCTGAAGCACTGGACTGAGATTCACTCTGCCGGAGCACATTAAGCATGTTTGTGTACTCTGTCAAGGCCACGGCAGCCTTTTCCAGTTCTCCTTCCACCTGCCTTCTTCTGGCAGCTTCCTCTTGATTGCTCTTCCTCAAATTCTCCACCTGACTTTCCAATGCATCTCTTACAACCTGAAGGTCCTTAAGACGCCCTTGTAGTCTGTTCATATTTTGCTCAACTCTACTTCGCTCTTTATTCTCCCTTTCAAACTCAAAACGCATCTTTTCGAGTTCATCCTCACTCTCCTTCAGCTGTGTTGCAACCACTGAAGAACTGGTCAATTTCTGCTGCATCTGTGTTATTGTTTCCTCCAAGACTCCCTGTCCTTCCTCTATGGTTCTCCTTCTTCGGGTTTCCTCATCCAAACTATGTGTGGTATAGGCCAGTTGATCACTCTTTTCCTGCAGACTACTCATGATCTCTGCCAGGTCCTCCCTGTACTGCCTGCTTTCTTCATCCATCTGCCTCATCAACAGCTCCACCTGACTTTCCAGTTCCCTCCTCCTGCGTCCTTCTTCTGTGATAACTAAGCGCTGACTGTGTGCCTCTTCCTCTGCCCTTTGCCTTTGCTCCTCAACTTGATTAATAGTTGTCCTAAGCCTCTTGACATCATCCTCCAGATCTCTCCTCTCTGCCTCCATTCGGTCGTACTGCATATGAAGCTCTGCTGTGTCCTCATCCCTCTGGGCTGCCAGCCTCTGGATGTCTGTGTGGCTGATGTGAATCTGGGAGTCGTAGCTGAGCTTTAAGTTATTGATCTCCGCACTGCATTGACTCCTTACCTTTGACATCTCCTTCTGTAGCTCCTTGATCCTCGCTGCTTCCTCCTCCAGCTGCCGCTGCAGCTGCTCAATCTCATGATCTTTATATGCCACACTCTTCTCAATCTCCAGCTTAGACCGACTAACGGTCTCCAACTCCTTGTGCCTCTTCTTCAGCACCCCCTCATACTCCTCCTGCTGCTGAGTGTAGCGCTCCTCTGCCAGCCTTTTCTTCCTCTTCTCTTCCTCGAGCAGGTAGTTAAGGCGAGTCACCTCATCATTGAGGTCTGACAGCTGGCTTTGAGTGGAGTCAAGGCTCTCTTTGGTGGCACTGCACTGCAGAGCTGTCTTTTGCTTCACGTCCTCCACTGACAGCAGCTGGTCCTGAGCCTGTGAAAGCTCCAGCTGGTAACGAGAGACAGCATCTTCTAGTGACTTGTTCTTGGTATTACGGTCATCAAGATCGTCCTTCAGCAAGCGAAGTTCTTCTTCTAACAGGTCAATCCTTGTATTTCGAATCTAAAGGCAATAAGGAGAAAAACAATGAATATAGACAGTGATGGAAGGAGGCTTCAGATCCTTTATGCAAGTAAAATAGCTTCATGGCACTGTGATAATATTCCACTATAACTAAGTTCTCTGTGCTCCAAACTTACCTAAAATGTAAGTATCATCAACCAAATGGTATTATAAGTGCGAACAATCAAAGTAGACACTGAGCCATAAAACAGTTCATTCAGTAAGTGTTTTGGTTTATGATGTTTTGAGGTTAACGTTACTAGTGGAGTAAAGTTACTGCTGCATTTAATTGCTTTAGATCATCCAGTCCCACAGAAGAAATATGCAGACATTCTTCCACACTCTATTTAAGATTTACGTCTACCTTTGGGCCACATGTGCTCTTAATGTAGCTAAGATTTGATGTGGTTCATATACAGTACCTATTTAATTGAGCAATCAATCAATTAATTAATTAACTACAATAGTTTTTTTTGTATTAAGGATAGCATATCTGCAGGTTGCATCAGACTTTTACATTTTGTGTAAATGTGACTGATTTACTGTATCTAAAGTGCTAGTTTTCCTGAATGTCTTGGTACAATATAGCTGTACCTTAAGTTCCTCCATGTTTTTGAGCAGGTCTCCTAGGAATTTGTTGTAGTCACCAGATAAAGTGAACAACTCCAAGTAACGAGTTTGGAGATGTGTGGCCTAGAACAAAAAACAAAAGAAAATTCAGTTAATTTTGAAAGAGTTTCAGATTCACAAAAAGTGCCCAGCCCCTTTTCTTTTTCACAAAAGTGAGTCAATGCTTGGCACATTCATTCAGTGTTTTGGGTTTTAATAAAGTGATGTTACCTCCTGGTTAAGATCCACTGATGGTGACTTCAGCATTGTCCTCTTGATGGGAATGTTGAGCAGAGTCTCTAAACCAGAGCTGTAAGATGCAAGGTCTGTTTCATAGTCCTGTATATATACACACAGTGATGAGAAGAAGTGGAATGAATTTGTCATGTCAACATTAGTAATTCATTCATTTTCCAAACCACTTAATCTTCACAGGGAAGCTGGAGCCTATTCCATTTACCAACTGGTGAAGTCACTACCAATCTGTAAAATATGCAGTAGTTCTACTTACTTTAATAGAGTTGACACAGGTCTCATTGTCCCTCAGCACACCATCTAATGTTTCCCTCCGTGATTTGATTTCTGAATTCAGAGCCTTGAAATCAGAGTATAAACATATTCAGGCATTTATGACAATATGTAAGAAGAATATTTAAAGTATTTAAAGGATGGGAATAGACCTTCTGGTTGCTAATATGGCTTTTCAGGGCTTGGACATTTTCGATCTTTGTGGCCTGCAGCGCATCCTGTTTCTTCCTTGTGGTATCAATCCAATCACTGAGAGAGGTGCTGACTTGCTGGTAGTGTTGCAGCTGAGGCATGTAAACCTCCAGATCTTGGACTCTGAGCAAGAAAAGAAAAACAACAAAAAAGAGCATTTAAATTTTACTATATTTTTAATTAAGTGGTAACAACATCAGGGTTTTTTTTCCATTAGATTTTACTCATCTGATGCAGTGAAGTTTAAATACTAAAACTGCAACAAATTACTCTTACATGTTGCTCAAACAGTTTTACTACCGTTCCTTGACTAATTGAAAATGAGAGCAGCAGGGTTTACTGCTGCACATCTGCTTGCAAAATGGACATTTTAACCGTTCGAAATTTTATTGTATCAGCATAGTCAAAAACTGCTACTACCTTAGCTCATATTTGTACCATATATAGGAATTAGTTGTGTGTACTCATTTCATATAACTTTTATGTTTAAGCTATTTAGGAATGCAATTATTATAATGTTTAATACATATGTTGTATGTGTTAAAGTGAATTGACTGTAATGTCTAACTAATTTTTTAAAAATTCAACGTTAAAGGTGGACCCCAGGAAAAATAACTAAATGTGTCATTAGATTACATCATGTCAATAAGTCCAAGGTTATAAGCATTCTACAGTTGCAAGGCAGTTTATCTTGTGTAGCAAGAATCAAGATATATTTGATTTAAAAAAAGCTGATTACAATGAACTGGGGGGGGGGGGGGGGTGAACCAACCACAAATGACAAAACACAAATTAAGATTTTAAAACAAAAGAGCAAATGTAGTACTTAAAATAGTAACATCAGAACAGCAGAAAAAAGCAAAAGGTAATGAATAAAACAGAAATAATATATGATTCCTAAAGCTTGTTGACACTATATGGTGTTCTTTATCTTTTACATTATGTATAAGTCATATGTGATTTTAAAAATCTATATAATGTAACATAATGTCAATATTGACAAACAGATAGATAACATAGAGCTGTAGAAATATATAGCATTAATCCTCTGGAGTTAAATTTAGGTGTAAAATATAAAGCCCATACCTGGTGTCAATCTGTCCCTGGATTCGTTTCCAGCGGTCCGACAGCAGACTGACCTGTTCGGTGTATTTGGACAGCATCATGTCACACCTGTGGAAAGGCCCGCCCACCTGGCAGTTCCAATGGGTTGCCTTGGTCAGCTCCGCCTCCATGGCCGCCAGAACATCCCTCTTCTGATCCAGCTCTGCTTTCATAGCCTACATATAAAGACCAAAGCAGTGTAACAGTACAAACGCAGCTGTATATAAGATCTCCACATGTCACATGTGAAATATGGAATAAACTACTACATACTAGAGCGAGTTTTTTTTTTTTTTTTTTTAAGAAATTAAAATTAGCAGGTTAACATCAGATACTGTATGTGTATTATTTATATTAGAGGCTCATTCATCGTTTTAAGATCATGTGAGTGCGTCCAGTCAAAATACTATTATTATTGTGTTGTATTGTTTTTCCTGCCACCTAATGCAAAGATTTCCTTTAAAATTACAGAAAAAAGTGTTAAAACACAAAAAAAATTTATGAGCAACATCTTCTGACCAGAGAATTCTGGCACACACTGAACCCCAAAGGAAAGGAATTCTTCTAGCTTTCTCAGGGCAGCTTTTCTAAATCAACTTGACGGGTATCCACTAAGCTGTGCACTAATATGCACTGGTATTCTTCCCCAGCTGCAGCTTGCGTGAAGCCCAACAATGCAATGGAAAAGCAAATAGGACTCCAGTTTAGACTATTTTCTTAGATTGTGACATGCCAAAGATGCTAAAAAGGCATAAGCATTACATTATGTCGCGGATTAATACACAAACAAACACACACAGACACATATATAAAATACCTCCAGGGTTGTCATGTAATGTTGCACTTCACTAGGCTGCAGAGAGGTGGTTTCCTTCTCTGTCAGTCTGGCTTCATAAACTTTCACTGTATCCTCAGCCCGAGCCAGGCTCTGCAGCAGATCCCTTAAAGCCCGAATACTGAGGAAAAAAAGTGAGAGAGAAAAGAGCTATTTTACAAAGCTGAAGTTAAAAAAAAAAATGTATAAAGTAGTTCCACGGTATATGACTAAGTATCTACAAAACAATATTCTTTTCCTTAAGCTAAATAAACTCTTCATAAATTGTTTTAGATTAGGTGCACTGTCATTGTTTGCGACATTGACGCTACAAACATGATTTTCTTACAGAATACGATGCATCACTGTAGATTAAACCACACAACAGTATTTAAATTGTTTCACATACATGGCAGCAAAATGTAACATATAGATTAATGCAGCCATAACATGAATACATCTATCAACATTTTACTGTACAACAACTGCTTTTGTTTTTCACACTTTTAGAGCATTTTTGTCATTGTGTCCATATACGGTACTAGGTTTTACCTTTTATTTAAGGTGTACCTTTGCATACAGTGGAGTATTTTCACAGTCTGATGTCAGTTTTTTTTCCTTAAATAAATGTTCTGAAGACATTTAACACCACTACAATTTTTCATGTTCCAGTAATGAGGAAATATTTTCTGTGTCACATTAACTCTATGCTTTTGTTACTTTCATGCAAGTTTCTTTCCAGCATGTGTGTTATGTACAAGAAAGTAAAGTGTCAAAACAGCTAATTATACATAAGTATAGAGCGTGATTTGTGAAAGATTATAAACATTAGCACACCACATGAAACAACAGTGGCTTCATATCACACAGTCCTAGTGTTAACACAAAAGAAAAAAACATATTATGAATAGAAGGTACAGCTAATTAGAAGCATCCAGTCTCAATTAGACGTGCCTTTGTTTGTCTTTTACATATTTTAAGTGTACATGGACATATCCCTACACTGCAGACTGTCAAGAGGCTTTTCATACTAAAAAGGAGCTTCATTTTGGAAGACAGCCACTCGGTTTGGCACACAAAGACAACCAAAGCCTCATCTTAGCTCTGAATGAATTCACTGAACTAGAAGGATTTTTTTTTCTGCAGACAGTCTCTCCCGGAAGAATTTAATGTTATACTCCATTATTCACATGCTAAGTAACAAATACAGCAACACATGGAAATTGGATTAAAGGACAAAGTCAAGCTTTCTTCATACACTACGAGGCCAAAAAACAAAGTGACACATGTAATATTTGATTGCACCACCTTTGGTTCTGATTCCAGGAGACATTCAGTGGATTTAACTGCACCAATAGTTCTGATCCTTCCATGGGTCA
>JAPSES010000258.1:3009657-3023302 GCA_029822895.1 Maxillicosta whitleyi
TAACAATTAACCGATTATTACTCATTAATTCTCCCGATGATCGAGTAAGAAAACTTCACCGAATGCCCATCCCTAGTGGTTAGTACTCTGCGTTGTGGCCGCAGCAACCCCGGTTCAAATCCGGGTCACAGCAGGTTATGACCTTATTCACGCAGGCCTAGAGAGAAAATTCTGTAGATGACCAACACCTTTCTAAATTCTTTTTCTAGTGATTGGCTTTAATGACAGTGGTCTTCAGTAGTCTGTTACATTATTTCATTATGTTTGCAGGAAAAACACTCCTAAACAAATATTTCCTTTTGCCCTGTATGTATGAAAGGTGAACAAGCTAAAGCGCTCTCTGACAATTCATAGTTACACCTGCCGTGACCCGGATTCAAACCGGGGTTGCTGCTGCCACAACGCAGAGTACTAACTACTATACGATCACGGCATGGTACAGAAGAGGAAAAAGAATGTACTGTACTGTTGACTCCAAACCATCCATTAAACAGGATGGGACTTTTGTTGTGATATACCGTACATTGATTATTGTTTATTCAATAGTCTATTTTTATTTTCCATAGTGCCTATATAATGCCTGTTTATTGACTTTGCTTTTCACATCATTTCATTGTAAAAAATAAAATAAAATAAAATAAAAAAATAAATCAAAAAAGAAAGTTTTTCATTAACCGGACACCAAATTGAGTCCGTTTTTAAACTGATGTTTTTGTTATGCATATGTTTAACTCTGTAGTATAACTCAAAGCATTCACAGGAAATATATTTTCTTCTTTTATGCATAGTCTGAGATCATCAGATCATGTATTTTATATTATCCTCCACACGCCGTGATCGTATAGTGGTTAGTACTCTGCGTTGTGGCCGCAGCAACCCCGGTTCGAATCCGGGTCACGGCACCCTTCTTTTCATCAAAACTCAAATTGATGATTGAACTTTGGTCACAGCAAATTTTGGATTCTTCTGTCTTAAAGATAGGGCAGTATGTACTTAACACGTTATTGGAAGCCAAAATGTTTAATTATGATGCTGATGTAATATTTAGCCTATATTAAGAAACGAATGTATATGTCTTAATTGTTCTCTTTCTCTCTGCATGTGGACTTCACTGACTTCATAACTACAGTGTTTCCTTATGAATCACAGTCAATAACATACGCACACGTTCTCCACCACCGTTTCTCATTATCTGTGGGCTTGTTTTTTGTAATTTAGAGAAATACTCAAAACTTGCCGTGACCCGGATTCGAACCGGGGTTGCTGCGGCCACAACGCAGAGTACTAACCACTATACGATCACGGCGAGCCGTTGGCCGGATGTAATTGGTACGTCGGGAAACCAATGACATGCGTGAAAACAGAAATATTTGTTTGCTACGTTAGGATGTGATTTTGAATGACTTTACAGCCTTTGACCTCACTGATAATCATCAGTGATGTATTGTAAACGATGGATGTTTTCATTCATTCAGTCATTTATTTGTTTGTTTGTGTTGGCATCAAGCTGTAGATGAAGTCTGACTTTTTTTTTTTTTTTTTTTTTTTTTAGAAAGTGTCAATTTAATTATTAACACTGTAATAGACTAAACAAAAACATAACATAAAATAACATGACATAACATGACATGACACTGAGTTTCATTATACACCACATCAAATAAACCAACAATATTTCATTTATTTCACTTATTGGTATGTTAAGCAGGAGTTTTCAGAAGGCTAACGCATGCTAAGATAGGGGAGTGTGAATGAACTCAAGTTAACTAACATGGCAAACATTCATCTGTTGACCTTTTAAATGATGACAGAGGGAAAAAAAGCTACAAGAAATTACAAGGAAGAAAAGAAAATGCCACACATAAGGTGAAACATTAGTAAAAAATAAAAAAAATCAATAAAAAATTAAGTGAATTTTAGTGCAGTGTAACTTCCACCAGTCCTTATCACGAGTCGTATATAAGAATTGCAGAAATTAACAGTAAATAAACATACATCATTATGTTTACAGCAGTAAAGCAGATGGCAGGGGTAGATAATGTTCAGAGTTTGTTTTTTATATGAGCTGCAGTTTTAGACTGGTGAAAAAAATAATATGTATTCTCAGATTATAAGACTGCATTTACTACAAAACAAAACAAAACACACTTTTAGTCATTTTATTATTTTATTAAAATAGATTATTGCTGCCAAGTTACTATAATTAAACAGAGAGCATAATATCATTTGAAGGTTAAAATATCCTAAGTAACACTGCAATATACGATATGATGAAGCATGGGAAAAGGAGCAGAAACCACAGGCAAACAGATGACCTTGATACCTGTCAGGTTCAATTTGAGCAAAATGAGAAGAAACCTTCACCACACTCTGGTTCACTCTTTGAAAATCCATTCTATAACCTTATCATGATCCAGAGATTTGTAATGATAATATATAGATCCTCTCACCGACACTTAGGCTGTGAACACATCTGTCAATACACTCAACTACTGCATTAACCATTAAAGACTATATATTTATGGAAACTTCCAAATGATTTCTCAAAGAATTTCTCACAATTTAGTTGAATATTATACTCAGTGAAAATCAGGTATTTTTCTATATTTACTTCACTGAATATGAAGAGTAAATTCAGAAGGTTATCAAATCAAAACAGAGAAAACTGAAGAAAAAGAGATGTCAGTGAAATATCTGATGAACTGAACATAAAAACAAGCATCTGCAGCCACGGTCATGTGTCAGTGGCTTTTACTGGTGAATCAATGTTGTAGAAAATGAGTGTTTCCATGTTCACTATATATCTTCTGAACATCCAAATGGGATTATTGGATCTAAAATTATTAAACATTTTAGATCAATAGATGCATTTGGTGGTCAGCGGCTGTAAAACTATAAAATATTTGAGTTTTAGCATCAGTAAGTTATTACCATGTGTATTTTGATCTGATTGTGTATCATAAAAATAAATAAAAAATAAAATAAATTAGACTGCAGAGCTGAAAGGAGTACTAAAAGTAATATTTTATTTTCATGTTAATTTGTACCTGACACAGCTAGAAGTTCAGAAGTTGATCTTTTTTTTGTTTTTAATCAATCCATAAAGACCCAAAAATCCACTGTCAACCAAAACCATCTACTGATCTAAACTGTTTAATACCCATTGATCCACTAATCCTATCAATGCATGTCAATAACTGGTGTAAAATACAGTTTTTTATCTTTTCATGGTCATCAGATATGAGCCATTTGGACGTTCAGAGGCTCCATAGTTACCATGGAAACACCGTCATCTTCTACAACATTGATACACCAGTAAACCCCATGGACTAGGATCAATGACAGTGGATGGACACACCAAGATTATGTTCAGTTACGGATATATTTGCTGGAAAAGTCACCTTTTCTTCATTTTTTTTCTATTTCTGATATAATAACCTTTAACTTTAATTATGATTATCGTCTACTTAATCAGTAAATAAAATATAAGAAAATACCTGTTTTTCACTTTTAAAAAAAAGGCAGAAAATGCAGAGTGTAATATTACAATAAATTGCTATAAATCCCTTAAGAAAGGTTAAACAGAGAAAAAAAAAATCATTTGAGAACTACCACAAAAGTCACACTGGGTCTTTATGGGTTAAGACGTAGGTTTTTGACAAATAAACCAAAAACTAAAACACAATTAAAAACAAAACTGCCATTGTAATGTGTATGATGCATGTATTGGTAAATACACTATAGTGAAAATGTTATTATTTACTCACATAAATATTCTAAGTAGGGTGAGTATTATTTTATTATTTTAGGAAACACAGTCACATGACATTGGTCTCACTGTCATAAGCCTGTGTTGTCTTTGAGTAGACTGAGGTCAAAAGCTGCCGTGACCCGGATTCGAACCGGGGTTGCTGCGGCCACAACACAGAGTACTAACCACTATACGATCACAGCTCACATGACTACAGACAACAATCACTCCCCCCATGACCTAAAAGATGAAAGAAAGAGAAGCCATGTCATGCTAAATCTATAAATAAATGGCAAAAACATTAAACTGACAAAGACTTAATTTGGCAAATTATCATCTCAATGAAACAATAGTATTTTTGAGTAAATATCCTGCAGTTCTGATCACATTATTTAAAATGCAAAAGCGGTAAAAAAAAAAAAAGACTACATAAAAGAGTATTTAATATGGTCAAATTTATAGAAAATAAAAGTATTCTAAATAGAAATTTACATGTAATTTAAAGAAGCTATAATGTTGGATTAAAACCACCCACTCACAAACTCATATTGGCACTCAGTATAAAACTCAGACTAATATGCACTATAATAATATACACATAAACATATATATTTTAATAGACCAGATCCCCGTACACATCCACTCAATTTATTTTAAAAAATCCAGTTTGCACTTGTACATATTACAAATCCACTGTAAATCTTAACCCTTTGTTGTCCTTGTCTCTAATTGAATGTCTGTTTATATTAGGTCTATTTTTAAGTGTATTGGGGTCTGTCTTGTGTTCAGGTTCATGTTAAAATCATATGTTGTGAGCAAAGAAAAACCGAAGTCGAATTTTGTTGTATATGTTCATACACTTGGCCAATAAAGCTGATTGTAAAAGAGTTTAGGCCTAAAGGTACATCACAACATTACTGGTGTAAACACATCAATAGCACCACTGTTGTTATGTATGTCATCCAAAAATACACTGTGTTGTTGTGTTCATAGCGGTAACATTTTCTGTTGATGATGTTCAATCAGATTCTGATAATAACTGCCGTTCAGGAATGTTATGAGGTTAATTAATTAACCGAAGGACGAGGACCACACCTCAGCCACTCCTGTAACCACTGCTGGCAGCCTGTTCACACTCAGTGAACCAGCACTGTTTGTTTCTGTCATCTGGACTCACACACTCATCCAATCCTCCTCCTCCTCCTCCATCCCTCATGTTAACCATCACTCTCCTCACCCACTTACTCCCTTTTTCAGCGGTAGGTTCCCTCATCTGAGGCAACATCCCAAAAGTGGTACTTCTTCATCACATCCGCCATGACTTAGGTTCTAAGTGTAGTCAGTTAGTCTAAGTCTTAGAAGAACCAGCCTGGTCATGTGACCCCTTCAACCTTCCTCCTCCATATTATTCTTCATATTGTCTTCCCATTGTTAAATTAATAAATGTATATATTTTTAATGCTGCTTTTAAATCTTGTATTTATGCCAGAAAGATCGATCGATCGATCTATCTATCTATCTATCGATCTATCGATCTATCGATCTATCTTAATCATTGGCATCACTTGAGTATAGGAACTGAAATGGTTTTATACTGAAACAAAGACATAAAAAAGGCCTCACAGTTTGTTTTTTTTTATTCATATTTATTTCAGATATTAAGCAATGATTTTTTTATTGCCTGAAACATCAGGAGTAATAATGTAACATCCAATACTGAATCCTCAATTTTGTGACTCCAACATTCAGCCCAACCAACGCCTACCTGTTGAAGAAAAGGGAAAAAAAACAGCAGAGGCATGTTGATATGCACAGTCAGTATCGGGGCGTAACCAGTCATGTGTAACAGTGTTAGATAACAAAATTATAAAATAAATGTCATTATAACTACAAACAAGTGATTAAATCACAGTTAATGTTACATATTCATTTCAGACAAAGTGTATAGCCTATGTAAAATAAAATAATTCTCCATTATCAGAGCTTATTGTCTCAGGTCAAGATATTTGTGCTTTACATTGGTTATTATAACTTAAAATGAAAAATATCCTATTGTGAAATCAAATTACAGCTATAAACATTTAATAAAGGTTTGACAGTATCAGTGATGGGTTCTGATGTGAGGTTTGCACAGTAGAGTTTAGATGATTTTATCCAGAAAACAGCTGCAATAACATGCATTGTTTTAATGAAATAATTACATCAGTTGTCATACTAGCAGGGCATCTACTGATGTAATCTGTAATCAGTCAGACCTACATGAAACACTGTTCATAGTCTACAGAAACGCACAATAATAACATTTTATTTTGATGAATGAGGTTGAAAATGAGCCAGTGTCAAATATTTATTAAAAATCAATAGTGTTTTTAAGACTCAGTATAGTATAATGAAACATAACATTGTGCGCAGATGATTTAAATGAAAATAACACATGAATATAGGTTTTAATGTGTTGTTTTAGTTTCGTTTTTATGTAGATGTTTGTGTGGAGGGGCTGTGCTTTCTCTTAAGCTCTGGTATGTGCTATAAAATGGGTGTGGTGTGTTGGCAGACCGTAAGAGATGACACACACAGAGTCCTCCTGCGAGTATTATTAAGGTTTAAGAGAGGAGGAGGAGGAGGAGGAGGAGGAGGGGGAGGAGTGTGAAGGTGAGAGATGAGTGAGGGATGAGCACAAGTTGCCACCTCTGTGCTACACTGTCAGCCGCGCCCTGCATGAACACCAGCTCCGTGTCATTCTGCAAACTGGTGACCGCCAAGGGCATCGACTGTTTGCCATTAAACACATGCACACGTTTTCTCACATCATCTCCGCTCGTTTCAAATACTGAGGCGGAATCTACCACTCACATGAGGCTCAAGGTCATTCACAGAAACACAACCACCCATGCAATCACACTCACAGCATCTCTAAAAGTGATTCCATAGACTTTAAATATCCTGAAGGAAATCTGCGTTTATTATGACATGTACCAGCGTGCAGTTGGATTTTGGTGCTGCTAAAATCTAATTAAAGGCAAGGACGTGTTTGGACAGTCATTTGACGCCCTCTCGCGGTTCACAGTTGACACATCACCCCAAACCCTGACATCCTCCTATTGTCTCCTTAAACAGTCACTGATGCTGCATATGTACATGAAAAAACATGTGACGCAAAACAGCCTCTGCGGGACGCATCAGTACAAGACGTGCCTAAAGGCTGGAGCCACCCCCCACTCCCCTTTATCAGAAAATCACCTTGAATCGATAGAAAGTGGAAATTATAGAGTAACTCTAACCAGCTCTAAATGAAGAGTTGGAGGCAGAGGCTGCACAAAGGGGATCATTGTTGCCTGCAGATGCCCGTCAGTGGTGCAATCGCCCTTTGAACACTCTCCAATCGCAGCGCATAACGCGACCGAGGGAGGGCGGGGTTTGCCCCCCCCCCTACTCCCCTGCTCTCCACTGTGCCCCACTCTGGCACCGTGTCCCATTGACTAGACGGCGACAAACCAGCGGCTCTAAACTCCACACATACTGAGCCTCCAAGTGGACCGGAGATGAATGGGAGTTTGGACATTCTGGACCTGAGGAACTGAGGCATGCGCACCTGCGCGAGGTCTTAGTTTAGACAGGTATGAGACCTGTGGCGCTCATGGATGAAGGACCAGCAGATGCTTCTGTGATCGTCTTGATGTAGATCCATATTCCACTTCCCATTCAACCCTGCAGGCCTGCTCCAGTACAGCTCCACATGGATGTGCGCCGCCGTGGAAGCCGCTGTACTCATGGAATACAAAGCCCACGCTGGTGAGCATGCCTGCCTGTCCACATCCACTCCTGGCCGGGTGCTTCCCCACTGCCCTCTCATCCTGACACAGCCTCTCCAAACGGATCTCCCCTGGTCGCTTGGATCCCCTTCGCCATGAGGGTGACTTATTGGTGGTGATTGGGTGCGTTCATTTGGACGTCTGCGCGTACCGGAGACCCGTTTTTGGCTCGGCTTTTGTTGGCTACGCACGGGATTTAGTGCACTGTGGGCTTCCTTTGTGTCAAAGGGCTTAACGCAGAGTGCACGGACGGCAGCAGAGCGGGGGCTTTGCTTCACCCGCTGTTGCGCCCAGCAGTTCTCTTTGTGGCCGGGCCGTGATGGCAGCCGGCCGGACTGAGGCGCAGGACCACCCGCCTGAGAACGGCTTCACCCCGCTGGAGCACCAAGCGCCCCGGCTGCTGCCACACATTGATAGCTCGGTTCTACCGGCTCTCGGGGGGTTCGGGAAACATCAGAAGCAGCTAGTGGTTCTGACCTGGATACCGGCATTGTTTATTGGCTTTAGCCAGTTTTCGGATTATTTCCTCCTGGCTCAACCCAATGGCACGTGCGTGCAACCCCTCGCTAACGAGAGTAACTGGACCGTGGCTTCTCCGCCGGTGACCGTCACCGGTGCCGCGTTCCTACTCAAAGGCATCAACGGCACCGGGGATGGGTACGGAGATAGCGGCGGTATGCTGTGCGCCTGCAAGGAGTGGAGGCTGGAGCTGCAGACGGGACTTAGTCAGAATGTGGTTACCAAGGTAACGAGATAGAGCCACACTGGATGTCTTGACAGAAATGAAGGGTCTCTGCTCATCATCTTCATCCTCATCCTCACCATTATATGTTCTCTTCAGTTGAGTTCAGCGCAAACACAGATGATTGACAGGTTACCCACTGACCTAAATATGCGAGGATGAGTGTGTTTGAAGCGCAGGAGGAAACATCTGAAGAGTAGAGCGATGCTGCAGCCTGAGTGTGCGTTTTGGATGTTAGGATTGGATCTATATCACACCAGAATTTGATCTAAAAACATACAGTATATAATACAACTGTAAAGAAATACAAAATATCTACAGCTCTGGAAAATGAAGAGGCCACTGTTTGTGCTTTAGAAGATTAGCATGTCAAATATATTTCCATTTATATCATCTATGTGCAGAAAAATCACAAAATAACAAACAAAACCTTACTTTTCAGTAGTTGCAAGATGTTTATGTACCTATTTTCATCTTCTAACTACAAAGAATGAATTAAAAATGTTTGAGCTTAGGGAGAGTCACAGTTCAGTATTTGCTAAAATAACCCTAATTATCACATTTTGATGCTCTCATGGGTGATTTATGTGATTATTAGAGCAAAAATAAAAGCTGTGTAGATGATCACATCCCTCCATCCTTCTCTTGATCACATTCCAGAGGTTTTCAATATGGGTACTGCTCTGAACAAATATGAATTTATTTATGTAAGACCTTTTCCAGAGCTGTAGGTAATATTTAGATTGAAACAGGACATAGTAAACATTACACATCTGTGTGTTTGCTTGGAAAAGTAGTGAACTATCCTGAGGCAAAACAAGATTATTATAGATGACCTTTTTGTGCTAATTCTATTGAACTGTCAGGATAGTTAATGCTCTAGATGCTTTTTTGACTAACTCAGAGCAAGGGTCAACCGATTATCAGCCCAGTGGAGTATTGGATGTGGGCCTCAGCATTCTTATTATTCAATCTATTATCCAATGAATATGCTAATTGAAAGTGCACCACTTTGGATTAGATGCAGTCACATCTCTATGTATCTGTAATCATCACAGGCTAATATAATCTGATGCTGCTGGATTGTCAGCTAACATGTTTACTGTCAAGGAATACTGCTGCTTCACATTTTGCTTGAAGATACCGTTGTTAATGAAATACTCTGTTCCTGTTCCACTTATCATGTCAGCTGTAGGTCGTACTATTTTCATTCATTAGTTAACTATACCCCAACAGGAGTGACTTCCTGTTAACCACTGGTAACATCAGTTCTTTCCTACTTTTTTTTTTTTTTTTTTTTACTGTGTTTTTATTCATTTCACTGACAAAGAAGCTCTATTCCCCAAGAATTAAGACCCATTAAGACATGTTTTTTTGCTGTAAAAGTACACCGTTGCCCAAAAAGCTAGAGTAAAATATATTTTTATCTCTTCCCACAAAATGATTGTGATGATACAATTAATTTTGATGAATGGGACTCACTTTGTAATCATTGCACCTACTCAAAGGTGATTACTGATATGTATAAATAGGAATAAAAAGAGGAATGTGCTTTAACAACAAAATTATTCCAACTTTACGGGCAATGGCGTGTTTTGACAGTTGTATGTTTGAGTTTATGGCAAAAATTCCTTTAAATTTTCATTTATTGATCTCTAATCACAGTTATCAATGTCAGTGAATACTAATAATCAGTATTGGCCTTGAAAAAACAAAGTATCCAACCCCTAATATGAAGACTCTGGTTTAAAGATGATCACTGTGGAATGTAAAACCTTAATTATTTCTCTTTTTGGATCTCTAAAAATATCTGTAATTAAATACAGCATAGAGGATCCGAGGCCAGTTAGGACAGATGAACAATGCACAAAAGTGGGAGTTAAAGGGGACATGTATGTGAGTGTGATATCTGTTTTCTCAGTTAATGGTGGCTGTAAGCACTCATAGACAATGCACCCATACGACTGTGTCCCCTCATCATCCCTTCATCAACACCAGTCATTTTACCCCCCCGACTATCATCAGTTACAACCTGTAATCATGTCCTTCAGATATCAGCATCAGTCGAGGCTCCACAGGGTGTTAAATCATTGTTAAACACCAGCATTGTTTTTCGAGCAGGGCTACATCGGTCTACCGGACATATATTTTCAGGCTTGTGCACAAAACAGTTCACATGGTGCTTCCACATGTGTCCTTGGCTTAGATTCAGATGCTGAAAGCTGCAGAGGCATGTGCACTGACCCATGGCCTCAAAGGGAAGAGTGGAAAACTATTGATTTCTTATATTACAGACTCGTGTCCACATTCACATGCACGCTCCTCTCTCTGCACAAACACACATGAATGCATCCAGTGTATTTTAACTATAGATGCACATGTGAATGTTTCACAGCACATGTTCACCTCCATGAAAAGAACCACATTTCTGATGAGTAATGCCCACATTCCTAATTGTCTTTGTAGATTTCAGATTAAAATGTCTTTGTTGCTGATGCATAATTCCCTTTTATCTTAGCTATTGCTGTTTTTTCTTGTTGAGAACCTCACTAACACTCCCTTCTCTGCCTTGTTCTCTGTTTCAGTGGAACCTGGTGTGCGACTCGGCCTGGAAGGTGCACATTGCCAAGTTCTCTTTGCTGGTGGGCTCCATATTTGGCTACCTAGTAATGGGTGTCATGGCTGACTGGTACGTTGCCTCCTCTGTTTCTATTTTATGCCTCCATGCAGTAGGTTTTTTAGGGATTAGTCTGATGTATTTTAACTAAGATCCTGTTTGGTAAATTTTGGCCATGTTTTCTTTGCATTTTGAGGTTCCAAGAGACCTGCTGAGATCTGGAAATGTGGTGTGGACACTAAAACAAACACTGTGTCCCATTTTGGATACTCCTGTCACTTTATTTCCTATGTTGTCTCAAATCGTACACATAAGAAATAACCATCACAACACTCATTCATTCTTTTTAGCACTGAGTTGTAAGAGGCAGAGTGTTATCACCAGGGCTACAACTATCATACACTTAAGTGTCTGCTGACTTGTTTGCTCACTTGACCTCAGTTCAATGAAGAAAAATAACCATGTTTTAGCTTTTCTTGCCAAGTGTTAGATACACTGCCATCTGTGCTGTACTGTATCTTTGCTAAAGTAGCTCAGTTGCTGCAGCTTCCTCAATATAAGTTTAGTAGGTCCTCCTCTGTTGCTATGTAGCCGAAGTGGAGACCTTCAAAAGCTTGAAGATCCCAATTATCCATACTCAATGTTTTGGTCATTGTGTTGTCAGTGTGCTGCATTTAGCCAGAATTCTTATTTACACTAAATTAGCTCTGTTTCTTGAACTTGGAATTCAAATGAGCCCATGTTCTCAACAGTTTTTGTGCAGAACCCCTTGATCGAAAGTATGTTATCAGTGAATATGACATGCCCACAGTTCTCATTATGGTTCACCTTTTGGGTCAAGGAAAAACTTATTCATGTTGGTTGCATCTGAGAACCATCTGCCTGGGTTATAAATTACTTTTCAGCAAAAATGACACTGGGGAACTGGAACATCACTTATTTCATGCTGGTGTGAATCACATGTGTGATGTCAGACTATCAAGAAGTATATGCATGCAGACTGCAAAAGAGTAAGACATTGGGGTTTGGAACTGATTACTTTTTCATTATACATTAGGCTTAGTTAATTTAATCTGTCATCTGGCTACATAATCTTTAGGACAAGGATAATTATTTACACTTTTGGAAGAAGAACTTGCTTCCAGATCTTTTAATAAATTGAGATTACTAGGTGTGAATATCAGGTTGTCCAAATGGTTTACTAGTTCACAACTTAGCTGAATGATGCATCTAGTCTATAGAGTATAAAAGGAGATATCAGACAGAGACATTGAATATTTCAAAAGCTGTGTTATCCTCCTGGTTTGTCTGTATAAACTGGAAGAATTTTGCAGATGTTTTAAGGGAGTTCAGTGAACTTTTTGTCTTGTAGGATCAACTGACCAATCTGCTATTTTCTGTCTTCTCAGCATCATTTTCCCCTGGCCTCGTTAAAAAGTCAAGTAATTACATGCCTTACAACTGGTAACATCATCAAAGTGTCCTTTACAATTAAAAACCACAAAAATACAATTAAAAAAACCCTATTTACATTCACATAATTCAGCAGTTGTGTTTCCTATGAAAGTCAGATAGGTTCAAATCAGGCTGGGTTATGTGATGATGTATATCAATGTGAAAAGAGAAAAAATACATAAAGAAAGTTCTGAATAAAAGGAGAAAAATTTAAAAGAAATAAGCATCTTTATTGAGTAAATCATTGAAATTGTGACAAGAAATCTGTTCTTCTTTATGCCTTTTGTCATATAAATATATTGATCTACTGAAATTATTGGACATATATTAGAATATGCATCATAATTTGGATGTGAAACAACCTATATTTGGACATGCTTTGTTTGTATCCTGATCACACACCTTTCGTTTCTTTAACACAACAACCCAAATGTGTTTGGATGTCTCTACACCGTCACACATTTGTGTTAAAATGTGTAATTGTGTGCACCAACCCTTTAAATCACATAGTTGACTGCATTCATTGTGGTCTACATCCTGATCGCCACCTGAACTGCCTCGTGGGAAAACAGTCTCTGCATTGTATTTAGGATCAGTAACTATGGAAACAATGTAAAGAAATGTGCTGCCCAGCAAGGCCTCAGCTCTGACCTGACCCACTGACCTACTGACCCCCCCGTAAACTGTGGGGTCTGCCCCAAACAATGAGGCTGATGTCTCTTTCACCTGACTACTCCCCAAAAGCATCAGCTCTAAGTTTGTGACACTTTTCTGCCTCTTTCTCTTCCTCCCTTTATGTCCTTTCTCTGTGTCTCTAAGGTTTGGTCGACACCCGGTGTTGATTCTCTCGGTGCTTTTCATGCTGGTGTTTGGTCTGAGTGTTGCCTTCTCTGTAAACGTCACCATGTTCAGCACCTTGCGCTTCTTTGAGGGTTTCTGCTTGGCGGGCCTCGCTCTCTCCCTCTACGTGCTCAGTAAGTACATCCTACTGCCTGTCTGCTCTTTCCTGCTCTGGGTTTTTGCATTTTCACTCTGCCATTATTCTTATTTCATATAATTAGTAAGACCTGAAGAGTACAAGGACCTACAGCCAATATGCTTATACAATGACAGCTTACACTGTAAAGGTTACTTTTATCAGCTTTTCTCACACAAAAATGTTTATTAGGTAAATACTGATCAGCTGTGGCATTAAAGTGACGCATAAGGTAGTAAATTCAAAATGAAACCTGTCTCGGTAAAGTGCTTATAAACCACAGCCGTGGGGC
>JAPSES010000258.1:3048103-3066816 GCA_029822895.1 Maxillicosta whitleyi
ATATTATGATACAAAATAAAAATTAAAAAAAAAAAAAAAAAAAACTCAAGCAGCTCCTACAAATAAAATGTTTTTTTTTTTCCTTATACATTCAAGATCTGAAAATTATGGATGCCAGCTGACTTGCATCACTGTAACATCCTGTAAATATGTAACTTCTTGAGTTTTCAAAGCTTAACTGACCTCTGCTTCCTGAAATTAATTCACAAATGTATTCATGAATCAGAGCCAGGGCCACTTGGTTTCTTTGAAAAAACAGAACGACAACAGAATTACCAGGAGGAATAAATAAAAAGTCTTTCAGGATGCCCGAAAATATTTCCAGAATGTCTTTTAAGTATCGTTATTCGTCAGATTATTTTTCAATTCTTGGTTGTAAGTGGATCTGAGGTCAGCATTAGCATAACTAAAAATTTATTTATTTATTATTCCTTACCAGTTTTGTTCAGTATGTTGATTCAAATTATTGATGGACAAATGAATATTTGGCATTTAGTCTTTAAAACTAAGAATGAAAAAGTACAAATTATTTTCTCCTAATTTAAGTGATTACATTAAGTAAAGCTGTGCAACTTCATTGTATTTTCTTATAATAGTTGCAAACAAACTGACAATTCTCATCTAAATTCTTTGTTTACAGATAAGGAAAGGATAATTGTAAATTACTAAATATTTTATGTGCATGTTTTCACCATTCGAAAGTCCAAATAATCTAAACATACACTTAGAATGAAAAAGGGTGGAGATATTTATAAAATCACAATCAGAAAACTGGATTGGTCAAAATAGTCGATTTTATTTTTTTAAAAAAACCCAAAACATCAGAAAACGATCATCTTCAATGTAATTTATAAAAATTAAGAAAATATGGAGAAATAATGAAAACAAAAAAGAACAGCAAAACAAAATTAAATTAAATTTAAAAAAAAAAAAAACGATGAACAAAAAATTGCCTGAATAAATTGAAAACATAGCAATTTAGTAAATAAAAATTGGCTATAACTTACTGTGAAGGTGGGATATGAATGAAAACAGTATTTTAAAAAAATGATGATAGCTTTATAAAAGGAAAAAAAAGATTCACATTTGAACAGAAAAGTAAATCATTCACTTTCTCTGCTGTCAGAGACTTGGAAGGAATAATAAATTAAGTCAAAGTAAATATTAACACAATAGTAGTGATGCAACATTTTGTGATTTTGTACTAGTTTGTCAGTTTTAAAGAAAGTCTTCCACCAGTTTGTTGAATTCAGCAGCAAATCTCAGGTGGATATTGTGTTTTCCTTCTGGCATCAGATGTAATCTAGGTTCGGGACAGAAAAGTGAGTATTATCCCAGGTTTCTGGTGATAAAATGATGATATCGCTGCTATTGTTAGTGTGATGTGCGAAGTCTTACCGTGATCCTTTAATGTGTTTGAGGAGGAAATGTGGGTGGAAGCCAGCTATCATGGGGTCTTTCTCTCCGTGGATGATGAGCGTTGGACAGTTGATTAAAGGCAGAAGCTCAACGCAGATGCTCCCTATAACCAGAGGAGATACAAGGTCATTTTTAGTTGAACATCACTAAACCTGATGTTTGTTTGGTCTCCGCAGCAACGTGAACTCATCACCTCCCGGCCTCTTTGCAAGCTGTGTAAACCCGTCCACCCAGGCCTCCCAGGTTTTGGCAAAAAGTTCTGCCCCATATATCTCCTCCATTGGCTGCCTCATCCTGGCACTCCACTTGGCGACATCACGGACCGCTGGGTGAAACCAATAAACACACAAACACAGATATGAGAATGTTTCGGATGAATTACACAGTTACCCATGACAAAGGAAAAAAACAGTCAAAGTGGTCGTACCGTTGCAAATATCAACATCCTGCTGGGAGATAAATGCATTGGACCCCCAAACCACCATTTTGTCGACTAAACTGGGGTTCCTGGCGGCTGCAATCATAGCGGTGATTCCTCCGTCGCTCCACCCAAGCAGAGAGAATTTACTAAAGCCTAAAGCCTGCAAATGAAATAAAAAAATAAAAACTCATCCTTAAACCATCACATAGAATTCACTGATTTTAAAATAAATCCACAATTGGTATTAATTATTATCTTTTCTGTCAAAAAAGTCCCAAAAAATACCATCAGCACAAAGTGTGTACTCTTCATAGGCACAAGAATATAGTTTTAAAGAAATCCCCTTTTATAAGATCATCAGTATGATTCTGACTCAGCGTCCATGAGCTTCCATCATCCCCAACGGGTTCTTGAAAGGTTTTGGACAAAATACATGAAATAAGTCATCGTGTATCGAATGCAAAATAAATTATGACAATTAATGCTGAGATATAAAATACATTACATACATTCATATAATAGTTTTACTGTCGGTCATCTTGTTTAAGCTTTGGTAACATTTTAAGAACGTTTCTATTTCACATTATTCAAAATGAGTTTACTTGAGTAGTTAAGTATTTATTTTTTTGTTTGTTGATGAAAGGTTCTTTTATTAATTAACAGTCAATTTATTTATTTTTTCTTATCAATGAAAGAGGACGCTTTTAGTTTATATTTTGCACAAAATTTATTTTACAAAATGTGTGTGTTTTTTAATTTTACAGTTAAATATATGTTGTTTGTTTACAAAGTTTTGAAAACATAAACACCTTTAGCACAGGAACAAATTTGGCCTACTTTTTTTCAATCAAAAATGCTGAAGTGTACTCCACTGTAAAAAGATTGAGAACCACTGATATAATGTATTATTTATATGACAAGTATTTTAAGAATTTGTAGTTCAGTTATCAGCTGACGCGGATTATGAACTCATGTTATTGGAAGTATTGAATCACTCATAACTTTCTTTATATAATTATAATTTCAGTGTGCATAATAATTTCATTGAACACACAATGACAATAAAAGCTATTTTATTGTATTGTATTGTATTGTATTGTATTGTATTATATTATATATAGAGTATTTCTTATCACTATATCAGTATTTACCTGAGAATCACTCTGCAAAACATACTGAGGGATAAGATTATAAGATTAATACTATTACTGTCCTGTCACTGACGCACACACACCGTCATTAGATCCACTGCGTCCTTTGCGTCTCTTTCAAAGAAGTCCAGAGGGAAGTCTCTCTCAGGTGGACAGGACTGTCCATAACCTCGGGGGTCCCATCCAATCACAGTGAATCGTTCTTTATTCAGAGACTTCAGCTGTGGTCCAAAGTCAGTCCGAGTGCTTCCTGCAGTAAAACCAAAAGCATTTTCAGGTTCTTGGAGAAAACCATGTGGCAGATGGTCTGTGTAACATGTTGTGTGACCTTTTTCTGTTACTTACCCAAAGCACCAGGAAGCAAGAGCACAGCGTGTTTACCTCTGCCGGTCTGCTCATAGTAGAAATCCACTCCGTTTACATGCTGCCGGCCTGAAGTCACTGAGGAGCTGCAAGGAAATAGAAGACAATAGTGAAAATACACATATCTACATACAGGCAGGTGACAAATTAACCCATAAAGAGCCAAACATCCATCATCAACCAAAACCATCTACTGATCATAACTGTTTAATACCTGTTAATCCACTAATTCTATCAATACGTGTAAATAATTGGTGTAAAATACAGTTTGTCATCTTTTCATGGACTTTCAAGGCTCCGTAGTTACCGTGGAAACACTGTCATCTTCTACAACATTCATTCACCAGTCAAACCCACGGAGTCGGATCAACAAAAGTGGAAGGAGACACTTGGTTTATGTTCAGTTAATGATAGATTTGACTAAAAAAAGTCACTTTTCTCAGTTTTCACAGCTTTTGATATAATAACCCTCAACTTTCATTTATGCTGTTAAGAACATCTTCATGATCAGTAAATTAAATATAGGAAAATGCCTGATTTCTATTAATAAAATGCAAAATACAGAAGATAATATAATAGGTAAATGACAGTAAATTGCTTAAGAAAAGTTAGATATAGAGAAAATGTCATTTAGGAACTGACATTAAAGTACCGCTGGGTCTTTTATGGGTTAAAGTGTATTATTAAGGCGTGGATATACAAGAAGAAGAATTTTACTTCTCCTTTAGCACCTTATCTACAATGTGAAACATATAATAGAGTAATATTAGTGGAAAAAATAATAAGAGTTGAAATAAGTGTATTTATATATATATATATATATATTACTTGGTTCTTTTATGCTTTTCATCATTTTACATTATTATTTCTTTTTTGTGGTTCTATTTTATTTTAATAAATTATATTCTATATGGATTTTCAGTGTAATGGTTGTTTTAATTTTTGTTTACGTGTCATTTCCACAGAAGCTGACTGACCCTTAACCTTCCCTGTATTTTTGCCTTATTTTTATAGAACAAAATAAAAGAACTTCTACAGTCATACTGCGCCATCTAGTGGAGAATAATGTAATAAGACTTCAGAAGAACAAATCCTACAAGAAAAAAAAAAAAGCATGTAACCAGAGGTAGACATTTCTACTGTAATACTGCAGCTTTCTACGATCAAAGTCCGTTTTTAGATAATTAAGAATATAAATGTAGTTTTAACAGGTTGAAAAGTGTTTACCAGTACGTCTGGGTCGAAGCTGCCATGGTTCTGCACACAAACAGACTTCTGCGCAGTAAAAGCAACGCCATTTTTCAGAAGTGCGCACAGACGGACACCACGGGTTTTCCTAAAGCTGGTTATAGATTAACACCGGGGTCAAATCCTGCACGGAAAGTTCTTTAAGCAGACCCAGGAAGTTGGAACCATTGTGGTATTTCACACGTCACTTTTATTGACAAAAAAATTTAAAGCGAAAGTGCCGAAATAAATCCAAAGGCAACATATGCACAAATGGTACTGCCGCCATCCTGTCCCACAAGCCTATTTATTACACACACTTACACACACACACACATACACACACACACACACACACACATATAAACAAAAACAATGGAAAAATTCTTTGTGACAATTGAAATTACAGACCTTACATTGTAATCTGTTTGGAGTTGTGTAAACATTGCACTAAGATGCTAAAACTTAATTCCCCAAAGGTAACTTTTGGTGCAAATAATTATCAAAATAGAATAGAATAGAATAGAATAGAATAGAACTGTCATTGTAACATGTACAACAAAATTAAAAGTGCCATCCAGAAAAAGGATCATATAAAAATACAAGAATATGATAAAGCAGTTAAAATACATTTTTAAAAGAAAAGACAGGCACAAATGCACACATGACCACATATCTTAACATTGCACAATCCCTCTTTTGCAAAAAAAAAAAAAAAAAAAGGAGGAGGCAAGGGGTTTGTTCTTGGTTCAGTTTATTTGTTTGTTAACACTTTAGCAGCAAATCTACTGGATGAATTCATGCCAAATTTGGTTTATATATCGCCAGTGATCCAGAATAGATGTCATTACATTTTGGGAAAAGTAGATCAAAGTTAAAATGTTCTATAATTAAAAAAAAAAAAAAAAAAATCTTCTCATGTACTTATAATGGCTAAAATACATGTGATTTACTGGGGTGTCATCACTAAATAAAGTTACCTCGGAGGCAAAATTAAGAGCTTCACTACCTTGATTTTTGATTTGATTTTGATTTTATTATCCAGAGAAATGGTATACAACTATTTTAGTTTATTTTTGATGTGATACTCGATGCACTAAAGGGGGAATTTAATATTCCTGTAGCAGAGAGATCAAGGATCCAGCGTGCGGCAGTTGTTGGAATGTGGCGGAATAAGCAACATTATGCTCTCAGAATTACATTCGACTTTTAGTTGTTGATTTTTGTTTGTTTGTTTTGTCAGGTTAGCAAATTTGATTTAATTTTTTTTTTTTTTAATCTTGAATGTTTAGTTCTTTAGGAAAAAAATGGTAGTTATGTAGTTGCATATTCTATTTCACAGTTCAGGGTCTTGATCGAAGTTAAAAACTGAGACATGCAGATTTCGACATCCCACTTATTTAAGGAAAGGACTGGATATCTTACTTTTTTTTTTTTTTCTTGAACAGTTGTTACAAAACATTAATAAAGATAAAAGTTTTCATGGCCAACGTGTGGTCATTTCATTTTTTTCATTTCATTTCATGGGTTTCATATTATAGATCTATATGTAATATATAAGTACTTCTCTGTGTTTGTAAACATAAGTATTGGAACTTAAATAGTGTAAAGAATTGAAGGCAAGGCTGGACAAAGTAACTCTAACCATCAAGTTAAGCAAATACATAGTTTTAATTGTTTGTGTGTGTGTGTGTGTGTGTGTATGTGTGGAGGGGGGGTGGTATAGTATATTATTACATTATTGGCTCAGTTATAACATTTGCAAAGACCTTTTTTAAGCTTTATTCTCAAAATATGTCAACATTATTCTCATAATTACAACTTAATTCTCATAAAATCCTGACCCTTTTTGTATTTGACATTATTCTCATAAAATTACAGGTTATATCTCCATATTTTACATCTTAAAACCGTTCAGAAGATGAATGAATGGATCCTTTTGTGTCTCTGTTTCTGTACATGGGGAATTGCTCACTTATATTTGACAAAACATGGAGCAGATGAATCTGAGGAAGAATGTGATGGGAATGGACTCTATCAAATTTTAACCCAACTAAGATTGTTAGATAGCAGTCTCCAGCATTGTCATTAATATGCTAAATAGAACAGAATGTTCTGGGAAAAAGGAGCTTGTTCCAGTAGAAGATCGACGGTAGAATGGATACGAGTAGCGCTGAAGCTGCTCTGGAGACACGTGTGGGAAAAACACCTTGCTGAGACACTTCATTTTGTTTTTCCTTTCATTTGTCACCTGTCTGCAGGTCACAGAGGGCAGTTCAGGGTTTACTCAGATAGACCACATACAGTGCTATTATGAAACCGGTAATTTAAAAGAAATCCAGTTTTGTGTTTGTGTGGTTTATCACTGCATGCATCAACACCGATCAGCTTTAGGAAAGTGAAAATAAATAGTGTTTTCAAATGTCTTTTTGAGATGTTTTTTCTAATACTTCAAACACATCAGTGAAATCGTTTGGAAAACATGACATTTGAGAGGGAAGTTTTGCAGTTTCCTCCCATTTCCACAGTATTTAAGTATAAAAACATATCAGTTGGATTGATCCTTTCATGCATCTTTAGACAAGGAGAAAAATGATGAGACAAGTATTTTCTAACATGTTGAACTTATACTTGGGCAGATACCAAGGATTCAAGTAAACTTCAAGAACAACATGAAAAAACGTCTAATTATTATGTTTTGCTGCTTTTCACTGTATATGGAGAATTTAGAATTTATGCTATTTTTTTTTTTAATTTATTTTTTTTACTTAATGTCAATTCATCTAAGGGTTTCAGCCATTGTTTAATTGAGATATTAATCATAATTGTCACAGTTGCAGCTATTGAACATGGTAATCTAGTATTAGTATAGGGACTTTTCAGTGTTGTTGTGTTACTGGTGAAGCCATAGCACAAGAAGTAAAAAAAAAAAAAAAAGAAATCATGTTAAATAAAATAAAAGTTTTTTTCTGTGGGATAAAAGCTCTTCTTGAGCCTTTTTGTCCTAAACCTGCCTGATGGTAATAGTTCAAATGATGATGTCGTTTATGTTTGGTACCTGTGTAGTTTTGTTCATAAGTCCTAGAGTTGTCCTGTTTCTTCAGAAAAAAAACAATTATATTGCAGTTTTGTAGTTGCATGTAAAATCACAACCTGGATACCACAATTTAAGGAAAAACTGATAAATGTATATAAAATTAACAAAATAAAAAAGTAAGAATTTGAGTTCATCTAAGGGTTTCATCCATTATTTAATTGAGATATTAATCATGTTTGTCATAGTTACAGCTATTGAACTTGGTAATCTAATAGTACAGGGACTTTTCAGTGATGTTGTGTTACTGGTGCAGCCATAGCACAAGAAGTAAAAAAGAAAAAAAAAAAAAAATAGATATCAAAGTAATCCTTGAAGCAATTTTTGTCTTTGATGCATCAAATCATCAAGTTTTCTCACCCCCCCATAACAAAGCTACCACATCCTCCCACACATACAGACACACATCCACACACATGATCTAAGAGAGGAGTTTATTATTCATCGTCTCTTCAAAAAAAAAGGCCCTATTTCGAACGCTAATCATGGGTTGGACCCATTACAGTGAGCTCAGTCCTAGTTCTCTGCAGGCAGGTTTTTGTAAACGCCTCCACTCTCCATTGCCTGTCACCGTGTCTGAGCAGTGCTACACATTGAACCACACACAGGAACACAAAACAACACAAAGCTGTGCTAAAAATACTTCAATCGCCTCAGAGCAATGTGTTGAAGGTGCATCAGAATTTACTGGAAATGCAGTGACAAAAGGTAAATTACAGTGGATGTCCACAGTGAATCACCATGTTTTAGAAAAAGGAAAATTCTTGTGTTTTGAAAAAGTTGTTTGACATTTGTACAATATTAGAAAGTACAATAGAATTTCAAGAAAGCCATTATTATTATTATTATGAGTTCAAATCTTTAACATTTGTTAAGTAAAGCAAGTAAAATACTAAATTATCCATGATTCAAATAGTCTGTGAAGATCCACAGTCAGATATGACAGAAAACTATATATTTGAGTTTAGGTTAGATAATAAAAGCAACGTTCGTAGTACTTTTCACAACATTATGGCATAATATTACCCTCTTAAAATAACTGTCCCAGTCATATTTTCAGATTTTTCAGTAAATACAAAAATTAACCTGAAATCGAGTGTTTGATGATTTAAGCTAGAAAGTCATTTTGTCAAAAATATTCCTGCAGCAATTATGTGAAATATATATATGATTAGTGCATGAGTAAAACAAATATTTAGTAAAGTAAAAACAGATGGTTTAATTCCGAGTAGACATAATAACTTGTTTCTAATTAAATCAAAGCAGAATGAAGTGGCTCCATCTCAAGTATTATCACATCTCAGAAGCATTAAAATAAATAGGGCTAACAGCATTTATCAGTAAATTAACATACAATAATATATAATATATAATGTTCAATGGAAGCAGTTTGGAAAATTGTTCTGTACTGTTTACTTTATAGTTTAACATTTAAATTTGTACTTACAACTCTTTTCGTTTTATATGCATTCATGCTTAGATTATAAACTAAACATCATGTATTTTAAGCGTCATCCTCACGTCCTTGTACGGTAAAACACCTCATCAGATAGTGATAGCCGTACTTTGATCCACTCTTGGATGTCTTCTCCGTGCCCTCTGGCCCTCAACCATCTTTGTCTGCTTGGTATGTGCCCATCCACAGTCCCATGACCACTCCTGGTCTAAATATAAATAACCAGGCAGGGTGTTCCACTGCTAAGGTCACATTACATCATCCAGGCTGAACTATTCTCAATCATGAAGCCCTCAGGAACGCATTGAGAGCTTTAATGGATCAAACACAAAAAGCTGTCGGCACTGGAATGATCAGTAAAAGTGAGTCGTCGGCGGAGGGGCCTTGGCTGGAGTAGAACTCTGCATGAGAGGTGGACGATATGTGATTTAAGCTGGTGGAGAAAGCAAATAGTGGTCCTACGAGTCTTCTAAACATTTCCGGGGTGATTTCAGAGACATGGGTAATGGAATAAACAAGGTAGAGGATTGAATCTCTTTGTTCCAAACATTAAAATGTGGATTACCTGCTTTATTGTTGTGTAGTCCTGTTTTCCATTTGAGTCCTTCTTTAACTCCTTTCGCACTTCTTTTAGGTTCTGCCTGATCTGTATCTGGGAAATCTCAAAGGTAAGTTCTCTTGCCACTTGTCATTTCACTAAATAATTGAATTATTTTCAGGATAATAGTCTTGTGTGTTTCAGTTCCTCATTATAAAGGGGCATGTGGTGAGATGCTACACTGAGCTCGGTTTCTATAGAGTGGAGACTTCACAGTGTGGAGGAGAACAACTGAAAGAGAATATTTACAAGTAAAACTAAATATTGCAGTGCAGTTGTGCATTTGTGACTTTGTATGTGGGGGTGTAGCTGTCAGCAGCTGGAGGAAAAAAGATTTGAGGGTTGATGTGAGTACGTGAGGGTTGTTGTGGGAGGGGGTGCCCCGTAGTGTGGGGGTGTCCCCATTATGAACTGCATTTCCATTAGTTCTTCTTAAAAACTCTCTAAAATTAGAATACTGCTGAGGTCTCTTTTTTTTTCTTGGTAAACAGGAAATCATTTTTTTTTTTTTAATCAAATAGGAAACATCTATATTGGGCCTTTTCATGTTGTTCTGCTGGTTTTATTCTGTTTTATGTGGCAACTTGAGCAGAACATCAAAGTTTCTATATGTACAACAGCTAAGAAATGTATTCTAAACACCAGACAGAAAACACCAAAAGCACTGAACTTCAAACTAGGCTATACTTTTGGGGGTAGTTGGCCATTGTAAGCATAAAAGAATTAGACATTGGATTTAATTCAGATTTGAAATACACTTTTGTCATTTACTGTTTTGTCAACTTTATATTAAATTTAATAGTGTGTGATTATAGACACTGATACAGAATTAACTGTGCAATAGACACAATTAATTTTTTATGCAGTTAAATAGTAAAAAAAAAAACCCATCTGTGTCAGTTGTGTATTAAAACCTCCATTTCCTCCTGAGAATGGATAGGTTTTTATTTTTACCTTAATATCTGTGGATGTATGAGCTTTATGTTAAATGTTTGGTTAATAAAATATAAAATGTAGAAACATGTTTTTTCGGGTTATATAGAAAAGTAGATCTCATTTCATTAAAATATAATCTGATCTTTGTAAAAAAAAAAAAAAAAAAAAAAAAAGGTTTTTGCTCAGTGTCTAATATTGAAAGTAATCATGTATAATTTTACATACTAACATTTCAGCCAAGTCCCAAGATGGTTTTCTGAAACTATGCTAGTTACATCAGGATATAATTCAGAAACGGTCTTTATACTGTAACTGAATTAGGCCAAAATGTTAGTTTATAGGATAAATATTTTCAAACACTTAATAATTATAATAATAATTATTAGAATTAATATCCGGATAAAAACTAAGAAGCATATGATGCTAGCTAAGGGAGCTACCTTTAAAATGTCATAATATGAAGCTAAATTATTCATGATAAAATTGAGCTAATTTTCCCTTTATACTGTAACTTTTTGAAATAAAAAACCTCTTAGTGTTTTCAGCTAAATATAGTAACACCTATTGGGAAAAATAATGATGTACAATACGTTTAATTTTACCATCATCTAAATTTTCTTATGATGCTATGCTAGTTAGCTCACCTGTGTTAATGGCTAACAGTCTGAGTTTTGCATTATGTTTATATAACAGCATAATGTTATTGAAAAGTTTTGTCAACACATTGTATATATTACTTTATTTATTTATTTGGAAAAAAGTAGATTTAAACCAAATATTGAAGTGTTTCAAATGAAGGTGGATGCTGGGTTCTATGCAGTAAGAACAGTCAGCAGAGTTGAAATATAAACTGTAAAATGTATACTAAATGTCCTCTTTAACTCAGTTTCATCCTTTTTTTTTTTTTTTTTTTTTTAACAGTGTAGTGTCAGTGGTCTGTGGTCATGTCTCAGCTTTAACCTGATATCAACACACTTAACACCTCATAAACATATTTCACTGCCCAACACTTTGACACTCATTTCAGTTTGTGATTACTTCACAGTTCATAAATAGACTGAGGTTAAATGCTTGGGTGTACGTGTATGTCCTCATGGATGTTCGCAGTTGAATATTCATCACATAATTTTACAGTCTGGTCTGCAGCAGGGTCCACTATACTGTCATCGTGATGGTGGCATCAGCATCCTGTCAATTTGCAAAGCATGAGAAAAAAAGCACTCCTAGCACATCTGTCCAATGTAGAAAACACTTGGCTTCCTTTTAAAGAACAAAATTTGATTAAAACAATTACTGTTTCTTGCTTTTGGGCCAAGCTGTTGGACTGTTTTAGAAACATTGGTTTTCCGGTTTTTCTTTCAGTTCAAAACAAGACTAAAACTTTTAAGGCAGAAGCCAAAATTTGTTTGGGAACCATGAAGGGAGGGGGGTTGTTGTTGGGTAGAAAATGCTTTATTTAGTGTGAACCCTCAGATCATGTTTTTTTTTTTTTTTATTGGAACAAGGAAATATGAGTGAAGTCCTGCTTGTGTTTGTCACACGCAGATGCACGAGACAGGGAGCTTTTGGCAACACACAACATCACCCACATCCTGTCCATCCATGACACAGCTGCACCCATCCTGCAGGTGAGGTGATCGGTACTTGACCTGTTTGACCTCTGTGACCAGTTCAGCCTCACCAGTGAACCCAGTGCTGTTGTTTTCCTCCCCAGTGTCCCTAATGATTAAAAGTCATTGTGAAAGTGTGCAGAGCTGCCACACCATCTTCACCACATTGAATATTCTCATCGGGGCTGCAAAGACGATCAGGGTCATAAGTTATTTAGACATTTTGTAAATAAGTTGTGGACCGAACTGTAATTTGAGCATTGATTAAACAGTTTATTCCCCTTTAAATCACAAATTTTACATGAAATAAAGCAGAAAAGCTCATCTAACAGCTCCAACATTTCACAAGACATAAATATTTACCTTGTGTTATGTTATAATTGGTAAAATAAAAAATGTCCAGAGGATACCTTTGACCAATCAGCAGATCTTTTCAATGCTTTCTATCAATTATCATCTACAGTAATTTTCCTAATGATGACTCTCTGTATATTATGGATTGATTTGCTTTTTTTCCCCCCAACAAAATAGGATGTGAAATAAGTTAGAAACATGCAAGATTTATCAAACACAGGTGAAATGGATACCTTCAGACAGTGTGAAAGTCAGATGTTCTTCTTTTTAATTTTGCAGGGAAAGTCCTCGCTTTGTCTTGCATCAAGTCACAAGATGTGGAATTTACCATGTTTCACCTAACACACCTTTTCTGATCGATTATTTAGGATTCTAGTGAATATCTGGCAATTTGTATGTTGTTTTCAGTTGATATGTCTGATGCAGCTGGGACTGCAGATGGATGCCAAAAAGGTTTTTCTCATACATTTCAAGTTCATAATGTTTTGAAAGTGGAACTGTTTTTTTTTTTTTTGTTTTTTTTTTAAAAAAACAGTTTCTGGCTTTTTTTTGTGTGTTCCTTTTAGGCAAAAAATGTGTGCGTGAAAGTGTGGGATAGGTCATTTTCTGATATGTTTGTGAGTGAATTAGTGTCAGGTGTAAAAAAGAAAGGAGCAGTGGATTGTGGGTGAATTATAGATTTTAATTTCACCATATTTGGAGAAAATTTTAATCGGTGTATCTTTGTTGATAATGTCACACTCACAATAGACAGAGAGCAGTCGTTACATTTATTTGTTTTAATGAACCTGAATGTATTTATCACTTTAATGTAGCTTTGTCAAACACACGGCATCGAGAAATTGTCCTTGATCCTCCCGTGTTTGACTTGTTTTTGAAAACCTGTAACTCATCTGAGATCTTCAATGTCCGCTTTCATAACTTTCATCTTTTCTTGTTGAAAGCAAGCATGAAAAGTGCTCAGAGATTTCTGTACACTTTCTCCATCCATGCTTGTATGTTTCATTGCACTGAAGAGAAATAGCAACTTCTATAACAGTATCACTACCCAAACTGGTCAACCACCAAAACTTTTAAAAGGTTTTGGGCCTGAAATGATGTCGTCATCATCATTATCTTGTACATTTCACCAGCTGATCTTTGCTCTTTAATGTCAGATCAGACGTTTTAGGCGTGACACAGCATTTTAGATCCGTTACTGTAGTGATGACTCAGGTCTACTTTACCAGTAATGCCCAAATGGCCAGATGGGATGGTTTATTTGCATACCATAACAGTCAAACTTGAGACAGATTGATTTCTTGGAAGACAAGTTGATAGTTCCTGACAGAGGAAGATGTAATTTGCAAACACAAAATCTCTATGCTCCAACCTTCAGTGTAGAAAATGACATCTGACTTGATAACATCCAGCTTTGTACACTAACGTCTGAATAAAACACATTTATCTGACAGACTCAAAAATGGATTTAATTGTGTTGCGGTTATGACGAGTTATGAGATTGATTATGCAGAGATAAATAAGCTGTATTTGTTTGCATAGCTTGACTCACACCGATAACACTACTTAAATGTCAACTGCCATAAACAGCATTTCATCATCTAGTATATGTACAATATATGCAATCTGGACACACCGGATGTATGTACAGCACAAAAAAAATAATGTTTCAGGGAAAAGTATTAGTATTCAGTATGACCTCCCTTTCCACTTAACATGTATTTATCTTTTTTGTTCAGATAATATGAGATTCATTCAGTTATTTTCAGATGTTTTAAACTCTGTCAGATGTTTCTGTTTGTGCTGATTCTTATCATGGGGTCAGGGGGTCACACTAAATACTGACTTTTAACTTTTAGTACTACTTTAAATCTTTTTGTACGTGTGTGTCTTTAATGTATTTCCTGTATTTTCTTGTTGTACCTGAAAAAAATAGAATGAGAAATAAACATGTATGCACATTTCAACCCTGCAAAAACAACAAAGTTAAAGGTGACCTGATACATGTGCAACGTCCTGTTTATGTATCTATGTAAAAAGTAATTGTAATGACTTGGAAAACATTATAATATACTTTTTATAAGTGTATTATCAATACATAATTCCACTCCTTACATAAATACCCAGTAATAGAGATAGCTGAATGACATACAGTATTCAAATAAGATAAAATGGTTTGTTTATCTTGGGGGAAAAAAAACTCTTAATATCAATTATAATATTCCATTTACACTGCAAAAAGGGGTGTCTAAAAACAAGATAAAAACACAAAATCTGAATAAAAAGGCACACAAAACAAGTTTCTGAATAAAGATAGTAAATATAAAGCATGTCTACAAATGTATGAACATATAAAATAAGAAACTAACTCTTAAAACAAGATAAATTATCTAACATTTCTAAATCTAAGTTTTTTTTGTTTGTTTTTTTTAATCTCGGTAAGAACCAAATAATTTTAATTTGCAGTGTATGATTTTTTTTGTTTGAAATTATGAGTTGCTGCTTATTTTTCCACTCAATTAACAATAAATTATTTATCATCAGTCATTTGAATATACATTTTTATACATTGTGTCTATACTGAAGGAGTAGCACCCAGAAATTTCATTGTAACTTCTTTTACATTGACAACTCAACTCAAATATGTTGTCAGAGGAGAAGCTCTTAAACACCCCTGTGTCTATTTCATCATGTCATAAGTCTCTAAATGCTTGTTAAAAATGCTGATTATTTAAATATATGCTGTGTCAGTGGTTTGTGTGCGTGCTGACCTGTCTGGAACACATCCACATGATGCTGTGTCCCAAAGGGCTCAGGGGTTTTTGTAGCAGTTCAGTCATAGCAGGACAAGGTGGTTTATGTCCACTGGGGCCATGCATGTACTGTCAGCTGCCAGGTGCACTCACACTGCTCTGCTGTTGAACTGCAGGGTCAGAGGGGCCGGGTTTCAGGGGCAGTCCCATCCTCCAAGAGACAGGAAGTGTGTTAGACCCAGTGTTCACACAGGTGGACAAGATAATGATTTATTATTATTATTATTATTATTTTTAATTTTTGCATCTTTTCAACGCATACTGCACATTATTTTTTTTTCCCCAGTCTAAATTATTGTATTTCTTTCCCTTATAGGAGATGACATACCTTTGTATATCTGCTGCTGACAGCTCAAAGCAAAACCTGTGAGTACTTTATAATCAGTAACGCATTTAGAAATAATATTCACATCGCAAGTTTAAATGCAAAATGCATTTTTAGATCATGCAAAGACTTCTCATTCACATAGACAGATGGGCACTTTATGAATCTCTAAGGGAAAATGCACTGTTTCTGCAGCCTAAGTGCAAACAGGTGTAACAGCTTCATTATGTGACTACACTACCGCATTGTTTCCATAATGATAAAAGAAATAATACAGTCATGGAAAAAATTATTAGACCACTGGTTGTTTTCTTCAATTTCTTGTTCATGTTAATGTCTGGTACAATTAAAGGTACATTTGTGTGGAGAAATATAATGATAACAAAAATAGTTCATAATAGTTTAATTTCAGAGCTGATATCTATCCATTTTCCATGATTTCTTGATAAAAAAAAACAAAATCACTTCAGTTCTTACATCAACCTATGTCATTGTGCTGACAAAAACAGTGCTTTTAGGCATTCCATGTTTTCTTTTCTGTGTTTTAGTCACATGACACCCACAGGAGTTAATGGATTGCATAACAATTGTTTTTGATGACTTTTGATGGTCTAATAATTTTTTCCACAACATGTTTTTGTCAGTACAATGGGGTAGATATTGATGTAAGAACTGAAATAATTTTGGTTTTTATCAAGAAAACATGGAAAATGGAGAGATATCAGCTCTGAAATTAAAGCATCATGAGCTATTTTTTGTTGTTATTGTATGAACAAGAAATTTAAGAAAAAAGGGGTGATCTAATATTTTTTTCCTGCACCTGTAGTTTAGCCTCCATAAAGTCCAGACTCTAATTTAGGATGTGATGAAGACTTGATGCAGTGGTTTGATTCTGCATCATCACTAATCAAAAATGAATGCATTTGGCCGGACAGTGTGTATTATAACAAAGCTTGAGTTCTTAAGTTAATGAAGTATATTCCACTAATTTATTATTAACTTGAGTTCCTCATTACTGGAAAATTATTCCAATTATAGTTTTTGGTTTATTGTACTTGCAAAAAAAAAAAAAAAACATATTTTCCAAACTGCTACAGCAAAGCAAGGGGAGGAGCTGAGGAGTCCTTTTCTGTCCCTCTCCTCCAGATACACAGAGCATCACCTCATGTATATTTATCATACATTAACAACCTCTGCAACAAGTGGATGGCTATGTCTTAATGCATGTTAACCCTTCATTGAGCAAATTACTATTTTTTGGTAATTTTCGCAAACATTACAACACAGTGACCGTTACAGTGAGTCAACAATGTCAGGCCCAATGTGGTCTACAGGGTCTGTAAGGTCCACCTGTGCATGAACAGTGAGTGGACCTACTTTGTTAGGTACCATGAAATAATGGTACTAATGTGTGTGTGTGTGTGTTTTGTTTTGTTTGCCACTTATGGGCAAGGACGCAAATATGGTAACTTCACAGACCTCAATTCTTTACACGATGATAAAAAGTTTAAAAACTTTCTCAAAAGTAATAAGGTTTTGTTATGTTATGAAATTTTGAGTTTCAGAGTATTCTATGAGAACCCTGTAAAGGGTTAATGTGGCCCTTTCACCAATAGGTAACACCCAGAATTTCTAGTCATGGGGAGAGGTGGTAAAACTTAAGAAGTGTGTCACTGAATGAAAAATATGAATGAATAGGCTTAGTAAGGAAATGAAAAACATGTGAAATACCACAAAGAAGACCTGCACAATGACTTGTTGATCATAGATACCAGCATTTAGACTACAAACATATCACATAAAAAAGCCCTAAAACTCAGATTACATGTTTATGTAGTGCAAACTGTACCAAATTTATACAAAAACATTAGAATAATTGTGGACATTTTCTGGTCAAATGACAGGTTCATAAATCTTATGGTAGATAGACTGTTGAATATCCATTTTCTGAACCTGCTTTATCCTCACTAGAGTCACTTGGAGCCTATTCCAGCTACTTAAGGGTGATGTCGACAGTTCATCACAGGGCTGACATATAGAGATAAACAATATTAATGAACACATTCACACCTATGAGCAATTTAGATTAACCACTTAACCTATCAGTGCATGTTTTTGGATGGGGGAGGACGCTGGACTATCTGGAGAGAACATGCAAACTCCACATAGACAGGTCCCACCATCGACTGGTATTGGAATCAAACCCATGACCTTCTTGCTGTGAGGAACCACCACCCCTAATGTCTATTATTTTACTTAATCTATGGCAGATTATGTAAAATAATAGGGGTTGAATCAAATGATCGAACTTTAGATTGTAAACGGATGTAAATATGTATTCTGTTATAGTCTTTATCAGATTTCATGTTCAGTTTTAATTATTTTATTTTTTAAACTGTGGCAGAGTTCAGTACTTCAGAGACAGCATCATGTTCATCCATGAATCCCGAATGAAAGGAGAAGGCTGCCTCGTCCACTGGTGAGTGGAGATAAATCCGGAAAATGGCTAAAAGTAGCTAAAATTTTGCCTTTGTTTGTCATCATACGCAGCCTTTGGTCTCCGGGGGGGTCGAGGCTTAAATCCAAAGGTGACCAGGTCTTTTCCACCAGGGCCCCTCGGCTTTGGAACAGCCTGCCTGAGGAGATAAAGCTGTGGATTCAGTGACATCTTTTGAATCACTTCTTAAAAAACATTTTCATAGACTTCCTTTTATGTGATGTTGTCACCTCTGAATGTTGTTGAATATTTAATTTTATCCTGTTTTAGCTATTTATTAATACATGATGTTTTACGTATCTCTTTTAATGTGTTGTTCCTGTTTTTATATCTTTGTTTACATCCTTCATCCTGCTGTTGTGCTCTTTTTTTTTTTTACTGTCTGTAAAGCACTTTGTGAACCCAGTTTTTAAAGGTGCTATATTATTATTATTATTATTATTATTATT
>JAPSES010000258.1:3066916-3082396 GCA_029822895.1 Maxillicosta whitleyi
TATTATTATTATTATTATTATTATTATTGTCATTGAGATTATGTTAATCATATGAGGGGGCAATTTGTAACTTTTTACGTTTAAAATGCCTTATTGACTGTAATACGTAGCATTTGTCTCACTGTTTCTGTAAAAACAACAACAAATGAACAATAATCCATGTGTGACATAATTAGATCTACTGATGCTGTCGGGCGTTGTGTTCTCAGTGTGGCCGGAGTGTCTCGCAGCGTGACTCTGGTGGTCGCTTACATCATGACGGTGACAGGTCGAGGCTGGGTGGAGTCTCTGGCGGCAGTGAGAGCGGCCAGGCCGTGTGCAGGACCAAACCTGGGCTTCCTGAGGCAGCTGGAGGAGTTTGAAAACACTGAACTGACAGACGTAAGAGTATAACACTTATAATAATAATAATAATAATAATAATAATAATAATAATAATAATAATAATAATGGATTTGGGGTGAAATGTCTTGCCCAAAGACAAATTGGACTGACTAGGATAGAGTGGGATTTGAACCACCCCACATGGTTCTCATTGTTCCAAACACATCACTGCTTCATTTACATCTGCATCTGTTTATTTTTTTTTTTAATTTTTCATCATCATTCTGTCAACAGAATTATGCACCATGTATTATGAAACTTTGATAAGATTAGATCATGGTCAACAAAACAATAGCTGGAATGGGCTAGACCACAGGTGTCAAACATGTGGCCCGGGGGCCAAATCCGGCCTGCCAAAGGGCCGGATCTGGCCCCTGGAATGAATTTGCGAAAGGCAAAAATGTATTAACAATAATTTTAGTTCAGGTTCTACATTGAGACCAATTCAATATCATAATAACCTATAAATAGTCACAAATTAAAGATTTTGTCTTTGTAAATATAAACGTTTTCATGTATTTAGACTAAAAACAAAGTATAATTTTGCAAAAAAAATCGGAATTACCTGAAGCGTCTTAAGAGAAATATGTGCAATTTTAATAATATTCCACCTGTTACTAAATATTTTCTGTCCATCCAATGTGATCTGTAAGTTATAATGTACGTGTGGAAATGATAAACTAAAGCATAACAGTGATTATTGTGTTGATATCACATTGTTTGAAAGGATAATTTGTAGATTTAAACATTTTCATTATGTCATTTTACTTTTTTCACTGTAAAATATAAAGACAACTTTAGAATTGGCATTATTTATATATTATTCTGTGATTATTTTACTGTTTAAGCCCTCCGAACATCAAATATAGCTGAATGTGACCCCTGAACTAAAATGAGTTTGACACCCCTGGTCTAGACCTTGTTTTTGTGAATTCCAAATCTATTAAGTGTTTTGTATGTAATGTATATCTATACAGGCCACAGTATTAACCACCACAGTGTAGGATTAGCATGATGTATTCAGTTCATGTGGGTTTGCCCTGCCATCAAAACCATGTATGCTAGGTTTATTCTCCTGTCAGTACCCTTATTGAGGTACTGGCTTGAATCTGGGGGTGGTACCAAGTGCTACACTGAGGCAGAATGTACTCCTATTCATTCCCCCATAAAAGTGAAACATTAGTTTTTAATATTACTTGTTAACAATTTTTAAGTATCACTTCAGGTACTACAGTACAAGTACTTTTTTATAATATATATATATATATATATATATATATATTTTTTAATTTACTTAAAACCAATTCTAAATAATCCCAAATGGATCAGTAAATGTTTTAGGAGGTATTTCAAACCATTTGCCAGGGGGTTATCACTCCCCCATGGTGGTCGAAAAAAAGGAATTTTGGTCACATTTCTTAATTTACATAAAATCAGTTCTGAATAACCCAAAAGGGATCAATTAGTGATTTAAGGGTGTTGGAAATAAATTTTTGGGGGGTTGTTTGAATATAAATACACGTGTCTCTCAAAAACACTACTTTTTTTTGGACAGGTTTTGTATAATAACACGTCATTTTTACAATATTACCAAAATTCTCTCCTTTTATTGGAGTCAAAATGCTGTTTCACACATTGTCTGACATCCTGGTTTAGTTGTAAATCCATGGACCCCTTAAAATACACCTGCTGTTAACCACCACTGACTCTAACGGTGACTCTAACTGCCTCTGTCTCTTTATATCGTTGTCTCATTTTTCCATCTGACTCACATACTCTCCCTCAGTATCGGGTCTGGTGGCAGGACCGCTACGGGAAGAACTCCTTCAACGACGACGAAGAGGTCGAGGCTCTTTTGACTCGAAAATTTCACAGTGGCAGTGGCGGCAGCGATGCCATGGCAACCAGCATCACTCCACGACTGGCCACTTGAGAATTCGTCAGCTCTTAACACTTGACACAGGCTGCAGAGGACTCAGTTTGGGGTTTTATTCATGGACCATTAAACCCACACGCTGTTTAAAAGCGTCATCAGTCCTGCATTTATCTCATCGAAAATTCAGGAGTGATGAATGTTGAATAAGTTAGGAGGTCATGTGAGCGGGGATTTTCAACATGTCAATATTGCGAGTCCCCTTCGAACATTGTGTCCCTATTTGTAACTGTCAAAACAACATGCAAGGGCAGTCAAGCATAAGATCAAGGAAATATGTAGTTACACTAAGCACTGTGAAGCCACATTCACAGAGCAGCTCACCACTGTAGTTATGTTATGCTGTGTTTTACACTTATATGAGTATCACTTCATACATTTACACTACACAAGTTCAAGATTACATTATCTGGTAGTGAAAGAGTACATTTGCAGGATTTTTTTTATTTATTGTTGTAGTATTTCTAATAAATAAAAGGTGAATGTTCTAAACAACTTCTTCAGTTTTGCATCCCTGGTGTGGTTTAAAGGCAGGTTAATGCATTTTCCAGCTAATCTAAGAGAGTTTTCAAAGAGTTTATGTATGTTTGTGGTGATTTCCAAATGGATTTTACCCCTAGTTTCATCTTTTCTAAGTGATTCATCATAATTCATTCTAATATTATCACCTGCATTTTTTTTTTTTTTTTGGTTTTTTGGAATCAGGTATTTCCTAGAACAGGGGTGTCAAACTCATTTTAGTTCAGGAGCCGCATCTACTAATATGATCTAAGGTGGACCAGTAAAATAATACAACATAAATAATGTCTACACCATACATTTCTCTGTGTTCTAGAGTGAAATTATGTTAGGGAAACTTTAAATTTACAAACTATCCTTTTAAAAAATGTGAATAATTTGAAGAACTTTGGAAAAAAAAAAAAGAAATTTCTTAAGCAAAGTAGGTGCAATTTTAACAATATTCTGCCTCGGTTTATCATTTACAAATGTGCATGACAACTTACAGATCACAGTGGATCTACAAATACATAAAACATTTAGAAACAGACAGAATATTGGTCCAATTACACCTGAGTCTCTTAATTAAGACGTTTCAGGTTATTCACTTTTTTTGTGAAAGACTCATGTACAAATGTAACATTTTCATGTAATTTTGCTTTTTTGACAGTAAAACAAAGAGAAAACTGAGTGAGTCGTCATTATTTATAGGTTATTATGATAGTATTTAACTGGTTCTGATCCACTTGAAATGGCTGAATGTGGAACTGAAACTAAAATTATTTTAATGATGATTTTGTCAGTGGAATATTTGCATTTCACAAATTCATCCCACGGGCAGGATTGGACTGTTTGATGGGCTGGATTTGGCCCCTGAGCCACATGTTTGACACCTGTGATGTAGAAACTCAGAGTTAGTTCAAATGTTTTTACATCCAAACAAGGAAAAAATGTGACTTTTTCAGTAACATCCATCAACCAATACCTACCACTATCATTTGTCAAACATTGGTTTTACTGGTGAATCAATGTTACATAAAATGATTATTTCCATATTCATTACAGAACCTCTGAACATCCAAATGAGTCATATCTGGCACCTCTGAAACGCAAAGAAACTGCATTTTAGCTGAATTATTTTGAGGTATTGACATGATTAGTGCTTGAAAATTTTTACACGTTTTATATTAGAAGAGGCCTTTAGTTGCAACTGGATGTTCAGGTCTTTAAGGGTTAAGAAATTCAAGCCATAAATGAACACTTCATTGATCAGTTTATCATATATATTCTAAATCAATAAATGAATATTTGTGGTTTCAAGAAGAATGAAAAATCTAATCTGAAGGGGAAGAAAAGCCAGACAAATGTATGAAGTATAACTGTAACAAACTGTATCAATAGTCGTCCACCTGCTGACAATAAGACACAAATATGATCAGTGTCACGGTGCAGGTGCTGGTTCTGTTTTAGGCCATTTATGAAAAAACGTGCAGGATACAGGAGAGGTCAAAGGTCAAGATCAGGATTATGAAGACTTATTAAGCCATGAACAGCCATGTATTCTGATTTCATGGATATTTTAACAATGACTTTTTTTTTTTTTAATAAGTCCATCAAATGAGTTCTGAATATTGTCATGCATCTCAAACCACTGGAAGAAACAATGCACTGGTGCAAAACCAGAACCTAAATATTCTGCAACAGGAGGCAACAGGAGTGGGACTGTAGGTTTTTTTTTTTTTTTAAATAAGATGTTACAGATAGAAAAAAAAAAATGTTTGATTCAATATAAAACTGTTCAATATATATTTATATTTGATTTGATTTGATTTGATTTGTGCTTCCTGTTTTAACTTTTTCACCTCAGATTTTGTGTGTTGGCTATTTTTACCTTTATCTTCCATTTACCTTAGCTTTAGCTTACTTTACCTTACCTTAACCTTACCTTTACTTTACCTTACCTTTAGCTTACTTTACCTTATCTTAACCTTACCTTTACTTTACCTTACCTTTAGCTTACTTTACATTACCTTAACCTTACTTTACCTAACTTTATTTTACCTTAACCTTAACTTACTTTATCTTACCTTAACCTTACTTAACCTTACCTCAACCTTACTTTATCTAACCTTAACCTTACCTTACTTTATTATACCTTAACATTTCCTTAACCTTACCTTAATTGTACTTTACCTTACTTAACCTTACCTTTATCCTTACCTTACAAGTTTCCCGCTCTTGCTTTGTCAAACCACTCTGTAAACTTGGAAAACTTTATTTTATTATTCTGCTTTTATTTTTTAATTGCTCTTTGCCTGATATATATCATATACTGCAGCTGTTTGATTTGTGTTCATTTTGCTTTTACTAATTTTTATGATTGTGTAATATACTTTGCAATATAAGTTTAGAGGAATGCTCTAAATAAAGATTATTCACATCAAAGGTACTATGTATATAAGTTCATATTGTTAGTGTTCATAAGGGGAATGTATAACGTCATCCTCTAAATTATGATTTATTTGTTTACTTATTATTTTATTGGTTTATTTAACAGAGACAGTGCACATGAATCGACATTGCTGTAAATCTGATATAATTTAGAAAAACCTGTTGTCGATACTTTGTTATATCTTCCTTAAAAACAGTGGTAAAATACTTAAGTTACAATCATATTAATCATTTATAAGCATGCGTAGGAAATAATAAGTACTGATGTAATTAAAACATTACTGAAAGTATCCCTTTGCCATATTGTGTACTGTTTATACATGTATTATTAAAAGATGCAACACAAATGCACGTAATATAAAATATGCAGGAAATAGACATGCTTCAACACCAGGGGGGTCAAACATTTGGATTAATTTACAAAAAAAAGGGTCAAAAACCAAAGATATTGATAATCAATGGTGTTAAACTCATTTTAGTTCCAAACTCCAATATTCTGCCTGTTCCTGAACATAAATGATAAAATGGGGTATGTTTTTTTCTTAAAACATTTCAGATTGTTCATTTTTTTGTGAAAGGATAGTTGATTTTTATAATTAAATTTTAGGGGGATTTTCTTGCACGTTGAAGTTATCCATTATTTACAACTTGTTATTATGCTCTTATTTTATTGGTCCACTTGAGATCAAATTGTATGTGGCCCCTGAACTGAAACAACTTTGACACCCCTGTGCTATTATGTGTATATTAGTATATTGTAACCGAGTAAAAGTAGAAACACTTGTAGAAACTATTTCATTTGATGCTATTTTTATTCATTTTCTCCATAAGCTCCTTATAGGAACTGTGCATATAGGCTATTTTTAGATTCGTGTATAACTTTCTGTCATTGTGCTTTATGAACCACAGTTTATCGTCATCATCTCATGTTCCTGTTTACATCCGTTGTGTTTTCTTCCATAGAAAACACACTTCTGTGGATGTTCTGCTCATCATTTCTGCATCAGGACCACTCTGGAGTGACTTTTCGTAAGGCTTTATCATTTCACAGAATTGTTTTCGTCTCCGTCCGTTGGTTTCCCCATGTGTGCGGGTGTGTGACACGGTGTGTGTAACAGGGTTTCCCCGGTGTGTTACTGGTGATCGGCCGCTGTGTGCGTAGATAAGCTTCTGAGGAGCGCGAGGCGGCGGGCGGGGCGCAGCGCAGCGCGAGGCAGGTGCGCGCGTCCTCCTCCTCCTCCTCCTCCTCAGCATCTTCGGCTGAGTCTCCGCCCTCCTGAGTCACATTTAAGCGGGCCCCGTCGTAAAGATGAGGGCTTTCTGACACTGACTGATTCCAAAACTTGACGTGTTTCGAGTTTCACAGGTAAGACCACTTAGACTGGCTTCCCAGGCGCACGTTGCCCCGGTTTGGTCTGCGTGGGAGACTGGGGGGTTAACCCACAGTGAGTCCACGGGTAGAGTTTCGTGCTTAACTTTCTGTCACACACCAGCACATGAAACTTGATCATTACAGAAGCTAACTGTGGAGTTTTCGCGCAGACATGAATCCAGATGTGGATTACGCAGGCTCGGGGAGCAGCGGGAACGGAAAGCTGCGCCAGTGGCTGATCGAGCAGGTGGACTGTGGGAAATATCCCGGTCTGGTGTGGGAGAACGACGAGAAAAACATCTTTAGGATACCGTGGAAACACGCCGGGAAACAGGACTACAACCGGGATGAGGATGCCGCGCTTTTCAAGGTAAAACATCCTCATCCTCCGACCTGTGAACATAACGGGACTCAGTGTGGAGAAAGTTTTATAATCTAGTAGTGAAGGATAAACCTGCATTAAAAACCTTAACACAATTTAAAAAACAAAAAAACATCACTATACTATACTACAATTGAAGAACTAAGACACAGAATAGGAGAAAAAAAATTAATTATATTTATGATGCTCATCTTCAGTGTAATTGGAGGGTACTTTAATAATAATTGGAATCTTCTAAGCAAATAAAGTTACACATGTGAATATGATGAAGTTGAAAAGTGCAATACTTACCTGTGAGATGCAGAGAACTAGAAATATAAAGTTATCAAATGTAAGTGAAGATAGCGTTACATTTCGATGCTTAAAGTGAGAAAGTAAGAAAGAAATACTTATATTTTTTTAATATTTAGAAATATTTATCTATTTGTATTGTTTTTTAATTTCAGAAAGCCATGATGTGCTGAAGCCATAACACATTTGATCATTGAGATTTAGTTTATATGTTTCTTAATGTTTTAATTTATTATGTAAAGGATTGTGTACAATCTAAGCTTATTTACTGACTGAATGTCTGTTTTAATAGCAGATTCTGGTAACATCGTACCCCTCATCTGTCCACAGGCCTGGGCGTTGTTTAAAGGCAAGTTTCGTGAAGGTATTGACAAACCAGACCCACCGACCTGGAAGACGCGCCTCCGCTGTGCCTTAAACAAGAGCAATGACTTCGAGGAACTGGTGGAGAGAAGCCAGCTGGACATCTCAGACCCGTACAAAGTCTATCGCATCATCCCTGAGGGGGCCAAGAAAAGTAAGTGTCAGACAGAAAGTACATTTGATAATATATATTCAACAGTGCCAATGATACTTAATGCATGAAAAACTACAGGATGTGATGTGACTTTATGTTGTTCCCTGTGGCTTAAAGTGAAGTAGACTTAGTCTGATCAGTTAAATAAAGTGAATTCACAGTTACTTACATAGAGATCTGACATATTCTATCTATCTATGTAGCAGTCAGCTTATTCTTCAGATGTTTTTTTATTCTTGCACTGAGAAAGAAAAATATCTTACACATGAGCAGTTTACAACAGATGTACAGTACATGAGAGGGAACCCCAAAGACGCAAAAGTGCCTATAGATAGGGGACTCAAGCAATTCTAATATTAGAAAGAAGAAGGAAAAAACAAGAAAAGTTTTTTGAAAAAAAAAAAAAAAACACCACATTTTATTTTATACTTTTTGGATGTATTGATTAAGTCTGCAGCACTTTTTCAAACCACTGGGCTATACTTAAATATCTAAATGTGCATTTGTGCATCAAATGATCATGTGTCATACGTGTACATGACCATAATCCCTGGGTAAAATTAATTCCCCACATCAAACATGTGATATATGACACATATCTTGAGTAAAATGTCACTGGAGTCTCGTAATCAGAGTTTTCATCCAAAGTGGGTGTTTTGTATATGACAGGAAATGACTTTTATCCTAAGAGAAATGCACTGTTGCGTGACTAAAAAAATGCCAGTTACTGTTCAGTAGAAGAACCCTAACCACCAGTTGGGGTCATGGTTCATGCTGCAGCAGTATTGTGCAGAGGTGCAAAGTGATGTTCATCTCCATGTGTTCAGTGAATGTCCTCGTGTTGCATTCAGGACCCAGACAGGAGGACAGCCCTCTGAGTCCTATGAGCTACCCAGTGCACTCCTCCTACCCCGCTCTGCAGACTCAGGTAATTTACATAAACACACACATGGTTCATGTGCACTGCTTTTACAGAGAGATAGAAACAGAAACGCTGCATGAGTAAACTTACTGTGCATGCATGGATGACTGCAGAAACACAGGATAACAACTGAAGGCTACATCTGAAGGAATTAGATCCTGAAGCACCAAAAGAAATGATTAAAATGAGAGAAAATCCTGACATAAGTGCAGGAAATAACAGTAAAATTACTACTATCATATACTTCATGTCAAAACTTCTGCATTGATAACCTTTTTAAGTTAAATTATGTAAGTATTATATAGTTAAAATCTAGAAAGTCAAAATAGTGATGTTTTCAGCTGTTCTAAGAGGAGCCGAAGAATATATTAAGCTTAAGAAAAACAGAATTTCTTAGATAACAAACAGTCAAAGTTAATACATTTGTAGATATGTTGTGTTGATATGAAGGGTTTTTTTTTTTTTTTACATTCTACTACTATGAACAAAACTTAATGTCTTCCAAACTAAAAAGCACAGACTGGACAGAACAAACACTGGCAGTAATGGGTGGATATTTTTTTTGGCTGCAATGCAACTTTATCACTGCACATACACTGAAATTATAATAAGAAAGAAAAATGCATGCTATTTTATATTAAATGTTAGCTACACTAGACATAGTGGGTTGACATGAAAACAACCTCAAAAAGTGCTACAAGAACAGTAACATTTCAGTGGCAGCTTAACAAATGTCAAAACCAGTGCTTTCATTCCAAGTCTTTTTTTTTTTATTGTATTATATCATCGGTCAAAGGAGCAGATGTAAACAACATGTGTGTCTTTAGATGCAGCAGTACATCCCTTCTGAATGTGGATGGAGAGACTACTGTCAGGACCAGGCCTCTCTGCCGGAGCTGCCCTTTGCTCAGTGCCCCTGTCCCCCCCGCAGCCTGCAGTGGTCGGCCCCGCCCATGGAGAACGGTACAGTCCTGAACATAAGCATCGCCACGGCGTGAGTTGGTCCGTTTGTTTGGCATGAGCTCTTATCTGTGTGTGTGTGTGTGTGTGTGCGTGTGTGCGTGCAGGATACCAAATCAGAGCCTCCATTTACTCGTACGGTCCGGCTGACAGTCAACCATCACCGTTCAGTTTGGACGCTGGTATGAGGTCGGCGGAGGCGCTGTCAGGTACACACATTTTGAGTCACTCTTCATACCAAGATATATAAAGGGGGGGGGGGTCTGTGGAGGCTTTAAAAGACCAAGATTATTGACAAATTATTCTAACCTTGCACTTCCACTATCTAATAACATTGTTAGATTTATTTATTGCTTTAATTTACATGATCAAAGTCAAATGTCTTGAGGAGGACGATGGTTCACATTATAGACATAGATTTAGACAGAAACTGTAGATTTAGATCTGTCGTATACAATCATGACAAAACCATAGATGCATTGTATTGAATACCAAACATTATATTTCACCCTCTGCCTGCTGTAGGCTTTTTAATTTTTAAGAATAAGGATAAGAACAAGCTTCGTTGTCATTGCAAATACTCTTGTACAGTGCAATGAAATTTGGTTTTACATTCTGTTACATTCAGGTAAATGCACACATCAATTATACAGACAAGAATCAAAAAAGTGTAATTGTAAAGCAGTATGTGTTTAACCTCTGGACTTCCATCAGATCAGTGGTAGCTGTATCATTAGAAGGTTCAGATTTTATTTATTTATTTATTATTTGCTTTTTGGGTTATTTTCATGAGCACTAAAGATCAATTTGTGATTAATTTGATACACGTGTTGAGGAATAAGAATGTTCCTTTAGTCTAGAGGTCAATTATGTTTAAGTTGTATTATAATTTAGTTACACATTAATCAACTTATTACAACATCTGTACGATATGACATGAACGACCCAAATTAAAACAAAGAAACTTATGATTCAATGCCATTTCATCAATATTTATTTTTTTAGTGCAACTGAACTCTGGGGGGTTTTAGTAATAACCCCATGTGTCCCCTCTGCTTCACCCAGACCCCCGCCTCCATGTGTCCATATATATCCGAGACACTCTGGTCAAGGACGTGACCACTTCCAGCCCAGAGGGGTGTCACATCAAACCGTGCTCCCTAGAGGACAAGCACTACCTGCCCCCTGGGAGTCCTGAACCGGTCCACTTACCCGTGGAGACCCTCTCAGCCCAGCGGAGGTCAGACGAGTGTCCACCCAGTCCTCCATCTGCACTGGAAAGAGGGGTGTTGGTGTGGATGGCCTCGGACGGACTGTACGCCCAAAGGCTGTGTCAGAGCAGAGTGTACTGGCAGGGGGGGCTCTCGCCGTACGGAGACAAGTTCAACAAATTGGAGAGGGACGTCCCATGTAAAGTCCTGCACACACAGGACTACCTCACAGGTGAGACGCTCAGCAGCACCGTGAAGTTACAGAAAAGGGTAAAACATGCACATCAATGTTCCCCCGAGTTCCTAAAATTAATGTTTCATCCAATGAAAATGTTCTGACGTGCTGAATGAGAGAATTTCCAATACTAATTCAGCTGTATACTTTTATTATTAATCTAAAATCTAAAAAAATATGAAGTTATGTATCAGAGCATAGTAAAATATATATAATAAATAGTAAAATCCTGAATATCGATGGGTTTACCCGTCACATGAGGCAGTGGAAACTTAAGGTTTAAGGGCATTAGATTCAAGTGGAAGGCAATAAAACGAAGTTACATAAAACATCTACCATGACCAAATACTGGACTGTACTAACACAGGCAGCTTAAACCAGCCTGTCTCTGCCTGACACCTTTAAACGGTTAAATCCTGCAGAACCAAGAATAGAACAAAACATTAATAAAAGAATAAGTCATATTGTTTGATTTGTATTTTATCCTCCTGAGGCTCAGCAACCAGAGTTTCACAGCTTTATTAAAATAAAATAAAAAACACAAACACTGCAAAATATATTCCATTAATATATATATATTTGAAAAAACCCTTGCATAATGCTGTTTCCCATCAAGGATATGTATGATACTGGTGACCAATACCAAGATCTCAGTAGAAACATGGAGGAATTGGAAGTTAAATGTGTAATAATAATAAGAAATTGGCTATTTTTGGGGTTGTGGTTGTAGCTCTAAATTTTAATTTTCATGCTTTTCTTTGTTCGGCCTAAATGTAATTTGTTTAAATGTGGATTTTAAGTGGGCTGTGGCAGATTTTCATCAAAATAACCATCAGATTAATGCACCGACTATGAGTTGCATATTAGTTTATTTACTCATCAGTTAATCAACGGATCATTTCATTTCAAAGCGTAAACGGTCAATCTGAGCTAATTCTGACGTGCACTTTCGATATCCGGTGCTAGATATAACAGTGAGCCCAGCAACTGACTAATTGATAATTAAACTAATGATTCTACCACAACGTATATCCTGAGTGGGTGTTTTCATCAGTTAAACGGACTTAAAAACTCAAATGGCTCATTTACTGTAAGTCAGATTGAATAAAAACAAAACCAAGGAGAAACAAAAGCCCCAGGAAAGTCAGCACCACCAAATAAACCTGTGGCAGACTCACTTTTTAAAGTTGTATTTCATGATAAAGTGACAGTCACATGATCATCCCACCCACATACTATGACAGCCCCAGCTGTGTGACTCTGACACCTAATTGTATTTGCATACACAGTGTCACCAGGACTTTCCAGTCAGATCACCCTAAAAGGTCATGCCATTTCACATGAAATTCTTCTGAGCTGATGTGAATCAGTTAGTCCAGGTGTAGTTTGTGTTTCAAAGTCATTTAACAGTTTGATTCTTCTTATCTTTTTCCATCAGAGATCCAGAGTTATGGGCTCCACGGTCGACCCCTGCCTCGTTTCCAGGTTCTGCTGAACTTTGGAGACGAGTGTTTGGACCCTCAAAGACCAAGAAGGACCCTGACAGTCCAGGTGAGGCCTCATTCTATAATTTATACTGTTAAAATATTCCCCGATAACACTTCTACAAACAACTTAAACATTTCACTGATTAATTTTATATTTGTCTGTATTATAACCCGTGAAATCTAAAGTATAACCAGTAAGATTGACGGTCTTTAGGAAAATCTCTGCACTCATGTCACTCAAATTGTGTTTCAAACCTTTAACTTTAACTATCCTGAATGAAAACTTGTCTGGCCGATACAACAGAACAACTTTAGAGAAATAGAAATATGGTAATATGAAACAGTTTTAGCGTAGACTCCAGCAACACGCACCAAAGCAAACAGCAGAGCTATTAAAACATCAATAGATTCATTAACTTTATATAGTGCAACCATTGAAATACATTGGAATTCAAAATTTCAACTTTAGTGTGTTATTGGACATTATCATTTACCTCCATGTTGGTTGTCGTGACAACAGTTGCCCACCTTTTGCCATAAAACATCTGAGCAGCACTTGCCAAAAAAAAAAAAAAACCCCACATGTAATAAAACAACAGTTATAAGGTCATAAACTGACAAAAAATCACTCACATTCACTGTGTGTAACTTCAAAATTTCTATAAAATCTCTCCAAAAACCAACACACTTGTCCCCATATTTAATGTTTGCAGAAATGATCAAAAAATAGTCACTTGACAGATACAGAGTTAACAATAACCTCTACCAGCTGATTCCCTACATATACAATAGTTTTCTCAGCTAATACTTGAGTGAGTTCATGCTGACATCGCTTCACAGTGGGGTCAGTGCTTGATACATGAAAACACCAACTGGTACAGAGTGCATCTGTCGAATATGTCTGTGTGACAGCTCCCATTTCTGTGAATACTTAACGTAAGTCATCTTAAAAAAAAAACTCACCCCAATTATCAGAAGTGGGATCAAATAAAATGTTGGTCTTCATGCTTTGTTGAACTGAAATGTCAAGAAAAATCCCTGCAGCAGATCCTCATTAATACAATTATAACCATTAAAGGTTAAAGGTTAACTCAGTTTATTATCCCTGTAGGGAAAATTAGTCTTTGGTATTTTACCCATTCTAATACAGATTAGCATTAGCATTAGCATTAGGGCAACAGGGATCTGCCATTGAAGGTGGTCAAGGAGAAATTGTGCATATATGCTATTTTTGTACATTTTTTTATAAAATGTTTTGTGCCATCAGATATTTTTTTTGTGTTACTTTCACTGAGGGTCCAAGAAAAAAATTACAGGGCGATGTAAAGTCAGAGTTATCGTTTCTACATCCGTGTGTTATCATGTCACAGTTTAGGACACCGAGCTGAAAAATGTCAAATTTTCACCTAGGTTCTATCTTGATAATTTGACAGTAAATTTCAGTTTTAATGTCACTGAAGATGGCATAATGATATGAATACCACTACAATTCTGTAAGTGCAGTGGAAATACAACATGCAGGTACCAAAAGTAAAGTGAAAGCAGGTTGAGTTGATGCCAGTCAGTGGAGAAACAGCAATTTATATCTATAAACCTAAAGTTACATTGAGTTTTTATTGGCTGTATCCTGTCATTTGGTAATTGAAGTAAATCACGTTCAACACTATCTACTGTTATTGATAATAGTAAACAAATGGAAAATCAACTGGATAAAAGAAAAGAAATGAAAAGAAATTGTATTTGGTATACACATTGAAAAAAATGCTAAAAAAAAATTGGACCAAAGCACTTTTTATTAGAACTAAATTTATTAATTATTTTAGGCCTTTGTTGTCATAAAATGTTGAAATATAACTACTTATATTCAGGTTCATGTAGTGATTTCATTAAAAGTCTTAACTATTTTAGTGTAAGAATGAAGGATGAAAAATTTATGCCCTTGTGTCATTATCAGCCTGATCATTGTTACAATTATCAGTTTACTTATTTTACAATCAATATATGACAAAACAAATGAATAAAAATGGTCTGATGCAGCTACTACTGTCATTTAATTTAGATGTTACCATAAAACAAATGCTACCGGCTGCTTTATGTACTTTGAGTTTAAGTTGAAAAGTTCTCTTTTAAGGGTGTAATACATAACATATGTGATGTGCTGAAAGGTTAAGGTTAAGTTAGCGTTAGCCAACTCTGAAGCTAACTGTTGTGTATATTGTACATTTTTGTGATTGAAGAGGAACAAAAGAAACACAGTGAAGTTAAATGACTGGCTCCCAGCACAAATAGACTGTACCTTAAGAAAACAAGCCAGTGCAAATATATTGATTTTACATACTTCTAAATAAATGTGTAAAGTTTTGTGGTAGGTTTTGTGCCCTTCTAAAAACTGACACAAAGATATTAATTTGAATCCAAATACTGGTTATTGATCCATTCCTTCCTAGATATGTTTCCAATAAGAGGAGTACAAAAGGCATTAGAATAAAAATTGTTTTAGGACACCCATAATAAACATTTAACATAATTTCAATTTCATTATGAAATATTTGTGGCAAAATCGTTTTGACTTCGATGGGAGAGAGCCCGTTCACAAGGGAGCCTGTGGTTGGAGTAGGGAACAATACACTACTACAATACAAATCTTAACCCTCATTGGGCAAGTGACTATTTTTGGTAACTTCGGCATACATTGCAAGACAGTGACAGCAACAATTAGAGTGAGGACAGTGAGTCAACAATCTCAGGTCCAATGTGGTTTACAGGGTCTGTAAGGTCCACCTGTGCATGAACAGTGAGTGGACCTGCTTTGTTAGGTACCATGAAGTAATGGTACT
>JAPSES010000258.1:3088142-3100329 GCA_029822895.1 Maxillicosta whitleyi
TTGCTGTGTGTGTTTTAATGGTTCTCTGCTGGCTGTGAAACAAATTGCCCCGCATGGGGATAATAAAGTTTTCTAAGTCTAAGTCTAAGTCTGCCAAAGGGTCTAATCTGGCCCATGAAATGCAAAAATTACAGAATTAAGACTTTTTTCGCAGTGACCCAGTGGAACAGTCACTGATGATGTGATACTGATTAAAGTTACACGATGAATGAATGTATGAAGATAGGATGAACCGTACAGGTCTATGTTGTCCTTCAGATTCACACAAATGCTGTTAAACAGAACGGACATTGCAGATTTATAATTATCCAGTTCAGTTACTGGAGACTAAACTGAGGGCAAAAAAGACCCACAAACAAGCAATAACTGAAGGCAGCTGTAGTAAAAACCTGGCAAAAGCATCTCCAAGAGGAAACTCAGCGGTTGGTGGTGTCCATGGATTCCAACTAAAGGATTTTCATCAAGTATTAAAACAATCCTCATAATTATAATGATCTTAGTTTGTTTGAATACTTTTGAGCCTCTGCATATGGAGCGGCTAAAATGGTTGGATTTCTTAAACAGCTGATCTAATATTTTGGCTTACACCCCGAGAATTACAGCCTTCAATCTCATACTGATTTGCTTCTTTTCACATCCACTCTGCTGTTGCATAGAGAAATATCAACATATGTAAATGTCCAAATACTTATGGATGTGATCTTTCACATTGCACAACACAAATATCATTGTATCTTGATGCCTTTTTACACCTTTAATGTCAAATACCATATCTGATTTGATTAAAAAAAAACAAAAAAAAAAACTGTCACTTTAAAGAGTAAGTTTATTATTTTGCATTGTTTTAGTAGCACAGTACAGACAGATATTTAAGTCACATTAATAATTCATCACTGACCCAAAGCATTGAAAAAAAACATCACCCATTGCCTTTTCGTTAGCTGAGTGAGTGGCCTTATGTGATTAGCATAACCACCACAACTGGGACTGTCCTACACAGTAACAATGAAATCAACTCATTTAGAGTCTACAAGATTAGTTGCCATACATTTGCTTTGTGTTCAATCCAGTAAAGCAGAAATTGAAAGTGACATTGGAAAAAATGATGAGTAAACACTGAATTAATAACTGAAGAGATAAGGCTCAGGCTCCTGAAGTGTTTGCACATTGATAAGAAATGCAGACAAGAGCTTATCTCTTCACAGGCTGAATGGATGAAGGCTGGAAGCAGGTGAGCTGAAGCTGCATGCTGCTCTTGAACTTGTTTAACAGCTCTTCCAGTAACCTGACGGAAAATTAAAACAGTCATGAATCAAGTAAAACTCATCTGCGAAGCATGAACAAAAAGGTTTACATTTAGAGCTGAGGTTAAATGCTTTCAACTTCAGCTTCAACATTAATTTCAGGGTAATAATAGCACAGAGAACTTTCATTTTCTGCCATCACTTACAAAATCCTATCACATTCTCAGCCATTTTATCTCGACTGAACATCAAAAAGTAAAGATGTGTGTCACTGCTCTCATTTACACGCTTTAGTCCTGTTTTTCCCCCCTTTATGCTACTGCACAGGTGTCACACCACAAAAATGTAAATTTTACCAAGTGTATTTTTCTCATTTCTAGTCAAAATGTCTCATCACACTTAAAATAAGACATAATCACCAAAAGAGTGACTTTTCAGTGAGATATAAGAACTTATTTTTAGAAAATCTCATTACAAGAGAATCGTTTTCACTTGTTCCATTGGCAATTTTTTCTTTTTTTTTGCATGAATTGAGAAAAAAAAAAAATCTGCCTGTGAAAATTATCTTGGTAAGACTACTTGAGATAAGACTTGCAAGATCTATTGTCTCAAAATAAGTTATTATATCTCACAAGTTACTCTTTGGGTGATTATGTCCTACTTTAAGTGTGATGAGATACCCGCCAAAGGGTCCAAGCTGGCCAATGGGATGAAATTGTGAAATACAAAATTTACAATGATATTAATGATCAAAGATGTCAAAATGATTTTAGTTCATGTTCCACATACAGACAATATGATCTCACGTGGGTCAAATCAGCAAAATACTACATAGTTAGTTTTTTTTCGACTTTTCCCTTCAGGGGTCGCCAAAGCGAATCACATTCACATGTTAATTTTGGGCAGGTTTTTAAGTCTGATGCCCTTTCTGACACAACCCTCTGTATTTATCTGGGCTTGGGACCGGCACAATAAGACACTGCCCCTTGTGGTACACGTATAGGAATGTATAGCATAAAAGGCCATCGAACCGGCCATCTTCCGCACCAAAGTGAGTGGTGTAAACAAAAAAATCTGTCATCATATTGTCTTTTTTTTGTCTGTATTTTTTATTGTCTTTTTTTTCTGAAAAACAACATGCATTCATTTTTTTTATGGAGAACACCAGAATGCTCTTCATCTTCTCCTCTGTTCATTAGAACCATGTGTAACATTGCCTATAGCACCGCCTCCTAAAAACACAACGACTCCAAACTAGTTTATCGAAATGCACATAATTTGGATTTTTATTTTGTTCTGCTATCGTCCAATCTAGCACTCAGCTCTATTAGTGATGATGATGATGTGTATTTCCACATGGTTAAGATGGATTCACCCACAAGTGTGTATTTGTTTTCAGACGTTTTTATTGGGACAAATGATTAAAAAGTAGATGCATGACCAGCTTTAGGTTCGAAAAGCCCTAAAACGAACACAGTACTTATAAACTCATGGACTGATCTCTGTAAGTGGATTATTTAAACTTAAAATTTGATCCCAGGTTTTTAGACTCAAGCTTTTGATCACTGTAAACGTGATCAATATCAGAGTTTTCCACTGGAAATAAAAGCTGAAACCGAAAAAGAAATCAGTGAAAAACCCTGATAAAACTCACTTCTTGTCAGCTCCACTGTGCAGCTGAGGGAGTGTGTCCAAAGCATGTTTGAAGCTGGAACTGTAAACAAAGAGGTTCAGTTAAAACTAAAGAAACCAGAAAAAAAAACACAGTTCACAGTAGGTCCATGCAGCCACGCATGTACACACACATGTGGACGCACACACACTAACACCGCAGTGCATGCACACAGCAGAACCAGATTACTTTCACTTCCTTTCCATAACCCACCAAGTAACATAAATAGGGATTTTAGTAAGGGATGTGAAGATTTATGTGTATGTGACATTCACTACCATAAATCACTGGGCGCATGCGAGTTCCTGTCCATGCCGCTATGTGAATATGTGAGGGACACTTACTTGCTTTTTGAGTTTAGGTACGCGGCGATGGCATCTCTCAGAGCACAGAGTTCAAGACGAGCCTGAGGAAAGTTGAGGGTGAGGGTTTGGGGTTTACATGAAATTACCACTCAAACAAACAGGCAACTGTCAGCAGTTGGTAACTTGAAATGAGATATGGCATTATCAGAAATGATGGGTAAATCCCCAACAAGTGTGGTGGTCGACTTATGAGTCAGGGTCTTGTTATGAGTTGTATGTTATGCTCTGTATCTATTATGTGTGACTGTGCGTACCTGCAGGGCTCCATTTTTGCTGAAGGAAGACACGCACTGCATAAGGCGACACATCTCGTCTGCAACTGACTCAACAATTTTAGACAAAACCCGCGGCACCAGATCCTTAGAGACGGTGAAGACCTGAGGCAGAGAATGATGGAGATTAAAACTCCAGGTATAAGAAAACCTGACACCGTATCTGAGGAATTCGTGATATCGAAGATGTGTGTAGGTGGGATTTACTTCAGCGTGAACGGCGATGATGTTCACCAGAGCTTCCTTTAAGTAGTTCCTTACACCTGAAAAAGACAAACGCACAACATGAATCACAATCCAGACACATGAGAGAAACAACATGTGATGTTTCCTAAAATTAAAAAAAAAAGGGGGAGTCAAACATGAGGCGCATCTCGAAAAACAGCCAGAGCTGAGGTGATGTGAACACAAAAGTCAGTTCTCAATAACATAATGTGGATGAACTTCTGCTGCCTGTTATATAATGTGATACCAGTTTTTACACTTCTACATTCAATACATAGTGGAGCTGGTTTCATCACGATGTTGTTGCACATACAGCACGATATGATCTTAAATGTGTAAAATAATAAAATAAGAACCTATTAATAATGACAGCTCCAAATTTGTCTATGTTTTAATGAAAATATTTACTTTTCCAAACCATCCTTTTGCAAAAAATGTGAATAACCTGAGCAACCATGAACAACTTAAAATTTCTTAAGACATTTAAGTGCAATTTTAACAATATTATGATTCAGTTTATCATTTACACAAATACAATGTGCATTACAACTTAGAGATCACAGTGGATCTACAAATGCACATTTAGTAATAAAGATCTGGAAGTGACAGAAAACAGCTTAAGACTCAGTGTCACCCTAGATTATTAATGTACTAGCATTAAGTTCTTTTTGGTGGAAAAGAGGTATCAGTATGTACATGGTATGCACAGATCATATGGCTGCATGTGCCAATGTTAATACTGATATGTGGGGACTGCGGGAGTAAATGTGGTTTTCCTGTTTTTAACTTAATTTCCCATCATGCAGCATGAGCATCTCTCGCTCTCTCTTTCTCTCTCTCTCTCTGATTGGACTCACTAAGGTCACCGATTAATTACTATATGTGTTCTATAGTAAGAAATCTATCTGCAATATTTAAAGTCAAAATAGGCCAAAAACATAAAATTAGTTCAATTTTTGACCCCTGTGATTCTTAGGTCAAGATCAACCATCTTCCTTTCCGCTCTCTGCATGGACCCAAAGTAAAATCATGCAAAGTTTGAAGAAAATCGGAGTAATACCCTTAGAGAAATCTTCCGGACAAAGTTCAAGGCGGACGCGGCTTCGGAAACGACACAAACACATATAGCTCTGCACTTATGTGGGAGCTAATAAAACCTCTACTAAACAATGAATAAACTGTATCCACTGAAACGCAACAGGGCCTTTATTTTGAAACAGTAAAGGATGTGTTACATTTGTAGAAAAATAAGTGACAGCCTTTTTATCATCATGAGTGCAGATCAGATACAGATAATGTCACACTGAATCCAAATACTGTTGATCTGTTTAGTCACTAGATGTGAGGTGCTATTCATCTGTGCAGAAAAACGCACTTTCACCTTCTCATCTGATTTGGTGAACACATCCTGCTCAGGTGGTACCACTGCCCTGCCCACTCGCACCGAGCAGCTAAAAGGCCATCATATGTTAAGTAAAAACTCCAAATGATAAAGTCAGAGAATCACCTTAATGACAACATGGGAAATTCTGACCATTTTTTGAAAACATTGTAGAGCAGTGTGACTCATACAAGTCAAATCCTTATGTGTAAGTACATATCACTCTGCACAGTTCAGTGATAAAGGGGGAGCTGGTTTATGGTTGGGATGTTTTATGTGGTAGTGAAGCTTTTTGATCAATGCAAAAATCACGAATGTAGGACCACATGGTGCCAGAAGGCCCTAAAGAGCTGAAAGTGTTTGACTTGTTAAATAACACTAGTATAAACTGTACAATAACAGAAAAAATTATTAGACCACCCCTTGTTTTCTTCAATTTCTTGTTCATTTTAATGCCTGGTACAATTAAAGGTACATTTGTTTGGACAAACATAATGTCAATAACAAAAATATTTCATAGGAGTTTAATTTCAGAGCTGATATCTACCCATTTTCCATGTTTTCCTGATAAAAACCAACATCACTTCAGTTTTTACATCAATATCTATGTCATTGTACCGACAAAAACAGCGCTTTTAGACTTTCCATGTTTTAGTCACATGATACACACAAGAGTATTTGATTTGCATAACTATTATTTTTGATGACTTTTTTTGATAACTGGCTCAGTAGTGAGATCATGGCTTGGGATGCATGGGGTTGCCGGTTCAATTCCAGCCGGAGACATATGCAATAACCCAAAAATGCCAAAAACGGTGGCGCAGTGGTTAGCGCTCGTGCCTCACAGCAAAAAGGACCACGGGTTCTTTCTGTGTGGAGTCTGCATGTTCTCCCCGTGACTGCGTGGGTTCTCTCTGGGTACTCCGGCTTCCTCCCACTTCCGAAAAGACATGCACTTGGGGAATAGGTTGATTAGTAACACTAAATTGGCCCTAGTGTGAATGGTTGTCTGTCTCTCTGTGTGGCCCTGCGATGAACTGGCAGCTCATCCAGGGTGTACCCCGCCTTCCGCCCATAGTTGCTGAGATAGACTCCAGCCCCCCCGCAACCCCGAAAGGGACTAAGTGGTTGAAAATGGATGAATGACTTTTGATGGTCTAATTTTTTTCTCCCATAACTTTATGTGTAATGGCTAAAGATTGGTTTATTTTATATAAGGTGTCCAACAAAACAGAGAAGTCTGAGGACACAGATGGTCCCAAACATAAAGGTCAAAGAGACACACTTTTGCCCAAAATAACATCATGTAATTCACGTTTTTTTTCACTATATATTGTAGCAATCCCTTATGTGGTAAATGTAAGGTTCTGTAGAATTCAGTGAAATGACCATCTTAGATCACTACTGTTTTGGTCATTGCTAATACTTACTTTTCTGTATGTTCCTGCTGTTGTTACAAGTGCTGTGTAAAAAAAACCTCATTATTATTAGTGCTATAATTTTTTCTGATAAATCATTACAAAGAAATTGTCATTAGTCACGTACTGCTGAATTTTAGTCATGCATTTCCCTGTACAAACACAAACAGAAAAGACAATAAACTGGTTGTATAACTAACTTTTTTCATACCATGTGTTAAATATTCAGTGTTAGAGCACAACCTTATAGTTTAAATATAACAATTTGCTGAACTTAATAGTGAAAAAAACAAACAAAAAAAAAACAGACTGAAAGTAGTGAAACAGGATTTCTAATGCCTTGCAGCACCCACACACCACCGTACAAATACAACAAGTGAAAGTATCATATCCTAGAACTGTGGTTTAGTGTCCAAAATGTTCCTCTTTCATTTATAGCCCGAACACACAAACTCCCACCGACAGGAAGAAACGAGAGAAAGGCCCGACTTTCGATCAACACTGTGTTCGATGAGTGTTTTAAAAGCTGCTGCCCATCTGTAAACTCACTCAGAGCTCTTCCTCACAGACATCATGCTTCACATCCTGTGCTAAGGTAAACCACATATACGCATTTAAGTTTCACCTGGGTTTGCCGTGCATCTGGTGAGCAACAACTCACACTAAACACATGCATGAAAACCCACTGGCAGAGAACAACACTGCTCACCCACGGCCGAAGACAAAGGCCGTAAAATTCTTCTCGGGGATGAGTAGAATGACTTAACCTGTGCTTTCAGTAAGCCATCAAAGAACATGACACATATGAACCACAACAGCCCAGATCAGACCAGTAATGTCTGATGAAAACAGACAACACTCTTATTTCTGATATTATTGAGGTCAACTGGTGGTTGTGGGTGATTCCCCTGTTTCAGAATGTTAATCCAAGGTTTACTAATGAGAACTTTTACCGGAGCACATCTTCAGTGCTGAACAGTACCTGTAGGTGTTTGACAGTCTCTCCAGTCAAAGTATCCGGCGTAGATACCCGGCTCCAGGGATCCTGCGATTGGGTCGGCCCGTCTCTCAATGTAGGCATCAAACAGTTTTCTATCCAGCCCACGAACGGCATCGACACTGACCTGCAAAGTATACCCAAGTATACAATATCACTTAAGTAAATAAACCATACTGCATCCATTTCAAATCACACATACATCAACAAAATATGTAGCGTGTTACATAAACGTTCCACTTAACCCTTACATACTAGTCCGGTCAAATTTGACCTGTTTTGACATTCAACAATAACAAAAGTACCCTAAACATCATTTTATCCTGAAATTTGATGACTTTTCCTAAATTTTGCCAAAATACACAAAAATTTAAAAATGTCTTAAGTTTTATAGTTTTGTACATGTGCTACAGATTTTTGGACACTGAGGCTGGTTCAGGTCAGTTTCATATATAAATCATAATGTTTTTTTTTTTTTTTTAAATGTTTTTATGCGTTATGTAAAACAGGATACAATACTGTGTGATAGTAGAAGTTTTTCTCCAAAAAACAGTTTGTAAAATTTAAAAAAATGCTCTTCCTGCTCTGAAATATACTTATATATTACATATATTTATTAATGTGGGATAGTAATGTGGAATAGAAAAAAAAAAAGTAATGTGGGATAGAAAAAAAAAAAGATTTAAAAACTCCTTTGTTCCTGCTGCGATCTCACAAATAAAGGTTTGATTGATTGATAGTCTACTTAGACACTCTAAATAAATCTGTAGTTCATTTGGTTTAGGCACTATGAGGGAATTCTTGGTCTGGGTTAAATTTGACCTGAACCAAACTGTGAAGGTTTAAGGAACAGTTTGTAAAGGGTTAAAGCTGTGTGTCTCCAAATGTGATGATTCTAGATTTAATTGATTCTTTTTGGGGTGAGTTTCAACTTCTCCTCCATCTTAAAATCAACTCTTCAAAACTCTCTTGGAATATCTACACAATGCATTGTCACAAAATGTAAAATAAAATGTGGTTATGAAAGCATAGCAACACTACAAACATCTGGTGACTGTATAGAACATAATGCATTACTGTGGGTTAAACTATCAATAGGATATGAAATAGTTAAAATAAGCTTAACTTTTAACATGTAGAGTAAAATAAAAATAAACATATTATACATCATATATATAATAGGATCAGTTCATTCATATCTGCTTTCAATGTAAGGTTTTTACTCTATTGGACTTGAATAAAAGGAACATTTTACCATTTCTGGCTTTATTTTTGTAACTTTTTTAAATTTTTTTTTTTACTTTTTTGTTAAATAGTTCAATAAAGCGGCAGATTCACGTTGAGGCGCTGTGATAGTTAAGTGTCCTATGTATTGCTGCGGTGATAACTGAAGATAAGATCAACACAAACCTACAGTTGCTCTGAAACATTAATAAGAAACATTAACATGAAATACTTAAGAATAAAATAGGCACAGTATTAATCTTTCAAAGAAGATGACGATCACTTGTTTTTACTGGAAATCCAACCGAATGCTTTGCTTTGTGATTCAACCATTAGTCATTGTGTGCAGTTGTGCGAGTCTATTTGGGTGCATGAAAAAAATGAAAATGTGGAACTGAGCAGCCAAGGCAATGACCTTTAACATTTGAAGAGAAAAGACTCATCTCTGTTTAGAAGAAAGCAAGGGAAACTTCATCATTTCAGATCTGCTCTGTCATTAATGCATAACACATTTCTCACCAACCATACGAACAGTAAGACAGAGATCATGATACATTTATTTCAGCGAGGTTGGTTTACAAACAGGGGTGATTATTTAATAGTTTCATGTGTGAGATACTGACTCGAGTTATCTTCTCCGTCCCTGTGAAGCCATGTTTCTCAAAGTGATTGGCCAGGTTCAGGAAGGTGTGTCTCTCCAAGTACTGACAGTTACTGAGGATGATCAACAGCCGCTGCTCCTGTGAACAGGGGAAACAAATTAAAAAACTAGAAAAGCACTCTGAGAGCGCAGACCACCCCCCCCCCCCATAAATATTAGCCCCTCATTTATTTGGACAGCATTTTAAGATTCTTAAGTAGATTTTTGAGTCGCCATCTGGTGGACATTTGTTATTATCACCACAGCAACACCAATGATAACTAATACAGAATCCTTTAAAAAAATTCCTGGATCCAGATCACCTCCAAAATTGAATCATATGTTCCTTGTCTCAGAGCGAACATTTCCTGATAATTTAATTAGGTTTGGTCAATAATTAACCGAGATACTGAGAAACAATTTTTTTTAGCCACATTGACCCCAATGTTAACGAAAATTTCAAAGTGATCCAGAATCCAGGATTTCTTCCAGATCGCCCCCAAAAGTGAATCATTTCTTCCTTGTGCCATTGCCAACAAATCCTGAAAATTTCATCAAAATCCGTCCATAACTTTTCGAGTTATGTTGCTAACTAACGAATGGACAAACAAACAAACCCAGGCAAAAACATAACCTCCTTGGTGGAGGTAATGATACTTTTAACAATGACACACCCCCAGGTCAATGACCCTGAAACTCACACACAATAACCTCTAATAAGCCTGAAACCCAGGACCACCCCCTCTATAACCCTAACACTTAAGGTCATTAACAAAACACAACCTCCACAGACCACTCCCCTTACAGGTTTATAATATTTAATAAATACAGGTTCCCCCACCAGCAATTAGAACTGAAGAAAGCTCTGAGATGACAGATGAAACATTTTCAAAACAGCAAATTTAGGCCGGCTGATTCTAGAACGTACAACAGAGAAGAACGATGACCTGAGAAAATGAGAACTTACACAGACACACACTTTGATCATTGGCTAAATCATATTTTTATATATATAAAAAAGGAGGATTTATAGGCAATACATGTATGTATAGTTTATCTAAAAAAATGACTTGAAAGTATCATTAGATTTATTCAGAGCTGTGGGCCAATGTGTCACTGTGAATATACTTAAATTGCTGCTATTTTTCACCTGAATCACCAATAAGGAAAAAGTTAATAGCAAATTGGTAAAAGCTATTAGTGCTGCTGTTGTTTTCACCACTGGACTCAGCTCTAAATAAAAAGAATGGAGTTTAATGCTGACATTACGTTTCTTCTACACAGATGAGTCTGATTATGAGGCTCATGAAGGTGTAAATTTATTATGACTGTTGATCCACACAATTCTTCAAATGAAACTGTGACAATACTGAGCTCCTTTGGATGATTCCAAACAGACCTCAAGTGCAACTATTGACAATGACTGATGTAATGAATGAAGATTGTACAGCAACAACAAATGAGTTTCTTTTTTAAGGAGAAAACATGATGACACTATAATACAAATGTGTGTAAACAATGAGCCTCACAATTGAGCAAGTGATACAGTCTGTGGGATTGTAGTGTTTGTTGTTTTGGTATGGTACTATCTGCAATTCGGGGCATTTCTGGAACATGACCTACTCTTGCTGTTGATAGGTAAGAGTATCTGCACCATTTTAATAATTTCAACACACAAAAAAAAAAACAACCCAACATATTATCCATTTTGTGTCAATGGAAAGTATTCATTGGGCCATGTGGAAGCAGATTTTTTTTAATTATTATTATTGTTATTATAACCTTTATTTAACCAGGGAAGAAAAGCTTATTGACATTAAAAATGTCTTTTTCAAGAGTGTCCTGTCAGTAGCAACACAAGTTACACAAAATGGAAATCACAGCCATACATCCACACTAACATACAAAAACGGATAAGAACATACATATAAAATATCACCATTATTTTAAAAGGTACTAAAAGTAAAACAACGTTCCTTAAAAACATCTCAAAGCTGAACCCAACTCAGTCAATTAGAAAAAACATCTACATCCACATTTGTCCTTGTCTCATTCATTTAAAATGACTGAATGTAATAAAAGAAACCAGTTCATTCAGTTTTATGTCGTTCTGTAGGTTGTTCCAGGCAGTGGGAGCAGAATATTTAAAAGGTTTATTTCCCAGTTCTGTTCTGACTTTTGGAACCCATAAAGATAAAAGATCCAGGCACCAGCAACTGTAATAATTCAAGTCATTCCAACAAATGGATGATATGCTACAAGTGCAGTAGTTCAAATAGCATGAAGGTATGTTAGCAATTTAATACAGGAAAGAATGGCCATGTCTTTAAAGTGGTCATCTTTGTGGTCAGTTTCTTCTACTGTTTATTTATAGTTGTACTTATTCTATCTTTAGTTCAACAGAAACAAAGGAATATTCATTATATAAAAATAACTTGCATGTTTTTAAGTCTTTGAGCCTTTCATCACAATATTTCTGAATGTCCATAAAAGCAGTAATAGTAACTTATTCATAGAGTCATGAACATAGTGAAACAGATACAGACTGGATGACCCCATCTGTGAAACAGCAGCTTTATGTCATGTATCTTTACATACAAACTCCTCATTCAGTGAGTTCAGGTTTTCTGTGTCTAAGGTGAACCCAGAGGATTTAAGAATTCATTTGATTCTGCTGACATTGGCCTTCAAAAAAAAAAAAAAGGGTGGTGGGGGTGGGGGGGTTCCAAATTTGAAGTATCCTTGTCCT
>JAPSES010000258.1:3106550-3144403 GCA_029822895.1 Maxillicosta whitleyi
TATATCATAAAAAAATAACCCCAGTATTCATGCAATCATTACCAGGCTGGTGATTCCTTCATTATCTACTATCCAGTCTTCCTTCTCTGGAAGCCTCTTGACATCTGAAGATACAGAACAAAAGGGCAATTACTTGAAAGGTTTCCACATTTGGCAAGAAGGAAAGCCTTTCTAAATGTGTTATACTAGGCCATTACAACTGAAAATATAAATACAATTAAGAGTTTCTGAAGAAAAAAAACCACAACATGATACAAAATCAAACTCTTTAAATGCTGAGACCACAATGCAATGTGAGTGAGGGGGGCTGGAGTGTGGGGATACAACAAAACCAGTCACTTGTCTCAAAATGACCAGGCCTAACCACAAGTGAAAGCGAATATGTCTGGTTTTAGTATCACAACACTTTCTTCATTAAAGCCCTGGAAAGTTGAATAAGCTAAAGGCAGCAGTTGAGGACAGTGACCACCAGCACCTTAATGAGAAATACAACACGTGTTACTATCAACAACAGTAAATAAATAAGTGGATTTCTATGATGCTGTCACAGGTGGTGTTTATTGTCATTAATGATACCAGAAAACTGAACCAAAAAGGTGACATGTTTTTGTTTTAACCTGTTCCAACCATAGAAGGTGACGACTTTCATGTATTTATCTCTTGTTAAGAAAATCAGAGGTTAGTGTTTTTAAGTGTCCAACAGAAGCCAAGAACAGCTGGAATTACTTCATTGTCTCAAAGATACAGAGGCCTAATGTGTCAAGATTACTAAACATTTTATGTATTATGGGGACAGTGGGTGCCTAATCTGTTACTTAGATAACAAAATTCAGTCTTGACATAATAGGTGAATAGCTGGAGAAAACAACCGTTACTTGGCATCTCTCCTGTCCCTATTCAACATTATATAAAACATCTATTCATTACAGACATCTGATGGAAGTCTGATGAGTGTTTTTTCCTTTTATATCAATGCATATCAACCTTTCAATTTACTCATTTTGAATTAGCAGGAAATGGTAGGACATGTAGAAAACTGATACCAATCAAACTGAGATTTCAGAATGACAACACAAATTAAACTACGTGAAAAACACCACGTATTTATTACTAATCTTTTTTTATTCTATAGAGCTTCTACAAACATTTCCTTTACAGCCTTAATTAATGTGTCATTCAAGTGTATATTATAGGATATGCACGCACCACCATATTCAAACAATTTTTTTCAATATCCACACTGAAGGAATGTTAATGCTCCCTCTCTCACCTTCTGTAGTGTGCAGCAGAGTCACCATAAGGCAGTGGACTCTCAAATCCAGCAACAGATCCTGGATCACTTGCAGCAAATCATTTGGTATCTCAAGCGCAGACAGAGCGTCATGGCAACCCCTGCGTAACAAAATCCATTGGTGGCAGTTGTAGTAAGAGGTAAGTTAGTAGAATTTCTGGTATAAATTTGAACAAACTCCTGAATATGTCCATGTCAGATGTGCACGTAATAACTTAATAAACAGGATGCGGATTGAAAAAAAAAAAAAGTGTGAGCACCTGACAGTATGTATGATCTGTGTCAACCAGGGCCCAGTCAGTTCTGTCTTGTTCTCCCAACCTCCATAAAGGTTCAGCTCATTCTGCGGCAGGGTGGCAGATAGCAGCGCGCCCCGGATGAGCTTCACCAGCCGATTGGTCAATTCCTCAATCATTTTCTACAGGAAAAACACACACAATGTTGTTAAGGCGCATTATTGAAAATGAGAGTAAAATAAAAAAATAAAAAAAAACCAAATAAAAGTAGCCAATTCAATGCACCTTAAAGTCATTCTGTCTCTGTCTGGCATTCTTCTTGGATTTTTCCACCTGCCCAGACTTCTCTCCAGTCTAGAACAAAAAAAAGAGAAAGAAAACGCATTATTAACATGTTGCCCTCCACCAATGTTGTGGAATCATCTCTGCTGTTTTTTATGTTAAATATATTATTTAATCTGAATTCCATCATTTTTCCAATTGTTTATTTTAAAAAAGCACAGAGTTGTTATTGTTACCATTATCTGTGTGAATTACAGTTGAAGGAATGTTTTAACATAAAGAAGGTTGTTAAAGACCACCATAACATAGTACAATTTACAGTTATCTGTAGCTTATGTGCATTATGGGACACTAACTACTGTGAACATTAGTGTCTCCTAACTCATTTTCCGTCAAGGTAAAAGCTTCTAAATGATTTACCTCACTAAACAGGCTTCCATTAACGTAAGAGATCCAAAGTTTCCAGAAGTTCGGCAGCTGACCAATCACAACATCAGATAGCTTCTCCACGAACTGCACCTGCTGAGGTGTTTCAAAGCGCCAGGCTGCAACAGAAACATACATAGGATAAAAAAATATTAATAATTAATAATACTTAGGAACAAGGTACATTTAACTGTATTTAGTTACAATTTAAGGCTATAATAAATAAAGATAAACTAAAGATTACTTAAAGGGATTATTGAAAATGTCGTAATAATTCATTTCCCATTATCCCATGATTTATAATAAACCTGCGTCTGAGGGTAGCCTCTGTGTCCATACAGGTTACAGAGTTACAACAGGTACTTAAACAGCATATTCAAATAAATAGCAAATTAACACTTGTTATTTTCACCAATTTTACTTGATGCTAAACAGAGAAAGACCTTTTTCTGCTTCCATTTTTAGTCCAAGACAACTCATTGCACATGGAACCCTCCAGAAAATGAATGAAAACAAAATATCCTCATCTAAAAATTTTAGAATAACATTGTGTCATTTTCATCTGTACTGTTTTTTTTTTTTTTTTACTCTATCCCCAGCAGTTAAAATGAAAAGGTCAAGGAAAACTGCAGACAAACACACAGTTTTTGTGTTTGTATTTCATAGGTCAGATCTCTGCCGCAGGTGTTACTACACATTCAGAGGGACAGCTGGGTTCAGTCCACTTCATGTAACAATGCTGTATGAATGTGGAATTCTGTTATATTTGGTCGTCTAAAACTGTTTGAGTAATCATGAGTACACATGAAATAAAATAGGCTATGAACCATGTCTCGTGCATTCTATAAGTTATGCGTTAAAGTAACCCTTCCACCACTGTATATCCATTATCACTTTTGAGTGTATAAAAAATGACCACGTGTCACAGAAAAAAAGATGTTACTGTAATTCATACTGCAATTCAGACCAAAGTACTGAACTTCCTGGCAGAGAAGGGCATGAGTCTGTACTTTTACTGTGCTATCTGATGTAAGGAGACACCCTCTTATGCTGTGATTCCCCTAACCGTTGTATAAGGCTAAACACACACAAACAAACAAACGCAATCATAGAATCACTCTGAGGGAAGCCCCTCCCCCGATGTGTGGGTGATATGAAGGTATGAGGTGAATGTGTTGCTTACTGCTGGGTCGAGGCGTTCGCAGACTGCCCCCTCTCTTCAGAGACGCGGTGTGGCCTAGTCTGCCAAGGGCTGAAGAGCGGGTATCCCCCTCCAGGTCCAGAGCTCCGACACCGACTGACAGTCATAATGAAAGGACAAGAGGGGGCCAAGGAATGAGAAATGAACTCAGAGGAAAAAGAAACACATACTTCAGATATCAAATAATCAAAAAAGCCATTTTCATAATTCCACATTCCTCAATAAGCTCAGCAGGCTTTCACACCAAACAATCCTCCGTCGCCCCTCTCGGCCTTTCTTTATTTGTGTTCTGATCCATTTCTGCCCTGGCCCACAGCTGAGAGAATGTCCTGTTGTTTCCAGGGTGAGGAAACAGAGCTGTGGGCTCTGCAAGCATCGGGGTGAAGTGGGTTTAAACCATCCACACTGGGCTCAAGACAGTCTGACCAAAGCTCCACTAGATGGCAACAGGGAGCTTTGCAGCAGCGAAGTAAGAGAAAGTCTCACTGTAACCACACACTCATATCTTAGCCAGTGAGATAACTTTAATGCATTGCATCTTAGAGATAACTTTGTATAACTTAAAGGGTGAAAGTTGACAAACAAGTGAAACTGAAACGCTGTATTGTGCAGAGAGAGAGAGAGAGAGAGAGAGAGAGAGAGGTGTGTGTGTGTGTGTTTAAATCTTACTACAATGAAAATGAAACTTTAAGGCTAAGTCTGTGCAACGCTGCAGAACGCCTACATATACATAGTTTGTCTAAACGAAGGGAGACGGATGGCCACATTTCCAAAACATGTGTCTGACACACACAGAAGGTTTGTACTGGTGAGTCACAGACTGAATGTACTGTGTAAGCAAGTATTGAGAAATCCCCAAGCAAAGGAGAAAAGGCAGTCAAACTGGCTGTGCATACACCAAATCCGTCTGATCTAGAAAATGTAAGGAAATTCTAAATTGAGTCAGATTATCTGGTAAACACACAAAGCTCTCACACATCACACACAGCCCATATGGAGCTGTGCAGAGTCTGTCTCTGTGATGTTTTCTTCTCTTTTTGCAGGGATGAGAGCTGCTGTTGATCCAGGTGTTGGGTGAACCCCTGGCGTCCACAGAAAGCACAAGTGTATGTGTGTTACAGACAGTTTAGGTGAGAGTGTGCATGTGCACAGCTACTTTGTGTGTTCGAGTATGTCACTGTGCTGTTTCTGGCTACAGGTTTGAAGGTTAAAATATAAAAACCTTTGTGTGTGTGTTTAAAAACATTGTGTGTTGTTCCTGCTCACTTCCTCATCAGGTCTGATGCTTTTCTGCAGATCGGTTGAGTTCCTGTTCCCCAAGGGATCATCTAAGCTGACCACACACACGCCTGCTTCATGTCAAAACCAACACACACCTCAGTCTCTTGTTGAAATGTACAATAATTCCCACACTCCCTCCGACCAAAAAAAAAAAAAAAAAAAAAAAAAAAAAACGTTAGGTCCTCTAATAAACATTTATCATATTCAGAAAAATTTTAAATTCCAGAATCAGCTGAAATTTTGGAATATTTTCTAAAAACCTGTGTTTATATTGTGTAATGCAGTTTAAATGACAATGTTTTTTGTTCCTGATCTTACTTGTTTATGATCATTTTTTTGCCTGTTATTTTTATGTATTGCCATCTTTTGTTTTTTTTAAATCCATTAATTATTTGTTTACTTAGAACTTAAGTCCTTTTCACATGCAACTTCTTGTTTCGGAAATGTTACTTACTGCTTTTGTTACTGTTGTTTGTTTGGTATTTTTCTCATTATACTCTAAAGAAGTTGCTCACATGTTGACAGCTCCTAAAAAACTTTGTGATAAATAAAAAAAAAAAAAAAAAAAGGTGAAATGAAATGCAGATTAGACATCACATTGCTGATATGCATTAAAATATTAATTAATTGGAAAATTACCATTAACACCTACATTGTTACTAGTGTTATTACCAAACTTCTACAATTGCTGTACACGTAGACACCTATCAGTATCGATATTTACATGATAACTTAAGTGTGATAATAATTAACAGGTTCCTTGCAGAGATGTACTGCCTGTGCCTAAAATCACAACCGCATGTTCCTCCAGTTCAACGCATGGACTAGAGTCCCGGTAATTGTTCACTGACAAACCTATTTTCCTACGAACAAAATTTCCTGCTAATTGTATTGACATTGGCAGAAGAAGCGCTGTTCAGGAAATAAGAGTACTGCAGTTTATAACTGACTCGAGCAGAGTCAGATTGTAGCACCAGGGCACGACGCGAGTGTTTAGACATACGGAAGCAACTTGCACCGCTATGCTTCTTCCCAAGAAAATATCGGCCACAGGCTTTCGTTCCAGCAAAGATGGATGGGTCTATTTCACGTTTAAGGCAATTTATAGCATAATTAGCAGAATCATAACTATACCAGAACGACCTCCAGCCTCATATTCTGGACTTTAAAAGAGCACCGTGTTATATGAGAGCAAAAAAAAATGACATCAGTTACTGCAGACAAGGCCAATCCATCACAGAGGAATGATCTCTGCCACGTGTGATGCTGACAATAGCATAAAAGACGGCTTATGAATATACGCGGCTGTTTAATGTGATACGAGGAGGAAGAGAAGGCCGCCAACAGAGGAGTTAGCTGTGAGGTTCTGTAAAGGGGATCCTGGCTCAGTTAGAGGAGGGGTAGGAAGAAGGGGGAATGGGGGGGTAGTGGATGTGGTTTTATGATGGTAGCTGTTTATGTGCTCCCCGGGTGGCGGGATGTTTCAGGAGGCATGAGTTTCATACTCAGGCGAGGAGGAGAGGTAAGTTGAGAAGACAGGAGATGGTACCAGGTGTGTGTGTGAGAGCGGAAGAGTGTGATGGTGTGACAGTGGAGGGGAGGGGACAGGAGGGGTGCAGTCGTGGCAGAGCAACCAAGGATCAAGTGCAGAAATGGCAAAAAGGAAGTTCTGTCAATGTAAACCTGCAACTGTCTTGGCAAAAACAAAAAAAAAACTCCAAATATTTAGAGATCAGCTGTCGAGTGTATTTGATGAATAGCTGATCATTAGTTTATTACTGCATTTGGACTTGACCAGTGTTTTTTCCAGGGATGACACAATTATTAATTATCATACAGTTAATAATAAGATGTATACAGCCCATTTGGAGGATTTGGCAGTAAAACCAAAAATATAAACGTTGGGGGTGTCGAATCAAAAATATAATCTAATAATATTTCAACAACGTGTTTGGTCAGTTTTCATACGAACTGATCTATAATAGTAAAAAGATTTTTTTTCCACTCCATTTGGAATGAAAATAAAGTTCTAAAGGTGTCTAATTTTAGAATAATTAAATAAAAAAGTGCAGCACGAGTTGCCCTTTTCTTATTTGTTTTACTTCAATTTCACACTTTATTAGCCTCAATTTTATAATAAACAATTCCAAAGCATTTTAAGAATCGAACAGTTTTAACACATTCTTTCTTTGCCTCTTATATCCCACCTTTCCATGAAAGTATTCAAGGTGAACAAATTCAAAGCTTTTGCACGGTTTCACTTACATGTTGGTGAGAACTTAAACATTACTATTTGAGTAAAAGAAAACACTGCAGGTACATTTAAAATTTACATTTTGCTGACAAGTGACCCCTTGTGGTCTCACCGTGTAAAGTGTTGATTTAAGGATATATTAAATCATAACACCTTGTACATAATTTACTGCTCATATAAACTTCCTTATATTACTCACTGGGTGGAAATGTAGGGGGGTGACCACTAGAATTACTATAAAATTAATAGTTTTACAGTCAAAATAACACATAGGTTATTATTAATAGTATTATTAAGCATTGTTTAAATTTCCTTGATAATAAAATTAATGAATTAGATATATAATGTTCAGAGTTGCAAACATTTTTTTTTTTTGGGGGGGGGGCATCTAAATCAAATGTTTCCGGCACATATAACCCTTCATGCAGAGTCTGTTCAGTCATCAGTCATTTCATGGACTGTGGTTGTCTGTGTGCTGCCTCTATTGTCTCTATTACACTTTTGTATTATAATTGACTGTAAAATAACCAAACAGCTTCCTTTGCCCAAAAATAATTGGGATCTAAACATCTGCTGACTTAGATGCACAGACTGTAGTGTTCAATCAATGTGTTTATTCACGTGTTGCGAGAATACTGTTTAGGCCTGTTGTTTGCCTTAAATCTGTATTTTATATGTCTGAGGCTGTTATATTCAAGTAAATAAACTGTCAGTGTGCATTTCTGTGTATGTGTTTTGTGCATTTTTGCAAACCAACAATTTTCGGAACAGTTGGGTTGCACATGATTTGCATGCAATTTCAGATCGAGTCCCTGCCACATGTTGCTCTGCTGTGGAATGTATGTGTGGAGTGAAAAGGGGCCATCCCTGACATGATAATCAAGATGATATTTAACTGTGGAGAGGCAGGGAGCAAACCAACCCCCAGATCCATCAAGACTGAGCCCCGGAAACCACTGTTACACTTAGCATTAGACATGTTTATGTTCCAGCTGCACTATGTGAAGCAGCCACCCACTCACAATATATTTGTGTGGGTGCCTTTGTGTAAGCGTGGCTGTGGAAGTGTGTGTGAGTGTGTGTGAGCGTGGTTGGTTCTTCCTGAGCGGACGGTTTCACATCCACATTTTTCTGCTGGCTGATTTAACAGAGGAACAGCTTAATTGGGGTTAATTATTCCAATCCATCTGTGAAGCTGTGTGTGAGTGAGAAACAGAGTTCGTGAGTGTGTGTGTAGTAACATGTCAAGCCCTGAAACCCAAATCCAAAGCCAATGTTCTCTCACTTTCATCTTATTCATACATTCATGAAAAAATAAACACACAGGACTCGAACAGAACAGGCAAGGGAGGGCGCTGACGGAAAGGAGAAAGCAGGCAGAGGGCTGGTACGAAGGAGAGGCTCACTCTTTGACTCGTATGACATCCACAGGCTGCCTGATTGGAAATGCTAATTAGGGTCTTTTCACTTCATGTTGTAATGTGAGTCGGCTCAGTCATGTGCATGCACTTGTGTGTGTTCGTCACCTCTCTGGCCGCTGATGAACTCATCTCGGCAGTTCTGCATCAACTGCAGGATCCACTTGTGCTGAGCGTAGATGCACTGCCACGCTGGGTCTCCTGGAGCGTGTAGGTCAGACAGGTATCTGCAAATACACAAACACAAAAGGTGCAACAGATTAAAGTTCTGTTGTAAAAGAGTTCAATTTAAGATAGGTTGACTTTCCTTGACCTCCTCAAACCCAGCAATGTATTTCTGTAATTACTAATCTAACTTCATTAAAAGAAAAAGACTGTTCACTGTAAAGGATATTCCATCAAACAAAATAAAACATGTATCTGAAAAAAATATTCCATCACGCTGTTTCCAATTGTAGCAATTATTTAATGTAAAAAAAAAAGCCAAAGTTAATATCGGCTTATGTGATATAAAGGGAACCCATGACTTGATGAGGTTTAAAAATTTATATGGATTGGGGCTCCGTGATTTCGACAACACAGGTGGTGAGTGAAAACAGGCCTGCAACACCACTATGTATTAAAAATATGTGTTTTATTGAGTCAATACATTTTCAAAAGAAAGTGAAATTGGGTTTTTACCGGGCTGGTGTGTACACACACACACGCACACGCGCACACACACACACACACACACTCACACACACACACACTTCATCTGTATTATAAGTAGTGGAAAAACTAGGGTTTTGAGGTTGCAACTAGGACTTAAAGTCAGCAACTGTTCAACATTTTGCACATCAGACGGCACACAGGCTCAAACACTTTAAAACAGGAATAATCCAAGGACTGTTGTAATCAAATATAGATAACAACACTTATTGAATATAGTGTAAACGTTCAAAAGAGGGAAAAAACGCAATTGGCAGAGTATTTGGTATTGTACGGCATATATAGTATGTATGTATTAAAAATCGTGTCTTGCCATAAGGTCTATACACACACGTCACCTTCAGCTCTTACTCTCCTCCACCCATAATCCCTCTGCTCCCAGGAGTTTACGTCCTGGTTTCACTCAGTGACCTGTGGGATGTCATATGACTCACTCTGGGCTGCGGCCTGGCTCCCTCTACTGTCATCAAGTGAACCTCCAGCCTGTTTGTTTCTCATTAGGTGGCATCTTTCAGAAACTTTGAGCAAGATTCACAGGCACAAACACTCACACAGAGCTCCCACCATCCACAGCAAGAGTAAACAGGAGCTGAGTGGGCGTTCAGAGCCATGCCTAATGCAGTGGGATGAAAGATATTGCCGTGTGGTTGAGAGCTGGTCTCTGTGATCCTGACAGGTCGGTCTTAACAATAATAAATTTGGAGAGACCACAAGTATGAATAGACAGATGGATGGAGAGGGTGGAAAAAAAGAAGGAAAGAAAGGCAGAAGAGAGAAAAATAGAAACAAAAACAAAAGGGCAGGACAACAGAGAGCTGAGAGGATTAGTGAGAAAAGTGAGAGGCAGACAGAAGAGAGTGGATGAAAGATGTAGTTCTGGTAAACATGACAAAGACAGACATCAATGAAACCAAAGGGGGTAGGAGATTAAAGACTGAGCAAGATATGTCTGTGAGACTCTAATTGTGGTATCAAAGATTAAAAAACTTGTAAAGGCAAAAGGAAAAAAAAAATAAATAAAAAAACTGATGTGGAAAAAAACGTATTCATACTAGAGGGGCATTTAGTGATTGTTTACCTCTGCCAAGGCCCCACAGTCCTGCAATTATATCAAACAGCCTATCATTCATGGAAAAAGGTAAAGAAACGCTGCAGCAAAGTTTGACAATCTGATGCATTTGTTTTGGTGTATACTTGCTGACAGACAGACACACAAACCAACAAATAGACACAGCAGATTGAGTTACGTCCTTGGCAGATGTAATAAAAACAAATCAAAGTGTATAAGATTCACAAAGACCCCACCACGACAAAGTACATGAATTATGGAAACACTATCTTCAGGTCATTTCCATCCAAACGTAATGTGAATTTTAATGGAATTTCCCAAAAATCAGTACAAGAAAATGTTATTTTATGTGAATTTCCATCCACTACAGTAATGCCAGTGTTGGAACTTGGATCATCACAAACAGTAGTTGGTGGCGCTAAAGCCTTTCGGGTGCTATTACACCACAGTCAAAGAAGAGGGCACAATGAAAGAAACTTCAAACAAAACAAAAAAAAACTTCAGTGACAGAGAGCAGAGGGATAATGCAAATGATACAATAACTTTTACAAAGGCTCATGCTGTTAACATTTTGGTAACCCTGTGTGCATACATTAGTGTGTTAAGTACGACTGACATTTAACCCATGCGGTTTCTGCACGTCAACTTATTTGCTGATTATGTTTCCACTAAGCCACATTCACTTTCTTTCAATACACCAACTTTCCACCTGTGCCAAGCAAATAAATATTTTTATGTTTTTGAGAGTATTTTTCAGATTTAAAGCTAATATATTTTAATGCAAGAACTGAACATGCACATGAAACAGCAGAATGGAAACAAGGTTTGTGTGAGGAGATGGTGTTTCTGTAAGATTATACAAACCTGATGTATCTTTTCTGGTCATGCAGTGTTGATGGAGTTTGCAGCAGTTTTTCCAACAAGAGACTTCTCAGAGCCCCGATCCTTGTCTCAACCTCAGCGTAAACTAAATTACAAAGACAAAAAAAAAAGTGACAAAAGATGATAAGATGAAATGATATTCAGTTTTATGAAACTTTACATGCAGTAGACACTGTTTAATATATTTAAAATAAATCAATTTACCTTTTTTGAAAACAGGGACCTCCGTGTTGCCAAACAGAGATTTGGCTTTCTCATAGTCATTAATCACCACGTCATAATCACCCTGGGCAGAAAAGCATGATGAGATTTAACTTACTGGATCAGTCATGATGAAACATGTATTTAAGCCGCTCTGTCTCCACCCTCTGGATGACAGCCATCCATATGAAAAATCAATTAATCAGGCATAGGTGGGAGTATCAAAATCCCCAAAACATGAAAAACTAATAAGTGATAATTACAGAGCTCATTCACAATTATAAATAATTCTTTAGGTTTATGGGCCTATTTAGAAAATTAAACCAAAAAACAAAAGATATTGTTAAAAATCATCCTTCATCATAGTGAAAAATGTACTGGTCCAAGAGAACCGCAAACTAAGCCTAGAAGAGAATGCTTATGAACTGGAGCTCATAACAGCACAGATACTGTTATTTCACACTTTAAGCCGGCGTTAGAGCAAATGGCCGTACAAATCACTTCATTATATGCGCTGTTGATGCACTATATTTGTTAAGTAGTGAGTAACTTGGTCGCGTGTTTATTTTTTTTATGGTTTTGGGTTTGTGCGTGTATATGTATATTATGTACTGTATGTATGAACTGCATAACTTGTGCAGAGCCAGTTTCCTTTGAAAAATAAAATTAGGTAAAGCAAAGTGAGGGTAAGTCACAGACGGCGGTGAACTTGTAATAGCATGGTAAACATCTCATGGGAGCCATTAGGTTTTATGATTGCTCTGTGTGGTTTTATGATAACTAAGGACTAGTAAGACATAAGCTCCTTGTTCCCTGACAATGTCCTGTTATGGCAGGTAAATGAGCTGAGGACTGAAGACTGGACAGATGTGTACTCTGGTCATCCAGAGAAATTCTTAAGTGGAGACTGTAAAACAACTTTTCACCTTCTGCATTACACAGGAAAAGAAAGCTTTCCCACTTGGATGGCTTCATATTTTACAAGACACAGCTCAGTTCTAAAATGACAGGATCAAAACCCTAAAAATAATTTGGATTTTGTCAGGAAAAAATTAACAATCCAGCTATTTAAGTATAGTAGAGTAGTTTGTGTGATTAAACTGACATGACAGTGTTTTGTGCTTTTTCCAAAACACTTTGTATAAGCTTGTTTACACACATTTGTAGGGGTATTGTACCTTCTGGATATTACGCTCAATATTGAGTGGCAGGTTGAAGAGAAACTTGAAACGTTGCAGGACGTTGAGAGCATTGCGTGTGGAGTCAGCTTTGTCTTTCCTCCCCAAAACCTCCTGGAAAAGAGTATCTGCAGTATCACTTGCTCCTGCGAGAAAGACAGAGAAAGAGAATTAGAGGTAAAGAAGCAGGAGAAAATGAGTAACTGGGATACTATGAAAATAAATGTTGATACCACATTTCCCTCTTATTGCCGGCCTCTGGTTTTCTCCCTGTTCTACGTCCTACTCGACACAGAAAGCAGAGGAGCAAGACTACAGACAGAGTTTATGGGGACAAACTGACACCTATCTCTCAGACATTTGATGCTAACTGGCTTCGTGGGTGGGCTCTGATGTGCCGTTAAAAAAGGGGGAAAAAAATCCCATCAAAGTGAAGTGCTTTAAATCAAAATGAAACCCCACCACCCTAAAAAATTCCCCAAAGAAAAGTAGTACCAACCCTGAAAAGTGGAATATCAAGGTTTGTTACTGAGTTCTAATCTGAGAAGTTGACGTTCGCAAGGCCATTGTGTGATTGGCTGAATGGGGTTATATTTTTGACACATGGGTTTTGGGGGTGGTGAATGCTGGCCAGGGCCCACTGGGCCACAGGCCCACATGTCTGGGGCTGTGGGGATGAAAGCTACATCCGGCTAGAAGGTTTATTTACTCTAGGCTCCGGGAAAAGGACCTGCTTAGCAACCCTCCATTAGAGGAGTCGCATTATCATGTATGAGATGAAGAGGGTGGGAACACAGAATCTGCTGAGGGATCTACCAGACCTCCAAAGGTGACTGAACATACACAGTGTGTACGTTTGGCCTGTGGGCTGTATCTGTATATTAGTGGGTGCTGAAGGTGGATTGTACAGTATGGAAGCACGGATATTCTGTAATGGTACAACATCAGTATCAAACATTATAGACAAAACAGATTTAATTTCACCAATGGCAGAGGCAGATATTGATTGATTTTTTTTTAATCTAGAGCCATTTCAGAAATTTATTGATTTTGGTCATTTGTGGTCATTTAAGGGTAGTGTGACAGAGTCTCAAAGAGTTCTTTATATATAACCATTATTTTAAATAATAAAGATTTAATTGTTTCCTTAGAACAAAAACTAAATAAATAATAACAAAAACAAGCTAAATAGAAACATTTTGTACTTTTATCTTGTTCAGCTGTGCTTTCAGTTTTATACAAAAAAATTAATCAAAGGATATACATACAATAATTGAAGGCACAGAGATGAAACAACATTAAAGGTCACTTAATACATTATATGTAGAATTTCTGCAAATTGCAACAGTAACTCTTAAGGCTTTTTTCCCATGGAGCCACCATGATGCACCACGATGTTTCAACCATGGTTGAGGAAAGATTGAATCTTTGTTTCTGCTTTTATGGCAGATTATGTAGGAGGAATACCTCTAGTATGGTAGAGAAGGATTAAATAGGGGGTATTCACTTACCAGCAATTTGAAACTTCAGTGCTATTTGACTATAACACACTTGAGTTTTAAGAGCATTTAAGGCCATAATAAACACAGTTTAAGACCTATTTCTTATCCCTACTGGCCAGAGAGTCCCGAGGATATAGAGGAAGTTTTATTTGACCTACACATATTAAATGACTACAGTTTTTAACTTTACATCTAGAAGTAGTTACTTTTGTGACAAATTCCAAGTTAGCCCATGCACCGCACTGTGATATCTCACAACCTTAATGTTGTGCCATTATAAATTGTGAAAAGGGTGCACAATTTGTATTGATTCTTTGTTGGTTTTATTTTGTAATACTATTTCCACAATGAGAAGTTCATGATCCAATTCATTTGCATAGCCAACCAAATTACATTACATTAAAAAGGTCAAAAATGAAACAAAAAGATCAAATTATTGAAAACCCTCTGAGGGCTTGTCTCAGAAACTTGTCACATCCCTTTCCCTCCACTACTCATTGATTGAAAATGCAATAAAAAAAATAAAAAAAAGTCCAATGGTAATGACTACATGTATTTATGAGGATTAAAAGACAGAATCTTAGGCATTCTACTTGAACATGGTTTGACCTTTTTTGAGTTGAAGAGAATGTTTGGAGGACAGATCACAAGATCGGACCATAATGTGTACAACCAAACCAAAAACATCTGCAATGTCTGCATTAATGCAGCAAGATGATACCGTTTCCCCTCAGGGTGCATTGAAGATTCTTACTGTTGAGGATGTTTTCTAGTCGTTGGGTCATTGATCCCTCCACTCTCTCTGTGCCGTCAGACTCCAGCCTCTGATGGATCGCTGCAAGACAAAAGACAGTGAAATTACATGATTTTGTTACAGAATGTGATTACAGACAGAAACCTGAGAAAGTTGCAGAAAAAAAGAAAGTCAAATTTTAAAAGATAAGAAATCCTGGGAAAAAATGAAAATTAGTGTTATTGCAGGAAAAAATATTGTGTAAAAGTGTAATTTGGAGCAACAGAAAAAACTTTAATTTCAGGAACCGAAGGTAAAATAACAAACAGGCCCTCCCTGGTGGTAGATGGGAGATAACCTTGCCGGATCTCTACCAGCAGATGCTGCTGTTGACCCCCCTGTGACTGTTCCCATGAAGCAGAGGACCTAACCTTGCCCCAGTGGTGACTGTACCGGATCAATGCACCTAACCAAAGCCATTAACAGTTCTGTGGTCTTGGGACATTTGAGGCACTTTGACCTGAGGGTAATGTGAATCTAAAATGTTTCAACTGTCTGAAAAATAACATTCAGGAGAGTAGAGCTGAGGTCTAGATGCCAAAAATGACTGTTGCGGGGGCGAGGGGGGTGGACTCTCTGATGGCTTGTATCCATCACTTAGCATGAAGAGCTTTATGCAGGAGAGGGAATCTGACGGGAGGGAATGAGGGGAGAAAACAGGCAGAACGAGGGAGAGAGAGAGAGAGTGGTGCGGCTACACCAGTGAATAAATAAATGGTGCAGTAGTGGGCAGCCGGGTGCTGAGAGCTGCTGTGTGGGTTTATTGACAGAGTGGAAGAGGGGTGGAGAAGGCTTAGGGGACCTTCTCATAAATACTTGTGGAGCGATTCAAATATGCTACATGTAGACATCTCAAGAATGAAGTGAGGAAGCAGAATTAGGGCTGGGCGAGCTGACAACCTTATATCAAGTGTGATCTTAATTCGTCATGTGATCGGCTCTTTGGGAGAATTTTACACATCGTGTCATTAAATAAATAAATAATAGTGCTATGTACATTTTCTTGTTACTTATAATCATTATAAATGATTTGAGGAGCAGTGCAAATACATTATTTTACACAAAGCATTGCATTATCAATAGTGTTTCTAGGCTTGTGTTAATCTGTCAGCACTAAAGAGTATTTGGTCAGTTCACTTTAACGTCACTGAGTTTGTCTGACATCTTTTTCTCCTGCTGATGAAATTAAGTCATGACTGTAAAACTAGGATTACAGCAGATGAAAACTCAACAAATACCTTCACTTCTTTATGAACCTGTAGTGGAACTAATGATAACGTGATGATAGTTAACAAGAAGCACTTCTTTATCTTGATTATCCAACAAAAAAACCTAGGTATTAATCATGATTTTAATTTAAGAAAAAAAAAAAAAAAAAGTAATGATCTATAGTGGAAATAATGGCATCTTTGAGGTAATGTATTTTAATTATACAAATCCAAAAATCAAGTGAGTCCTAGTAATTTAAAACAGAGAAAACTAAGATTTTAAAATAATAAAAAAGGAAATAAAATGAAATAAAATAAAAAGTTTCAAAAACACACAAACTTGATTAAAATTTACAATGAAACCAAATGAGAATAGCAGGTAAGATGTTAATGAGTCAAGGTGTACAAAAATAGGTGACCTTTAATGAAGTAAATTTATTTCATTCATCCCATTTTTTAATAAATAAAAGCTAAACGATAGCCTAAACATAACTAGAAACGAATGGACATTTAACTATAGTTATACCTGTGGAACTGAGAAGAAACGTCCCAATGACAATGGTGGATTGTGCTTATGATTAAAACATTATCTTTCACCCAGACCTTAACAGATATAGGAATAATCTCCTTTCTCTTCTCTCTGCCCTTCGTTGCTTTCATACTGGCTGTTAGCAGAGACGGGAGACAGCAGAGGGAGTGGGAGGGAAAGTAGAGGGGGGAGACTTCTGTAAATAAATATGAGGGTCCATTCTGACAGACAGAAGCCTCAAGGCAGAGACTGAGGTATTCCTAAAACACGCCGCTCCTACATGCCACTGCCTAATCAGTACGGACGTCGCTGGCCCTTTCATGCACCTCTCACTGTTACATGACCAGTAGAAAGCACGACCATATGGGAGTTAGGACAAAAGCATGTAGACATGGGAGCGTGAAGGGGGCTTATGGGCCTGAACACACAGGAAGACGGAGACACACGCACACTGCAGGTCTGCTTCACGTCTCTGCGCTCCCCTTTTGCCCTTTTGCCAGCTGTGTGTCCTCTGCATCTGTCACACACTGAAGGAGTCATGACGTCACATCTAACCTAAACATCAGGTCAGGTCCGGATAAGACACGCAGCCAGGACCTGAGGAAGAGCTACAGCTCCTGCTTCACTTCCTGGAACCATTGAGGGAAAAAAATGAATAAGTATAAAAATACAGCGTCCCTGGATTCTAAAGCTGGAGATGTTTTGACTCCTGCCGGGGTTGGGGGCTCAGGGAATAGGCCCTGGGAATCTGGCATTTTTGGACCACGGTAGCCGTTCCGCTTCCTGCATCACTGGGAGACTTCCTTTTCACACAACAATGAAAAACCTCAAATTTCAACATTTTAGTAGAAACAAGCGTGGACTCCCTGACAGACTGCCTGTCAATCAATCAGCCACAGTGACCTGACTCTTAGCACAGCTTTATTTGTCACTGTCTCCACGACCGAACATCTATCACCAGGCTGCATCGTTCACATGGAGAAGTCACAGTGCAAAATCCCCTTCTACAAATGCCACATGTATTTAGAATTTTGCCAAAAACTTCTGCCTGAAATAACCTTGTAAAAGTTCTCTTAGCTCTAGGATAAAACCGCAGCCTCTACAAAAAACAAGGTAAACTAAAACCCAGTAAAAAAAAAAAAAAAAAAAAGGAAAAGTAGGTGTCTGAAACTAGTGTGCTGTTCAACCACTGGCCACCAAGCACAGGCAGTGGAAAAGAAATTAAAAGCATTTTTTGCACAGAATATACCATGTCTGAGCCTCAGACACTGTGCGAGTAACAACTCAATGACATTCTCTCCCAAAATAACATATGTACTCTTAATGTGCAGACACAAAATACCACACGATATTTTTAAAAAGTCCTTCATTGATGTTGCGTTTAGGTTGTGACACTCTATCACTTAACAGTGTTCCTACAGGTTTCTACAAGTTAAATTTAACACTTTTTAAGACTACTAAGACCAGAATTCAATGCCCATTTTTCAGCCATACTGGCAAAAATTTGTGACTCCTAGAATTTAGGAAAATGTATTTATATATATTCCAACACCTTCCCACAGTTCCGAGTCATTTCTCAGCAGGGGTTGCAAACTGGTTCCTAATTTCAACATACATTTTCGGGTTGGAACGGGTGAAACTGAGCTGACTAATGCTACTTTCTTTGCACCTTGGACATTTAACAGACACAATTAAACACAATACAGTGAAGAAGTTTATGGCAACATAAATTAAGATCTACCATATCAAACTTAATACCGTTTTAAGGGTTAGGCATTAAATGCAGATTTGGAAATTCTTGGAAATTTTTACAACCTCACGGAACCCTGGGTTAAATTTAAACAACAAAATAGCATAGTTATGGCTAAGAAAATACTGGAGTGATGGCTAAAATAATCAAGTCACATCCTGAAATTCACAAAAGTAAACAGATTTCACCATTGTTTGAAAATGGGACACAAACTCTCTGTGTGTTGCTTGTGTGTTCCACAGAGTTGAATGTTTTAGCGTATCCAGCTGTAAGGTTTTCCCTATTTGATGATGTCACCAGATTAGCATTAATCCATGTTGTCACTTATTTTACATGCATGTATTCATTCAACTGCAGGGTCACACAATATTTAATTTCACTCAAAATTCTACCAGTATTTTCTATTTTTCTGGTGAGGATGGCTGGACATTGCAGATACTTTTTCTGTCCACCATTTAAAAAAAATTAGGGAGAGACAAATTAAGTTAAACCGTGAAGGGAATTGAAGAATGGTGTTTCACTGTAGAATGAATGCCAAGGTGGGGTTAGGCTGTTTTGGCCACATGCAGCGGACCAATAGCTGATTAAGACATTTTAAGTTAGGTTTTCTTTTAATTTGTCACAAATCTGTATATAATTAGTATAAACAGATTTTTAAGTAAAGGTTTTGATTTACTTTACTTCTTCTCCTTCATCAGATTTGTGGTTATTTCTAAATTCATCTATTATCAAGCAGAAAAACATCTTGAAATGTGTGTTGCAGTATATCAGTCAACACACTCTACAGTCATGATATGCTGTGGTCTGTACTCACACACTATAATGTACCCATACATAACTGCAGCAAGTTAAGACATTAAACTTTATTTCTTTTATTTCTTGTGTGACGTCTAGACATATTCAGCAGAAGATCATAATGAAATCTGATATGATAGAAATTAATCTCAGAAAACCCTCCAAATCAGAATTAAAACTTGCCGTGTTAACATATTAACATAGACCAGGGGTCATGATCCAAATTTGCCCAGGCATTAGAAGCTTACACACACACACACACACACACACACACACACACACACACACACACACACACACACACACACACACACACACACAGGAATGCAATTCTACACTTAAAATTTGGTTGGAGTCCTAGTTTCATTTTCACTAACCATAAGTAAGTTCTCCACTTTCTACCTAAATTCAGCAACACCAATTAATGCCAAAATGTAAAGTGCATGTTTGATCCCAGTTAAGAGCTCATTACAAAGAGATATGTTTGTTTGTTTTACTCTTTTTGTTGGAGATACTTTGATATACTGGAGAACAATTACAAAGCAATTAGCTGGGACAGGAACATGAGGCGAATGGAGACAAACCTCACAGATATTAAAGTCTTAAAGAGTTCTGCTGTTGCTCTAAATATATTTTATCCGCCTCATTTCTTTTTCCAGATTTGGCTTCTCTTCCTTGCCGGCAGCAGTGTCCCGGCATTAAAAAATAACTCCAGACTCCAATTAAAGTCATCAATAAAAATTTTACAGTCATGCAGAATAGAAAATAAACAGAACAGAAGACAAAAATGTCTTAATGGTGATTGAGAGAGCTGGATACACTGCAGCAGCCTGTAACACTGCACAATTCAAACAGGGAGAACACACAAGCACCCTGTTAATTTCTTTTAAATTTTTCACAGCTACAACTCAGGTGAGGTTCATTTGGAAGCACTCGAAACAACAGAGACCTGCCAAAGCTGCTGAGAGACAAAGAAGGGATTCACAGTTTCTCAGACAGCTGTGCTAACTAGCCTTGGCATTGAGCTAATGCAGAGCTGTCTCGAGTTTGGCTGCCCAACTCGCAGCGTGCCGCCTGGTATGTGGGTTTGGCTCTGCAAAGCTAGTATACAGAATATCTCAATGTGAGCTATCCATTCTGGGCTACCACTCTATTTCTTATGACCGAGAGCCAAATCTCAGCCAAGAAAGGATGTAGTAGTGCTGTAATGAGTCATAGTGAGAAGACAGCAGTTGGGTTTAAAAATGAACTTTGTTCGTGTCAGTAAAGTACAACATTGGCTTCCTACGATCCAAAATTCTACTCTGGAAATTACATTTGAGAAAGTGGGAACATTAACAAATTCTCGTCATGCAAACATGTCATAAAAGTATACCCAAATGCACAAACCAAACACTACTTTTCATGAGTTTAAAGGCCACTGTGGGTTCTCTACCTACTCTGAGGGAGATGGTGGGAGGTAGAACATTCAGTTGATCTGTAACTTCATCACTATACACACCACTTTACAATGGCTACACGACGCACCTTTAAAATTGTATGTTTGGGTGGTTTGCTGTCTCTGTATTTGTGATCTTGAATGTGTTCTTTAGTCTTGTTTATGTAATTTTTTGTTAAATCTAGATTGTGGGTTGTCTACAAAGTGTTCCTTTTAATCATAGACTACACTGAGCCTGTCAGTTCCTCTTAATATAATCATCCTGACCTCTTACTGCTTTCATGAATTTGCCAATGTGACACTGAACTTTACAAATCTTTGCAGGCTGTACAAAGTGAATTAGTGGAGGAGAAAAACAAATAAACTGAATTTAGCTTTTCAAATGTAAACATTTTCTTGTCTTGTGGGATAGTCTAAACACATATTCTTGGTTTTGAAGTAACGGAAGAAAATTTTTTTTATCAGTACGTTCAGACGTAAATATGCAACACATTGAAATTTGACCTCTGCCTTTAACCCATCACTAGATCACCCATACGTGCATCACACAGACCACAAGCTAGGAGCAGTGAGCTTTCCATATCAGTTGCCCAAGGGCACATCAGAGGACAACTCTATGCCAGTCTAGGGAATCGAACTGGCATCTTGTCGGACACAAACCGGCTCTCCACTCATCTAGGCCACAGCTAGGCTTCACCAGGAAACAATTATATATTATATTATACTAACAACAGGAAAACATCTGTTTGGAAAGGTTGCATATCATGACTTATGTATTATTTTGTTCACAAATCACACTGCTTATTAATAAATTTATATCATGAATTGCTTCCATATTTTACAGTTGACAGTGCTTATGTTTAACCATTTTTAGTCTCATATGAAACTGAGGAATTATCTTTTGGTCAAGTATTGTTAGGTGATGAAAACTATTGTTTAACAGGAAATCATAAAGGCAATTACCAGTTTTTTTTCCCACCATTATTTTGACATTTTATCGATTAAATAATGACAGATCAATCAATGATAATGTATCAGTTAACTAAACTATTTTCTCTTGATAAGTATATCATTTTATTACATTATAATCTTTATGAGTTTTTCGCTAAGCGGAACAGCCTTCAATTCAGGCCCAGTACAGTAAATCCTGCTGATAAAGAATATAAATGAGTTGTTGAGAAAAGCCCTCTTGGTTCAAAGGTCATTTGAGTCCATTCATAATAAACTACATCCTCCACCTATGAAGACTGTACATTTCCCATTAGATCAGTGGGCACACAGTAGGCACGCTCAGTCCGAACGTGAGAATGACTGTGCATTGTTCCCATTGGTCATTCTGGATCTGTTATCGGCTCTATCAATCCTAATACTCTGGCCTGCATTGTGTTGGGCTGCTCCGTTTATTTAGATTCAGCCACTAACAATGAAAACACTGCCTCTCTCCCAACCGGGGCACAAACATAGGGAAAGCAATAATAATAATGATGGAGGCAGAAAAGTGAACATATAAATAGTAAAGGGAAGTAACTGACTGGCTATGGTGGGGGGGAGTAGAGAGTAAACAGACAAAAATATGAATGATGAAATGAACAATTGATTTGAGGTACCTGGCAGAGCGACAGCAGTCAGTCTCTTCTACCTTGAATTGGCAACTGAGGGTCATTGTGGCCAAGCGCGTGTGTGTTTGTGTTTGTATGTGTTCATTCTCTGGGGTGAGACTGTTTGTGACAGGTGAGAGCTGATCTCAGTTTGATGAACTTGAATTAGCTGTGTTGTGGTTGGCCGATGCAACTGTAGTGCAAAGTAAAGGGTTTTCACACACCGCTCAAATGAGCCTCTTTAATCAACCGCTGCTAAACCGCACGCGGAGGGAAAAAAATCCTGACACACACTTGCACACTTTCCGAAAATCAAGCAGAGATGAAGAGTGATGGTTTGGAAATGTGTGTATTAAACGTAGTCCAGTTGGAGCTATTCCACTGCACACAAAAATGTGTTAATCCCTCTCACCTGCCAGAGCGTCCTGGGCCTCAAAGAACGTACTGAGGCCTCCTTTCACATAGGCCAGACTCCCCTCATTCTTCTTAGTAGCCTGTTTCTTCAGATTACTGGCCGCAATCTTCAATTGCTCAAAACTGAGGAGACATAAACATGATGACAGCCAGTTTAGTTGATGTAGTGTGGAAAAACGTATCGCAAAAAAATACTCATCATAAGGTCTATCTAAAAAGATCTGTTTTTCTCTGAAACATCAAAACCCAAGTTCACGTGACCTGAATTTTACTTGATTTATTACAGTTATTTCTCTCAACACAAACTCATTAAAGCATGAAACACAAAATACTAAAGCAGTTGCTTTATTAAAGCTACACACTATATACTACAACAACAAAAGCAACACTTGACAAGGTCTATACATTATTTGTCAAAAAATTAAACATGACAGAAAAAAAGGACTCTTGGCAGGGAATGTCCTGAAAAAATGTATTCACAATGAAAAAAATACCACATAAAAGAGGGTGAATTTGTTTTTGTTTTTTCTTGAGCAAGAAAGATATGCAAAGGAAACACTTCCCACAGTTTAATTTAGACATTTATCAAATGATAAAAAACAATACTACTTTGAAATACTGCCCTAAAAACAGACTGGTGAAGTTATTGTACAATGAATATCCAATTAATTGTCTCATCAATTAACTGTTTATTATATGTTCTTACTAGAACACTTACTAGAACTACTTAAACAAAGTTACTGTTAATACTTAACACACACTGTCCAAAATACAAACTTTTGGACACACATTTTTGGCCAGTGTGAGTACGTGTGTCTGTGTGACAGTGTCCTGAGTGAGGTTTCCTCCTCAGGAAGAAACAGTCACCCAGTGAGGTCCAAACAGAGGCCCCTGGTCAGGCTGAATCCTGGGGTCTGGGTTACTGGAAGGCTAAGCAGGGGGAGAGGAAGCCAGGAGAGTCCAAAATAACTCTCATCTGCTCTGACATGACAGTCAGTTGGACTCAGGGGTTTTGGGTCGGCCTCTACTCTACCTCATCTTACTGTACTGATCTGATTCTGTGGAGGGTCAGTCTCAAAACACACAACACTAATTCACCATCTTTTATGTATGTTCTATTGCTTTTTTTATAGTGTCACTGATAACACTCATCAGGCATAAACTGTCATACACAGTATAAGATGAATGGACCACAAACAGCCAATGGATTTCCCCATTTGCACAAGTAAAACACAATATTACATGAAAGATAGCACTATTTCTGTTACAAACTATCATTGGCATTAAAATATTGATTCATATTTTGCTTTACTGGGTAACTCAAGTAAACAGTTCATGAAAAGTTTGCTTATGTTTTGACTACTGCTGTCTAATTATTATAATTTTTTAATTAGATTAATCACAGAATTCCTGGTGATTAATTTTGATCAATTACAATTAAATATCATTCATTTAATCGTGTTTCATGTTGCAAACAGACTTAAGAATGGAATATATCCACTTATTGTGTTTATCAAACACTTTCAACAGTTTCAACAAAACAGCTTGAAACAACTGTTCTGTTTTGGGGGGTTTTTTTGTACTTGTTTTTCCATTCAGAAGGCCAACATACTGTTGAGCGTCTTTCATCTTAATCAGCTGATTCTGCTGCCTGTCACTACAACTGCCCATTTGCACATGCACGACAGTAACTCTAGTTGGACAAACTGCCCAAAATGCATTCAAGAGACATTCAGAGTCATCCTTCTCTGCAGATGGATTAATCAGGATGATGGATTAATCTGTGTTAATGCGTTAGTTTTCACAGCCCTAGTTGTAATATTTGAAAAATGCATCCAAGTATGCACTTTTCCCCATTCTGAAACTTTATCAGCCATTTGTCAATCTTTTGTTGACACTCGATCAAAAATTAGGGAATGAAATGATTGGAAACTATGTAGTTTGGCCAACATAACACTTTCAAAAACACATCCTCTGTAAACATTACCATGTCTTTGGCTAAATAAAAAGTAAGCACTTCACTCATTTCTCTCCTGCTTTAGTTATCTAGCACATACTTCAGAAACTTCCTAAACACCTCACTCAGAGACAACTGTTTTGGTTTTATAAGCGGATATTATCATCTTCCTCCATCAAACTGCTCTAAGCCATGCTGCATTTCAAGCATCTTTGTTTACATTTACATCACATGAGGAAGAATGAGAGCCCTGACAGTATTTGTTTTAGGCTATATGGATATTATGCATATTTAGTGTGTGTGTGTACACACACACACACACACACACACACATATATATATATATATACATATACATACATACACACATAGTAAATACAAAAAGCTCTAAACATATTTTGTTGATTGATATTTTTTCCCAGCTACTTTTTAAATCATACTTGAAAGGAGTATTTGTAACACTCAATAATTTCCCCATGGGGTTAATAAAGTATTATTATTCTGATTATTATACACTTTGTGAAGTTATGAAATGTCTGTAAACAGATGTAGGATAAAATGGCAAGTCTACACTGAAATGACCGAGTGTAGACCTGGTCATCAGATCGTCCACTGTCATGTTTATAACAAAAAGTAATCTCCAAATGAAATCACTTGCTAGTTTTACAAAGCAGGTGGAAAGTCTCCTTCCAGTTACACAATCTACCACAGTGACCGGAGTCATAAAGAACAGAGCAGCATTGCAAAAATTTTGGGGTCAGTGGAGCAGATGCTGACAGTAACAAATGTGCTTACTTTGTCTTTTTCACCTTTAAAAAGTACCATTTCATGAACTAGCTTAGCAAAACCATGATCAACTCACCTGGTGCCTGAATGGTTTTCTATGAGGTACCAAGTTGCAGAAAAGTTTTCACTGGTGAAGTCTCCACTCATTCCTGGAAACGTCAGCTCCATGTCTTTCTGTGGGATTTTGCCTCTGAGACAGGATACACAAACAATGAATACAGAAGAAATGTAGGACGTAGGGAATTAAAAGAAAATAAACCCTCATTTATTTTACACATATATTTACCCAGCAGACAAACAACAATTCACACCATGGAGTACAAACTGTGGTAACACTGAAGCAAAGAAAAACTGAATGTGTATTATTGGCATCGTGCAAGTGAGTAGAGTTCGACAAAAGAATGTAATTGTATAAATTGTGAGATATGAATTGACAGGGATGTTGGCATTAAGTTTGCCACCAGGGGGCAGACTGAAGCCAAAAAATACCCAAGCTGGGAGAGCTTGGCGTGGGAAGTGCAGTGTGTGACGCCTGGGTGCCCCCAGAGGACCCAGTACTCATTAAGAAAGCTTGATCTCTACTAATGACCCGTGGCCAACACAAACCAAAGCCCCACCACACCACCACCACCCACTTTGCAGTTACACACATATGTAGAAAAACCAACACACAGATACTGTACCGGAAAAACATCTGTGAAAATCAATACAGAAGAATACAGCACTGAGCAGACAAACATTGACTGTACATAAACGTCCACACTGAATACACTCAAACACCAATATATGTGGGCACAAAGCTGGCATTATATCTTAACTATGCTATTTGAGGATTCTGCAGGTTTCAGTTAAATTCAAGGCAACACCATTGTAACATCATTACGAATGTGTGTAACTGGAGACCTATCTCACATCCTGTCATCCTTAGATGACTTTGGAGATGTTCTACATGTGAATACAGAACAATACTGAGTCATGGCAGGCATTACCTGAATGCTTTTTTTTTTTTTTTTTTTACAGCATTTAATAATGAAGCATCTGAAATTGACTGTTTTCTTTGCATAAGTTTTCAACTATTGACTTTAACCAAGTATTAAATTCAAACCCTGTTTAAGACTTGTCAAAACCACACATTCAAATTTTTAGCTTTTCATGTTTTAGAAATATATCATTGATGAAACATAGTTGGGAACTTAAAACAAAACTGAATTCATTAAAAAAAAAAAAGTAGTTTAATTCAACAGGAAATATATGTCTAGTAAGATGGATACTTAAGTATCATTATCAATTATGTAAGGTAAAATCTGCACATACTTGTGTGTTTATGTAAAGTCTCTTTCATGCTGGGGGTCGGACATCTGTTGACATTAGCTGACTACATTTCTACACTAACAGTGTGTTGCACTACACACTGTAGCAGCGGTACAGAACCAGAAGAAACAGACTGAAGAAGCACAAACATGGAAATCTAATTCAAAACTTCTCAATAGAAATAAGTGAAGAGGTTGTTGTAAATGATGTATACAATGAAGACAAGGAGTTAATTAAGGCAACATCATTAACTTAGTAGTGATGTAAACCACACAGGCGTCCTTAAACTTTTCTTTAAAATTCACCCACAAGAAAAAAAAAAAAAACAAGGTGAGAATGGTGTCATTCCTTTCATGGTTTTCTAGTTTCTTCATTTCCCCCCAGGAGATCGTAAAATAAGAGGATTTCTCAAAATGGTTCCACAGAACAGATGTTTAAGGTCTGTAGAATTATTAAAGTCCATATTGTAAATAGAGGAAAGGTTCCTTCAAATCTGACTGACAATTAAAATAATGCAATTATTCATATAAGAAAGGTTATTATTGTGTTTATTCTTCACATCTTGAAAATATATAATTTTTATGAGTTTGTCCCCAGTACAACAAGCAGACATGCATTTTATTCTTTTATTCAGAGGTATGTATTTATAGGAAAATTTCATTTCGAAAGAAACACATACATCTTCTGACCATATTGTGAAAGATACTATTTTACACTGTCTGAACACGACCTGTTTTATCTTCAGACACATTAAATATTTGTATTTTAAATGTACGTGTCTATAACTGAAGAACCAAACAGTCACAGATACAACAGTCAATGGAGTGATAAAACAGCCCCCCCTTAAATGCATTACTTTGTACACCATATTAAAAATGTCTATGTGACAGATCAAATTCAACTCTTAAGATGCACAAGCAACGTAAAGATGTATTACTTTCAGAGTCGGGCAGTTGCAATTTTTGCACTGGATGCATAATGCAACCCTGAATAGTTCAGCCTGTTTATGGGGGTCTTGTCTGTGGCCACGAGCGGTCACTTGCCCCCGGCCCCTCTAAACCAAACAAACACTAAGCCAGAAATGCCAGAACCTGACAACACAAACTATACATTACAACTCCTCTGCTCTTGCCAGGCGTGTGGGAGGCCGCGGTATTCTGCCTGCTTTGAGGCAGCATATAGATTTGTGTGTGGGTCACTGCTTTACCTCTTTCATAAACCCTTTCTATCGTTGTCTTCCCTGACTTATACACAATTATTCTGTTTCCACTCCCTGTGTGCAGCGGTTACAAACTGTTCAGCCATTGCTGTGTTGGCATAATATTTCAAACGCCTGCATATGGAGAGAGTTTGTTTCTGTTTAGGGATGTAAACCATGACTCAATGACTAGAGTGCGTGTGTTTATGGCTGTGTGATTGTGTTGAGTGATTTGTGTGCATGTGTGTGTTCATATTTTTTTTAATCCATACTTGTCTATTTCGATGCCCAGTGGATTGCTTGGTCGCAGGGAGAGGGGGGAGATGCCTTTGTTGCGGTCGGTCCTCATGTCATAGTAGTTCATCTCATCCACCCACACGGCAGACTGGTCCAGGATACCTGCAGGACAGGGCAGGACAGGCGTGTCACACATCAATGAGCTCTACAACACATGCCAGATGTTTCACACACATATAGGCCAAATGCCTCAGACAGAAAAAAAAAACAACAGTAGAAACATTCTGCCAATAACCAACTGCTAAATAACCCATTAAACATTATCTTCATTATATAATAGTTCCATTTTAGCCATTTCAGATAAGATGGTATTATATGTTTCACCATTTTGTAATTTTACTCCTACTCTACACACTAGTCTACTGGGATCTGTGGTAGCTGACGGCTCAACTTTGCAACATTTCTTTCACAATGCAACACAAAGTATGTGTTGAACCACATATTCCATTTTTTTTTTTGTTTTTAATTTATCCACATATTGTCTATTTGAATTGGTATTTCTCTCTCCTCTCCTGACCGTCTTGTTGCTCCAGATCCAAGGTTTGTTGGTTTTCCTGAGGTTTATCCCTTTTTCCAAATAGAGTTTTGGTGGATTCTTTCCGTTATAGAATTGAGGCTTTTAAGAACAAATTGCAGTCTTTCGAGGACAAACATGCAATCTGGGCCTAAATAAACTCTTCAAAAAACTTACACAATTTACAAATATCAACTCCAAAATAATCAATCAGTAAAATTAATCAACAACTCTTTTGATACTTGATTTTTAGAAGATGTTTCATTCTCTTAAATATGAACATTAACAGCATTTTTTGTTTTAAAGTACTGAATGAATATCTTTCTTTGAACTGTTGACAGGAAAAACAAATTGATGGCATTACTGTGGCGTCTGCAATTCTGAAACAGGCAATTTTCACACAGACATTTTATAGACCATAGCCAGGCTATAAAATAGGTGATTAAATATATCCACAGATTATTCTGGTAATCTGAACAAGTTATTAATGTTTATTTTACATATTTCTTCCATTTGGAATTATTGTCACCTTTACTTTCTTATTCTAAATACCTTGTTTATGTGTTAAATATTCAATTATTTATTTTTATTTATGTTTACTATATTACAACAGCATATGTCTACTATGAGGGGGAGTGAGGTGTCTGTATTTATATGTATTATATTTAATGCAGTTTTATCTGTATGTGTTTCATAATATTCTATTGCTGTTAGTTCAGTAAACTTCAAACATCTTTTTTTCAGCTCATGTTTATTTTATTTCTTTGTACTTGTTTTATTCAACGTGTATTCTTACAGTTGAGCTATCTGAATTTTGTCATCATCACATCTGACTGCAATACTCATCTGTGTGAAACTATTTAGAACTAATAATAACCTTGAACTGAAATACCTTTTGATCTACTGCCCCGCAACAGAACAAACAAATGTGTTGATTTTTATAAACCTTACCGATCCGCTCCGGCCTGAGCAGCTTAAAGGAAACTGTGGAGGTGCCCAGACCTCCGGATTTGGTTGTAACGATGATTTCTCCCTTGTCGTCTTTAGCGGGACCTACTCGGCAGACTATCTTGCTAGCCGACATCCACTCAGCTGTCAGCAGGCAGTTGTGGCCACATATTGACAGACCTGAGACAGAAGAAAGAGGGGAAAAATAGAAAGGCATCAGCGATACAGATATGCAGTCACAGCACAAATAAACAAAACATAACATTGACACATCGACAGACAATGTGAAACAAGGAGCGCTCACTCACAAATAGAATTGACATCTTTCAGCCAGTTTAGTCAACCTGTCACCAGGGGTCAGAGTTCAAGTTGGGGTCATGATGGGTGTGGGTGGCCATGACCTTCCTTCCTCTCACTCAGTCAGAGCTCAATGTGTGTCACTTGTGTGCTAAGTGGCTCATTACTGGCACACTGTGCACTCTGCCCTTACATCTGTCGTCCTCTATTTAAACCCTCTTGAAAACTATTTGGACACTTGAAGACAGACACGCAGATTACTTTGACGTTCTCTGCCAAAGGGATTCAGAAACTTTCACGTGTGTATAATCAAACATCATAAAAGCCTGCAAGAGCTGATCAACAAATACTCCATAAAACCGTGAATAATATGGCCATTAGAGCCCCATTTCCTGCCTCTGTTCTCTACTGGCTGCAGTGTTTGAATACATAAGCACTCACACACATTTGTGCATATCTAATTGTATAATTCCAGGCCCGAGGGACATTCATGGTCAGAAATAGACTAGTATCACTGGCCAGTGTGTGGTTTGCCAAATGTGGAGCAGTGTAAGAGTCTTGTGATGCTGGGAAGAGAAGGAATTGGCAAACATGAGGGAAAAATATAGACATAGGGGGGGAAAAAATGAAGCTCAAGCATATAATGAGAACAACATGGAGTTTGCCCATTAAGATGACTCTTTAAAAATATTAATAAAAGGAAACACCAACTCCTGCAAAAAAAAAAAAAATTGTCAAAGAAGATGCTTCTTCATATTTTAAGAGATTATGTTTTTCATTCTATATAGAGGTGTTTTTTTTATAGAGTTCAAACACTAATTGTTTGATATGAAATATGAAGGAAAAGGTCAGGTATGAAATTGTGAAATTGTGCAAGAGGTTTAAAGATGGTAAACACATGTACTTTTGCTTTTATCATCTTATCAAATATAATTGATCCAAAAAACAAAAACAAAATGAAGTAATTATGCTTGCTTGTACACATTATAGCCAAATAAAATTTTATATTATTCGGGGGAATGCATTGAAAACCACTATTTTAAACTGGATCTCAATCTTCTAATTTTTAACTAAGTTTTGACTTTGACTAAACTGCCATAATTAAAATGCATATTGTGAAAGGTGATGAAATTCTTATTCCGGAGAGGGGAAAAAAAAGAGTCAGAGTTCCTGTCTAATTACATATCAAATAAACAAAAACAAACTTTACACCAGCCTGTTTAAAAAATGAGGCCCGCTGCGGTTTGTTGACGGATAAGTTAATAAAATCGCTTAATATGACTGATGCTAAATTATGTCCTGCATACCAGAGAAGAAAATAAAGAGAAAAATAAATCCTTCACATTCAGTCAACTGAAGTGGCTCTGCTGCTGCTGCCAAGGTATCAACACTAAAAATGACCACTTAAGCATTATCATCCATAATAAGATAAGATAATAAATGGAAATCATATAATGTCTTGTCATCTTGTATATATTCTTCTATTTAAACATATATACTGTATATGTATGCTGACATTTTTACTAAATATACATTTTGTTCAGAGCCAAAATTAGTTTCTTAACCCACAGCTGCACATAAAAGACAATGACAATACAAAGGAAATATTTGAAAAATGTTAAGGATAAATTTGGATCTGGTTCTGCTGGAATTCCATTATATATATATATAAAAAAGAAACATTGTCTTTATTGGGGCAGAGTGTGTGTGTGTGGTTAGCTGTGTGGTTATAAATGTGTTACCGATGAGGTCGGTTGAGCCGGTGCCCAGGTTTTCTCCACGGATGGTAACTTTGGTCCATGCCGCACCCTCCTTGGGCGAGATGCCCGTGACCAGCGGGGGCTGACGAGCACGAGACATGGTGGCCTGATGCTGGCGGGAACAACAGGCCGATTAGCAGCTAAACAAAGAGAATAACAGAGACACAGAGATGTAATTAACAGAAGATGGTCTGTAACACACTCATGTAACTGCAAAGGCGCTTATATTCACTGTTTCACATGACAGTAATTTCAGAATCTGCATCTTTTTCTGAATTTGCTAATTTACTTTCCATGTTTTCTGATTAAACATAACATAAAAAAGGAGAACATTACAATATATTTAGCAGCTAGTCAAGGCTAGATATTCTTCACCCATACCTTGGCTTCGATACTGGTCACTTTTTTTTTTGCCATGCAGAAACATTACATTCCAAATCTTACAACTTTTATTTTCAGCTCATCATCTGAAAATACACTCAAAGTATTTTCATAACACAAAATATATTAACCTATTTATCATAATGTGGTTAAATGAAAGTGTCTATTTCAAAACTTTGGTTCAATGTTTCATCACTTGGGTATTTCTGAAAGAAGTGCATAAAAATAAACCTTTTTAGGTTAAATCTGCTGCGTGTACTGACACCGATGAGGTTGAGTCCAAAATGACAGGACATTTTTTTGATATTTGATAGTCTCTAAGCAATTTGGTCAGCACCACAAAAGTACTTGAGTTCAGAACCCAGCCCTAGAGTTAGTCATATGCTGGTTAATGAGCTAGAAAAGTCTTTTTTCTAGTCCTAAAACTGGACAAAAATTAAGACAGCAGCACATAGCACTGCACTAAAGGCTTCGACATATAGAGAAAACAGTCCACTAAAGATTAATAGGTTAACCACCAGTCATCCAACATAATACAGAAATATAATCAATTTTTAAAGAATCACCACCTATTTGACATATATAAGTCAACACTGAAATATGAGCTCGCAGCAGTGTTAATTTCCCACCCTGTAGGTCCAAACAATGTATGCGTTGCAGCAGTTATCTCTCAGATAATAGGAAAAATAGAGAAGGGAGCCAAGAATGAAGGAGCAGACAGAGAGCAGGGAGGAAAGAAGAATGTAAACCTCACAGCGAAGGATAAATAAACCTGGCCTCCCCAATCATTCCACATAAGCCCACACAATACAGTAAAGATTATGGTACCAAAGAAGGAGCACCCATGCAAATCAGTTCACGTTGGGGCTGAGTAAAGGAAGAGAGAAATGAAAAAAATGAAAGGGATGTATTTCAACAGCACAGATGTTTGCTAATAAATTACTGCCAGGTCTACAAAAAGGCTGACCAATCTAGACTCTCTGAGGCAGCCCCAGCCAGGTTTCCGCCCTTTTACTCTGCAGCCAAAACACGTTCTCCACAAACAATGCAGGAGTTCACACGGACCGGACCTGTAAAGGGTTTTGTGTTGATAAGCCTTTGCACAATTAGGTGGTTACTAATTAGGAGGAGGCAAACAAATGACAGGCAATGAGACTGTCAAAAGCCAACAGTGTCGAAGGAAATGAAAAGTGACAGTCTACAACAGTCATTAGTTTGCTTGTTAGCAAGTCTTTCCCATTAAAAAAAAAAAGTAAGTACTCTGTTGAGTTACTTTGAAGCAATTATGCACTTAAAATTAATTATCTAATCTAATATATTAATTATTTCAGTTATAAAATTACATTTAATAGTGGCTATACAGATTTATCATAATCATAGCCTTCGGATTGATAGTTTTGTTTGAGCAGAACCCAAAGATAGCAAATTAACCGAAACACAAACCAGAAAACATCAGCAAATTAGCTCACATTTTTGGTACTGATTCTTTATAAAAAGTTCTTTTTTTTTGTTTGTTTGTTTTTTTTATAAACATCTGTCCATGCTTTCACAAAAGTCATCTGAAACTCTGCAACTTCTGGCTGCAAGAACATATGAGCTACATAGAATAGAATAGAATAGAATAGAATAGAATAGAATAGAAGTACTTTATTGATCCCGAGCAGGGAAAGTGACAAGTTAAAATAAACATCAGTAGCTGCATTTATCAGAAAGAAACTCAATGGTGTTGATTAGAGTGGTGTAAACCTCCAATAATTTGTTGAATATGGAAATAACAACACCCAACAAATGTGTAAACGGTCAATCTGTTTGCTTTTTTTCTTGGTGGAATAAATCATTTCATTATTTGCATGTTTGTTCCACGGGTGGGTAACGTGAGGTGACATGTGACGAGTTTCCCGGCGGGACAGAAAACTGGAGGTAGAAAAACAAAAGTGGTCTGCGGCTGAGACAACTTTTTTGTGGGAGACGTTAAAAGTATCGTCTAAATGGTCAAATGGCTCCAAACAACAAACTGTTCAAAGAAACCTTCGACCTACGTGAATTAAAACACTGTTTCACATTTTATTTTAAGGGTTATGATTTTTGTGTTATTTTTCCATCCTTTTTTGTGTGTGTTTTGATTCTGTGTAGGCTTTATTTTTTTCTTTGTTTTCTTTGTAGGTTTTTTTCTTGCGATGCAAAGCACTTTGTTACCTTGTTTATACAAGTGCAGTATAACTTAAAGTTTGACTTATTATAGGGCCGAAGTTGAGAGCTATCAACGGCTACACTGTGTGCAGCACATCACCTTTTACACTTTGTATGTGAAGCTCCAATTGCATTGTCCATCTTAAATAAATAAATTCATGTTAAAAGAGGTGAATGTTTGTATAAAAAAAAAAAATCTATTTTTCCATACTTCACAGCTTAAGTAATTAATCCCTCTTTGTGCAGGTCAATAAAATTGTATTCTAAAGAAATGCTTAAGGGAATGTAAACACACATTTTAACAAACGATTTTAGTGTCCATGTAAACAGTTAACTAAGAATTTGGTGCTGCAGTTGGGTGATGAGATATTGTCCATGTAACCACAACTGTTCAATTCTTTACACACTACATAAAAAATGAAGAAATGACAACCTATTTAAACTGTTTGGGCCCTTTAGTACATTCTATCAAAAAGTTGTCAATAAAATGTCAATCGTTTGACTAAAGCCTGATGAAAGTGCACTAGATAAATATCATAAACATAACACTTTCACCGTCACCATAACAACAAAAATACAGAAGCATTAAAAGCATCAGTGGGACAGCGCACGTGTATTGACGTAGAAACTTCCAAAAGAAGGAACTTTTCTGGAAAACTCTTGTGTCACAGGCTCTCCCCCATCGCCCTGACATCCCAGAGTTAAATCCAACAGGATTTAGCTTATGTTGTTGCTGCTGCCTTGCGCTTGTCAGAGGAAATGGAAGGGCTATGGGTCTGACATGAAGAAGAAAAAAGGTTAACAGGCCTAAAACAAGAACTCTGCGTATCCTTCATCAGTCCCATATGTTTAGAGTGGGAGCAGTGAAGTGCAGAGGACTCCAATCTTTATTCTGTACGATTCTGATTCCAGGAGTGTTTCTATCCTGTCCCCCCTTCATCCTGAAAATACACGTGCACAAACACGCAGATACTTGGCCTGCACACACACACATACATACACACACTGGGCAGAATGACAGCTCAGCTAGGTTGCGTGCGAGGGGCCTGAGCTGGTGTTGTGTGGTCTGTGCGTATTCAAGTATGTGGAAGGATCTGTGGAGAGGTCTGGCAGTGTGTGTATGAGTGTAAATGTGTGTGTGTGTGTGTATATGTGTGTGTGTGTGTGTGGTCTGGGTGTGTGGTCTCTGGCGCGGGCCTGGGGAGAGCCTGCTGACGGCTGGGATGAGAAAAGAGCCGCTGTGTTTACTTTACTCTGGGGGCTGTGCATGGACACGGGAACACTGCCCAGACTCCTCTCTATAACACAAGCGTGCACACACACACACAAACGCACGCACGCACACACACACACACACACACACACACACGCACTGTATCATACAGAAAGTACTGGGACTTCTGCACAAGTCTCATGTCATGCGCCATCACAAAACCATGCAAACGAGGTAAACGAAGACGAAGGCGCTACAGCTTTATACGAGTCTAAATATGAATAGATTTTTCTTTAAATAAGCACAAAAGAAAATAACAAGAAGTTTCTAAAACTCCAACTGGAAACATATAAAGTAGGATGGAGGTATTTTCCATGACAAGGATAAAGACATTAACCTCAAGGGGGCAACAGAGGATCCCCATTAGATTACACCTCACTCTCTTTCAGCACGTGTCGAACTGTGTTTTACTGTGGAAACTAAATTTAATCAGTGACACACAAAACCAGATTTAGCCCGTTTTCCCTCATAATGCTGGGGGACCCCCATCCCCTGCCCCTGGTCCAACCTTACTCTATCTGGTAATCTAGGCTAAAAAAGGCAGGTTTGTTTTCCTTGGAGGCTGACTAACAAACAGCAGGCTTGGCTCTAATCTGTCTGGTAGCTGTGGAAGTTTGAGGTTTGGGATCTTCCTGCATTGCTAACAAGAGGCAGCCCTTCTTTGACTGTGATAGCGAACTACATGCTAAATGCAGGGAAGATACTTGAGATACTACTTTATATTTATGTAAGGAGTAAGCCAAATACTGCTGCACTCAGTGATCAAGGCTAAATTACTGCAAGAGACACATTTTTTCACACTGCAGGAACTAAATCCAAATTCATTTTTCAAGGTTCTTGGTATTATGCTGTAGAGATAATGACCTAATGAGTATGTTGTTATAAATATATCAAACAAAATATGCATATTTGGATTAGTGCATTATTTATTATAAAGGAAAATAGTTGGTTATATGGTTAAAATCAATTTATGAGTGCAAAGCATCTCTAGTATTGTAATTTACTCATATACTCATATATTTATTGGTTATTCATTAATTCTTACTTGATTATTTTCCTTATTTTATTTATCATTTGCTCTAAATCTTTATTCGGTTCTGCACTTATTGTTCTCTGTAACACTCTCTTGTTCTTAAAAAAAATAAATAAAAATTTCCCCATTGTAGGACAATACAGGCATTGTCTTATCTTATCTACATAATAAACCAGCATAAAGAAAATTTTAAGTAATAATTGAAGTACACTTTTGTGCTATAAATTCATTCATATTCTCCTAAAATTTACCTATAATGTGATTTAACTTATTAGCTTACTTACATTGCAAAACAAATTTAAGGATTTGCAGTTTTTCTCAGTTAATCTTTAATTTTACATTGTTCGATAGTAATCTGCTTTGATAAAGTGTCCCAACTTTAACTAACCTATTTTCTGCATTACTGCAAATTATCAAGTAATTGCTTCAAAAGTAATATATATATATATATATATATATATATATATATTTTAATCAAGTTGAACCTACAGTAATAAGGTAATTGGAACATTCTCTTTTTTAAATGTCAAGCTTGTTTCCTCTGTGTGAAGGAATAAATAAAAAGTAAGCCAAAATCCCACACAACAAAGCCGTTGCGCTTCTAATAACACAAAATCTATTATTAAATGGACAGATTAGGTGCTGTCTTCCTTCTGATGATTGCTTTTAAAATTAACCAGATCAAAATAGAATGAAATGAATAAGAGACTCCGTCACTCCTGAATGAAACGTTCATACCTTAGATCATGTGTGACTCGCATATGGCAGTGATTGGCAAGTCTGTGTGTTTGGAGCAGTGTGTGTAAAAGTGATGGGTGTATAGGGCACAAAGGGACCCATTTAGACAGCTCATCACCCGCACCCCCATCAGTGCAGCTAATTCACTGCCCCCACTCTCTTCCACACCAGGACTATTTCATTCCATGCTCCCCAACATTACACAAACACCAGATTCCATCAAAGATCCCCTCCAACTCGTCTGAATGCACAGAGCGAGCCACACATCACTTTACCTAAGATGTCTGGCCTGATCACACAGGGGGGGCGGAGCTCCACACAATCTACCTCAGTGTTCACACACATCTAGGACACGCGCGCCTTCTGAAGTTGAGAGGGTAATGAGTCAATAGCCAAAATTGGCCCTAATATGTGTCAGCAGTATCACATTTCATATGACTGAATCATATAAATATGAACTATCTGGGCCACCTGCACCATACATGACTTTTAAAGATGTCAAACTGCTGTACTTACCACAGCACGACACATTACTATAACAGAGTATCTTGTGGTTGTGGTTACATATAAAAACAAGTTATCGGCCAAAGGATGGGGGTGTGGTGAGGTACAAATTAGATGACATTTCTCTATAAAATTGTATCTAAATCCAATAATAAATGCATGAGAAAAGAGATGGTAACTGGTGCAAGATCATGGGAGGTATCATGCAA
>JAPSES010000258.1:3166175-3176593 GCA_029822895.1 Maxillicosta whitleyi
TCTATCTATCTATCTATCTATCTATCTATCTATCTATCTATCTATCTATCTATCTATCTATCTATCTATCTAATCTGGGAGGTTAATGTTATTTTTTTAAGTAAAAGATTTTTCCATTTTTCATGAATACACATCCTATTTTTCATTGTTATCACCTGATCATCATCTGTTGTGATAATAGTAGTTTATAGTTTGTGTTATATCCACCAAATTTCAGGTACAATTTTCACACAAGCATGTAAACATATATTAAGGGTTGTGAATTTGTACAGTTTGTGGACATTTCCAGAAATGGCACAGAACAATCAAATAATGTCACCTAATTGTTTATATCATGTTAAAGTCTCAGATCTGGAATTGTAAAACAATGTTCCTCACATTACTGTTCATTTAATCTTACTTGTTTTATGTTGTCTTTCATCTTCAGTCATTTTAATTACTGTGTATTTGTGTTTCTTCTGTTTTTCATTTATGTGAAACGCTTTGGGGTTCATGTTTATATGAAAGGTGCTATATAAACAAAGTTGTGTAGGGCTGAATATGTTTTTAGAATACTGATTCTGAAATATAGTCTGAAAATAAATCTTTGAGCCATTCTTTTAAATATCTATCATTACACTAATAACATCATCAGCTGCTCAGTATCTAGGTATTTAAAGTTTATAATATGCTACAAACATGTTATAAAGTTTAGATTTAGATGCTGAGATTCTCTTTTCATAATGTTTCTAAATTCATCAGTAATTGTTTGCCAATTTAAGACTGGATAAAAAAAAATCACATTCTATTCTTTCTACACATTGTACAAAAACATCAATTTTGTTTCAATTTACTTCAAACTTGGCACATATAATTTTCATATTAAACAAATATTGAATATGGATGAAAGAGTTGAGTGATGCCAAAATAAGCTACAATATGTGTAAGGGGCAGGGTTTGTTGTGCCTGGCACTGCTTGTTTGAAGTGATTTCCTGAATAAAACTTACAAATCTTAAATTTGTAAAAAAAAAAAAAAAAAACTTGGCCCATGTCTGGGAATTGACCCTGACCCATTGACTCTTAACAGATCTCAGCAATTAATAAGCTATAACTTATGAAAACAGACAAGAAAATATTAAACACACAGATGGAAGTAGGCTCAAGTTGTTAAAAAAACAGTTTACGTCTGAACTTTTACATTTTGTGTGTCGTCATATCCATGTTTTTGTGTCTTCCTCTCTATACTTCAAAGTAACTTTATAGGTGGTTCACGCTGGAAAGAAAAGATACATATGGCACATAAATGACAGGATGTAAGTATACATTGAAATACAATAGACCTCAAGAACAAAGAGGATTAATAGAGGACCATTTTCCTGTTTCACACTGGACCACTCGACCTGAAAATGTCCTGTATGTTCTTCATTTATTTTTTCTTGTCAGAACAGGGTTGGTAAATGTGGAAAAAAAAGGACAATAGTCATCTGCAAGGAGTGTTTGGAGACAATTAGTCAAAGGAGGACTAAAAACAAGCCGTACAGTAGGCATTTGAGGGCAGTATGGGAGGTGTGCGTGCCAGCATGGTGTTCCCTTAGAGGTGTGGGAGGATGCAAATGACATCTGTGAAATGACATGGAGCTACAAGCAAATCCTATACAGATTATCTGTCCTGATGTGCCATTATGTGGACCTGATCTGGCTCCATATCGGCTCGAATCCTTTCACACTGTGTGGGAACACAGCCATCGTAACATCAGTAAACACTGCGTCAACAGACAGAGCCTTCGTGAAGAGGCTGCATTCTTATGATTCCACAACAGATGTTAGAATACCTGCAGCGTAATGACGACTCATATTCAGCATGGTAACACACACGACAAGGTTTGAAGTAGTCTATGTTAATGTGCATAATGATGCTTGTGTAAATAATGGAATTATGATCAAAACAAAAGCTGGATGTCAGACCCTTCACTATGACAATGTGGAGAAAAAAAGTGAAAATACTTCACCACAAGTACAAGTGAGGCATTCAGATTGTACTTCATAAAACTATGTAGGTATTATCAGTAAGTATCAGTAAGTAAATTAATTTAAAGTGTAATTTTGCCCCTGTTTTTTCCACCCATTGAAATAAAGCTGATGTGCATGTAGTTCAGGTTATTTATTTATTTATTTATACGTAAGCAGAAACATATGAGGCTCTGAAAGGATTAGTTGGAATTTGTATACTGATATTTTATACTTTATACTATTTTAATATTTGTTCACCTCCATCTCAAAGATTAAGAAAAATGTTCAAAAGTAGCAGATTTTTTGGAGACACTATGCATTATGTGTAATAAGAGATGCGGTCCATTCACCACTTTAACACAAACCTATTTCTGCATTATTTTTGATGCAAACTATGAGTTGTAAGACAAAACTGTATAATCAACAATAAAAAAAATGGCTTTTAATACTTTAGGAGGGACAGAAAGTTCCAACATCATGCAATCTGCTGCTCAAACATTAACCCACAAAGACCCAAACATTCACTGGTGACCAAACATATCTACTGATGTAAATGTTTAATACCTGTTGATCCATTAATCGTATCTATACATGCAAATAATTGGTGTAAAATGCAGTTTATCAACTTTTCATGGTCATCAGATATGAACCATTTGGATGATTAGAGGCTCTGTTACCATGGAAACACCATCTTCTACAACATTGATTCACTAGTAAAACGCATGGAGTTGGATCAATGACCGTAAATGAACACACTTAGTTTATGTTCAATTAATTATAGATTTTACTGAAAAAGTCACATTTTCATCAGTTTTCTCTGTTTTTGACATAATAATCCTCCACTTTATTCTGAACTTTAATGAATGTCTACATGATCTGTATATTAAATATAACAAAATTCATGATTTTCATTTAAAAACGCAAAATATAGAACATAATATTATAATAATTGGGATAAATCACTTGAGAAAGGTTAAATGTATATACAAATTCATTTGGGAACTGCCACAAAAGTAACACTGAGTCCTTCTGGGTTAAAATACCAATAATCACAATAATCATATCAATAATGTGGCCTTATTTAATCTCTAACATTTAAACAGCACTGATATCTGTGATTTGTCTGTAGATATGACAGGACTTTATTATTATCATTCATTATTTCAGAAATTGAAGGTGATCTAAAAGACAAAATTCTATTCAACTATTCAATAAACAGATGTTTTGTATATGAAATATCATATATTTGTATAAATAAATAAATAAATAAACTGGGTAATTACAGAAGTCAGTATAAAAATGTAAATGCAGAGTAGTGAAAGTACAATAGTTCATTATATATTAGATTTTATTAGCTGCTTTAAATAACTACAGCGTCTTCTCTTCTGCTATCTGCCATCATAGAAAAAATAAACCGTTCACAGAAACCCAACAAGACCTCTAAGAGCTAAGATTATTGGAAATATCTACAGGATTAAAAAAATATATATATGGTCTGAAATTCCATAAATCAATTCATCAACTTGGCATTTAATTACTTTCATGCACCTTACTCCCCACCTCTGCCTCTACAGCACAGGAAATAGAAGAGGTGCATTTGCTTCAGTTAATACCCTTTATAAGTGCAGCAATCAACATATCATTGTTGAGTAATGATTTCCTCATTGAACATCTATTATTGCAAAAGTGCAGCCAGAAAACAGTGTTCCTAATACATGTGCACATTTCCGCCAAATAGCACCACGAGGACACTTCCATAATGCATTTTCCTGTCTGTTTATCCCAAACCTACCACCACCTTAAAACCACTTCTGAACCCTCAAACAGCTCTTTAACCCTTAACCCATAAAGACCCAAAAAGTCTAAATCACAGGTGTCGAACATGCGGCCCAGGGGCCAAATCCGGCCCGCCAAGGGGTCCAATCTGGCCCTTGGGATGAATGTGTGAAATGTAAAAATAGACATTAAGATATTAACAGTCACTTTAGTTCAGGTTCCACATTCAGACCAATTCAATCTCAAATGAGTCAGAAAAGTAAAATAGTATCATAATAATCCATAAATACTCACAACTCAAAATTTTTCTCTTTGTACATGTAAATATTTTCGCATATTGACACTAAAACAAAGTATAATTGCACAAAAATGTAAATAATCTGAACGAATATAAAGAACATAATATAAAGTGTGTTCAGAAAAGTAAGTGCAATTTCAACAATATTCTTCCTGTTACTAAATGTTTTGTAGATCCACTGTGTCCGTATGTTTTACTGAACATGTGGAAATGATAAACTGAAACATAATACTGTTAAAACTACACTTATTTTTCCAGTTTGTTCGTGTTATTCGCATTATTTGAAAGGATAGTTTGTAAATATTAACATTTTCATTGTTTAATTTTACTTTTTTCACACTAAAACATAGAGAAAAGTTTGGAATTGATATTATTTATATATTATTATGTTATTATTTCACTGGTCCGGCTCACATCAGACCAAATTTAATTGAATGTGGCCCCTGAACTAAAATGAGTTTGACACCCCTGGTCTAAATCATCTACTGATCTAAACTGTTGAATACCTGTTGATCTAATAATCCTGTCATTCCATGTAAATAGTTGGTGTAAAATACAATTCGTCATCTTTTCATGGTCATCAGATATGACCCATTTGGACATTCAGAGGATCTGTAGTGAACGTGGAAACACTGTCATCTTCTACAACATTGATTCAACAGTAAAACCCATGGGGTCGGATTAATGATAGTGAATGCATACACTTGTTTTATGTTCAGTTATTGATGTCTGTGTTAAAGTTGCTTTTTCATTAGTTTTCTCTGTTTTTGATACAATAACCCTCTTTAATCTGAGCTTGTCTGAACATACATATGATCAGTAAATAAAAAATATTGGAAAATACATGATTTTCACAGAAATAATGGTAATAAATCACCTTGGAAAGATTGAATATAGAGGAAAAATGTATCTGAGAACTGTCACAAAAAAAACCTTTATGGGTTAAAGATATGTTTTTAAGTTGACTGTCTCAACATATAACATTTTTAAACTGATATATCATTATTTACTATCTTATCTTGTGCATTAGCTGTGTTTTCATATATTTATTTTGTCTGTACTCTGAGGATGTTCATAAAAAATAATTCAAAGGTTAACATATCAGAACAGAGAAACTGAAGCAATTATGACTTTTCCAGCAAAACACACCACTAATAGAAAAGAGAAAAAAAAAAAAAAAATCATCTACAACTACTATCGTTTATTGAAATACATGGGTTTTATTAGTGAATCAGTGTTGTGGAACATGATGCTGTTTCCATGTTCATATGAGTTATATCTGGTGCCACAGAAACACTGAGAAACTGCAATTGGCCTGAATTCTTTACATATTTTGATAGGATTAGTGGTTCTAATGATGTGGAACATTTTAGATCAAGGTCAAAACACAGTAACGTCCCGTCAGAGAGTGAACTTTAATTGATTACCATTCCAACATTTATTTCAATATAAAGTAGCTCCTTGTTTTGGATAATCCCTTATGGTCAAACTAAAAAAAAAAAAAAAAAAATTAAAAGTAAAAATCTGGGTCATTTGGCAACACTAAATTATCAAATTGACTCTAAAATGTCCTGTCAGAGAGATTCTGAATAGCATGTTCTGGCCCATCAGTAGATGTTTCTGGTAGGTGGCATGTCTTTGAAGGTTAAATGTCCATCTGAGGGTGAGGATCGCCCCAAAATATTTTCAATTTTATGTCTTCAATGGATAAAAATGACACCTGTGACACAGTAACGGTCATGTAAAAGCACATCAACTGTTAGTTTCTATTTTATTCTATTATTAGCTTTAATTTTGGGGGTATTATGAGGAAAACTATTGAAAGACTGCATGATATTGCAATTTACAAAACAATATTTATTAAATGTCTCATATTATGTAAAGGGATTTTACTTGTTCACTGTGAATCTTTAACAAATCTGGAGTGGTGTGGCCTGATTTTAACTGTGATTTAATATTGTTTAAGCTCATTTTGCTTTATTTGTTATTTGTTGCTGTTTTAGTTTTAACTCATAACAACCTTTGGAGCGGTGACAACACTAAAACCTCAAATTTAATGGATGATTTTTGCTCTAATGAAGGGAAAAAGTCTTGAGGAATGACTAAATGAAGTTACATCCCTGTGATATAAGAAGTACACGTTCTGTTAGGGAACATTATGCTCTTTTATTATTGCTCCTTTACTTAAACTAACCTTGGCACTATCTTTTAAAACATGTTTCACAACCCTCAAATTATGTGACTGCATAAACAAATTTGTGTACACACTGTAAGAACTATGTGCACTCACTGACACACACACACACACACACACACACACACACACACACACACACACACACACACACACACACAGTCTACCCATCGCGTGTGACTGCAGTGCATAGGGAGGTTTCTTGGATGTTCAACATGTCATCAAACCTGTTTCAGCTCATAATGAGGCGACAGTTGGATTGTTATCAGGAGCCAAACAAAGGCCAGATTATGGCACTTCAGTGGGCTGCTCATGGACCTGAGATCAGCATCAAAGGGTCACATCCAACCCAAACTACCCACAACATCCCACAGATGGAGCTGATTATCAAAGCAGACTAGTGATAAAATATATTAAATATGTAAATGTTCATAGTACAATCAATATTATTCAAACGGGAAATTTTGATAATGACTGGAATAAGATGATTATCTTACCATGACCAGTAAAATCTGCTCTCAACTATCTAAAAACGCTGACATTTTTACTGATTACTGTCCAAAAACAGTTATGTATGTCAGGATTTAGGCTTGCACACATAGGATTTTAATTGTGTTTTCTACTCATGTTAAACTTTTTTTTTTTAGCATCATGTAAATATATATGTCAATACATTGGTGGAAAGCTGTGCATTTGTGAAATATTACTTTAAGAATCACTCTTAATTCATTCCACTGTACCATTTCCTAAACCCACATGCTCCTTTCTGCACTTTTGCTATCCCACTGAGGTCAAAACTGGATGTTTCAACAAGATAATCAAACACATCCACATTGAAAAACTCAAGAATTTAGTTTTGTATATCTTATGACTCAAAAAATAAATAAATAAATAAATAATATTCATGATAATATTTGAGATTGGCTGGAGAAGGGTGTCTGAATTTTTTTTTTCACTATCAGATAAGGTTCACAGCAGAACCTTTTGAGGACCATCAACCATGTGGAGACCCCAGGCCCATCACTGGACTCACTGGAAGGATTATAAGCAACCTCCACTATCTGGGGATCATCCTGAGGTTATTGAGATTTTTTTTTTTTTTTGTATGTGGGGGAGTTACTAAAACTGAGGGTTCAATGACAAAGGGTGCTGTACATTGAATACATAGTAAAAATAAATTACTACCTGTAAATTTCTGATATTGCACTATGTAGACGCCATAGACTTGACTTGACTTGATTTTTTTCCAGGGAAATTGGCAAATGTTTTAGAATTGCCAGAGGCTGTTACATGTGGTTGATGATTGCTTTTCCCACTGTCTCCAAATGAAATGGTGGTTTTCTTAACTTCCTGCTGAATCCCAACACACAAGGGGACCACTTGGAAAACAAGATGATATATCTCAAGGGCTTTACTGTACTTGAACATGAATGACACACTGTGACAGGAGAACGTTTCCAAGCCTGTTTATTTGGTGCCCTCCTTTTATTAGGTGGTATATAAACTATGAAATGCATCTACTACCACCGCAGTTGTTTATTGTTGCTATAATATTTATCAAAATGGCAGCTCCATGCAATTGTCAAATTAATTTAAAGTAAATGTAATAAATGTGGCAAATAGAAGTAAGTAAATGCAACATAGTCCAGGTTTTTTCATCAAGTAGTATCAGAAGTCAATGATATTGGCTATACTTTATAACTGTTTTCTATCCATCCAAAATGGCTTGACAGGAATACATTAGTCTCTTTATCAGTCCACACCTGTTGCTACAACTAGACATGACGTGTTTAATGGAAATACCTGAATACGATAGTGTAAAAGCTGAGAAGTCATGTAAATAAAAAGTTCACTCCATCAGAATGTATGTCGAAATATTGTTTCAACATCCAATTAAACACATTACGTATTATCTATATAGAAAGACACACCTGTTAAGTGTAAAAATCGAGTCTAATTACGATCAAATTTTTCCATTCGGATATTTCTAAAAGTACATTAAAATATGTTGATGAAAACTTGGCTATAATTGTCGGATTTTTTTTTTTTTTTTTTTTAAATGATGTAGAGATGTGACGTTATTACAGATGTTTGAGAGCAGGAAATAGTGTAGATTTTCCTTTCATATACAAAGGAAGGAAAATTTAAAGGTTATAATAAATATTGAGCTGAGTTATAGATTATATTTAAGCCAGTACTCAAAGGCTCCTTCTGTAATGTAAATCTACTGAACCTCCAGACTCTGTGCTTTCTCTTCCACTCTGCTGTCCACGGCAGCAGCGGCAGCAGCAGTGAGCGACTGCAGGCTGCAGTTAGTGTTTCAGCAGAAAGGCTGTGTGGTCCTCCAGTCTCCTGCTATTAGTTTGTTTACAGAAGTTAAAGCTGTGAGCTGCTGAGTGCCCGGGGCCAGCATTCCAATACAGTGGCTCATACAAGCATGCACAGGCACAATCTGCTACGCTGTTGTCTCAATACAATGTATGCAAACCCACAGCACTGAGCAGCAAACGCCCAGTGTGAACACTTCTATTTTCTTATTTTTTTTTTTTTTTGTGTATGCCTGCCAGGATCCATCTGGCATCGCCCCGGTCACCGTTGCTTCCTCTTTACCTGTTTATGATGATGTGCGTTTTAACTCAAATAAGAATTGAGTTTGTTACTAGTGTTGTTCGCAAAACTAAAAAAAAAAAAAGTAAAGTATTTTTGTATAACAATTCCTTCTGTTAATACTGATTATACTGGGGGAAATTTGGACCTAAAGAAAAGTTTAAAGGTTACAAAAATTTGTAACACGCTAAAATACCTATTTTTTTAATCAATATAATTTTATTAAGTATTTCCCACATTAAAAAGTCAACTACTGAGACATACTGCAGAAGTATAGGATGTCACAAAACAAACAAACAAACAAACAAACAAAAAAAAAACAAATAAAAATTAAAGGGTTCCATGATGTAGTTACACAATGACTTAGTCAAGATGCATAATCAGCTGTTCTACCTAAGAAATAAAAGAATACCATACCACATTAAACTTCCTCATTGATCTATTCAATTTATATCTAATCTTTTCAGATCTTTTTTAATGTCTTTTATGAATTTAATATATTTCTTTTGAAGTTTAGATTTTTTTTCATTTTATTAGTTTCTCTAACTTTTTAAATGTCACTTCTATATTAAAAAGACTACAACTCAATCAAAAAAAAAAAAAAAAAAAAAAAAAAAAAAAAACTGAACAAAATAAAGACAAAATTAACCAATTGGAAAAAAGTAGTTGAAACAAATTCATGTCTGGAAAAAATGTCAGGTTCTATTGTTGAACTAGAACAAGATTAGTCTGATTTTATAGTATTTGATTAAACTGTTGTTATCTTATCATTTTGATCATGTTTTTAGATGTAAAGCACATTGGTCTTCTTTGTGTTGTTATAAAGTGTTATATAAATGAAGTTTGACTGATTGATTGATTGATTGATTGATGGGTGTAACTAAATGCATGAAAATGCTTTTACTTTCAGGTTATCTCAGTTATTCTTAGATATATATTATATTTATTGCTGCAGTGACAACATTTTAAAAATAATTTGACTATAAGTGTACATAGAATCTATTCAATATGAGCTTTTGTAGCAATAAAATAAAAAATCATTGCTTAAAATATGAACTTTGCACATTGCTTTAACTAAAATAACTGCATCATGCATTTATTTGTTCTTTTAGTGACCCATAAAATGTTAGAGATCCATGTTGTTTATCATATATGTAATGATAAATATAAAACTAGGTCTATATTTGTTTCTTCCTTACAACATAATCATTGCGTGTTATCGTGTACTTGCGCTGTTGAACATAAACAAAAAACATATAGTGTAAACTGCAGATGATATCTAACTGTGCATGTAAAAATAAGCCGTTACACATGTATTTGACTGCACAGGTGAGATGTCTCACACCGATAGCCCATCTGACATTAATAGCAGGCTTGTGTGGATCGTATACAAATGAGTAATCATCCGCTCACTGCGACCAACTGTCACGTTAAAGTTCACCACAGAATAAATGAACTCACAGACTTAATGAAACGGCTGATTGATGAGATGACACTTGGGTGTAATTACTTATAAGTCTGACAGCTACTTGAAACTGTTTCAGTCGGGGGGG
>JAPSES010000258.1:3184673-3203961 GCA_029822895.1 Maxillicosta whitleyi
TTAGGTCAAGGTCAACCATCTTCCTTTCCGCCTTCTGCATGGACCCAAAGTACAATCATGCAAAGTTTGAATAAAATCGGAGTAATAGACTTAGAGAAATCCCAACTGTATTAGCCTAGAAAGTGGTTTAGTCCTTTCATAACTGCTTCACCATTTGGATACTCCAAAGGAATAAGCTTTGATTTGTTAGTGCCCCATTCATTTTCATTGTAATTGGTCATGATGGTAGGAATGTGTGCAGTATTGCAAACAAAACTAGCTCAGAATTCCCTTCAAACACACTAAAACGAAAGTAAAGTGGTTGAAAATACGAGTAGGAAGTAAAGATATTGTTAAAATGTAGGAAGTAAAAGGAAGAAGTTGGCAGAGAAATAAAGCCGGCAAAGCAGACACCTGAAAACTCTACTTAAATAACAAAATATTTCTGCCTTATCCACTTCCCACTGTTGATGTATGCATGCGTTATATCTCTAAATTCAGTCACTAAACCGTTGTTTGCACAGATAAACGTCCTTCTTTTTGATATCTCACTCTCAACAGTCCAGAAAGCACCTGAACACATGCAGCTAAATGTACACACAAATACCTGCTGTTTTGGGGAATGCACGACAAGCTCCATGCCACTCAAAACCTGCCTCTTATTGTGAGCTGTAATAATGCCGTGCATATGCAGAACGGGGATGTCGAGCACCCTCATTGTGCTCTTTATAGAGGCGCATTCAAAGCAGCGAGTCACTAAAGAACAGGCCTGCTGTAGATTAGACGCCGTTACAGCGACCCTTGCAGCTAATCCTTGCACACACTCCACCAGGAATGTTCCACTCCCAAGACACAGGCTGGGATTAAAGCTGGGAGTTATCGACATGTGTGGCACTCACACAAAGAGAGCGCCATTAACATAGAGAACGACATAAGCAGCTCTCTTTTGTTAAGGGCAGATGAATCCGAGCCATGGTGTCTGCATAAACAGAAGTCATCGGCGAAGGAGCAGCAAGAGGAGAAACCAGACAAAACGGCGGTGACGGGGAGTCGAATTTGTTCCCAAACTCCAAACACCACTGAGCCGTATTAAAATGACAAAGGCCGCAAACTTGCTCTTTGTTGTCATGTACCCTCATAAACTCAAAAACATCCTTTCATATTTACAATATGATTTTCCCAATTTCCCCACGCGGATCATTAAACTTTCATCCTTCTTATAATGTCTACGTGCATTGTTGATATCTCACAACAAAAACGACTCTTTGCACTTGTGTACACTCTGAAGGTGTTAAATAGTTTGAGCTTCTTGTTGATATTAAGTTCCAGCTTTTTCTTACATGATCCAAATCTCATGTTTTAAAAACTCTTGCTTGTATTCATGTCCCCTGTAGTGGCAGAAAATTAATAATAATAGTTTGGTTCACTCACATCCAAGAAAATCTCACTTTATCCATTAAAGTATCAATCTTTACTGACAGTTGTTTTGTTTTATGTATATATGTGTGATATGTTCCAAGTAAATCGTATGTGTCAGCTAAAACCGGTTGTGTTTATGGTAATAAACACAATCCATTGTTTTGTTCACTTGTTATACTTGTTATACTACGTGTTATAACACAAGTATATATGAATATACATATATATACACACAGTTGTTTCTAATGAACATTGAAGCCTGTCCTACTGAAATGTTGTCCATAGGTCACTAGAGCAGTGTGTTCTACCAGGTGTATCATAAATTATCATATTGTTGTACACATACTACTTCCAAAGTGGGAGGAGGTCTAGGTGGATATGGATCTGTGGTATAACAAACACAGGAGACCAGTGTTCCTGTCTGTTTCAAACCAAAAGTATATGTTAATACTTTATAAACACACCAGGGCGTTTGTTATTCATGGATAATATAACGTGTAATGGAACGTGTAACGTCATGTAACATTCTTGTGCTTACCTAACCTTCTCCATCTCCAACCAAGTTGTTTTTGTGTCTACTCTACGTCCTCCTACACCTACTCTACTCCCAAAGAGTCTAAATTTAACAGATGTTTTCTAAATTCGAACAATACTCATGCAGTCATTTATCTTGTGACCATTTTGTGCAGTGACTCTCTCTGCCTGTAGGGATGCTAAACTGAGGTGGTAAAGCCCCAGATCTACTTGTATGTACATTAGTGCAAAAACAAAGGATTGTGAAAACCCCATGCATTTGTGATACACTGGACTGAAAATCACTCTTAAGTCGCTGAATTCTCTTAACCCATGTGGTCCTTTCTGCATGTGCACTGTTCTATAGAGTAGGGGTTCCTGAGGTGGGGGTTATGGGAGGCCAGCAGGGGGTTGCAGTGGTTACAACTGAGCAAGGGTAGTATTGACGCAACTGTATATAGCAGGTATAACATGAATATTGTAAGTATCAAGGTGTATAGGAAGTGCTTTTACTTTGAAAGGGCTAAACTTTCTTCAATAACACACAATCGACAGCATGTCTGACAAACAGGTAAGGCATTGTTGTGCCAATATTTTTGACTAATGGTGTCACATTAATAATAATAATTAAAATAAACATAGAAATAAAAGGCCAATAAACATTGTAAAACAAACATATTAACCTAAATAAATATTAACACAAACCTTTCACATCAAATAGAACACAATTAGTAAAATGTCTAGCACCCACAATGCAATGCAAATATGCAGCAGTATCATTGCGTGACTCGTGTGTGCAATTTCTAAAAAAATGTTTCAGTCACTTCGGGGATAGTGGGGGTCGCCAGTGTCTGGTATTGTTACTTTGGGGGTCAGTTTGGGAACCAAGATAATGAAACACAGGGCATGATACGATGAAACTGTTAAGAATCTAGCTTTGTTTTGTTTTTTTCTAGTTAACAATAACAACAATTTGAAAAAATGATTTGCATTTGTCTGTATTTGTCTGATACAGCCACAGCTTTTCAAGCACAAACTACATTTTTCATGATAATATTTGAAATTGTGCAAAATTTGAATGTGTATTGTATATGACATATGAGAAGCATTAATAACAGACTTATTGTATCATTTAGGCGTGAGGATGTATTGTAAAATTGTTAATATCTGTACTTTGTGCATCATCCAGACTAAATGTGACACTGCTTGGCTGATGCAGTTGTTGAACAGTGTTCTATGCTGTGGACACAGTAAAATTAATTACAATTATGATGAAATAAGCTGGAAAAACAAAAAAGAAAAAATTGTGTATGCATCATTCCCCATCTAATTCTCTGACCACTGACTGCAGAAGAGACAGCAAAACTACAGGGTGAAATTAACAAAGTATAATAACTTCGTATAATTCATAGTTATTTTACATCATTAGGATTTAAATTCATTTACTGAATATTACACTACATCAGCAAGAGTTACAGAAAAAGTATATGGGATGGTAATTTTACAAACAGCTGCACTGACCATAGGACATGAGGCAGAGCTGAAGACGTTGAGATTTTATTTGGAAGCGATAAGAATGGAAAGGAATAGGAAAAAGCACATCAGGACAGCTCAGGTTGGATGTTTTGGGGACAAAGTGAGACAGGACAGACTGCAATGCTTTCCATGGTTATTGAATATATTGGTAGAAGGATGATGAAGATGACAGATATGATGCAAAGAGGAAGAGCAAAGAGGAGCTTCATGGATGTGGTGAAGGAGGACGTGCAGGTAGTTGATGCCGGGGACAGGTTCAGGTGGAAGCAGATGATTTACTGTGGCGACCCCTAAAGGGAGCGGCTGAAAGTAGAGATAAAACACTATGAACGATGTACGAGGGAGTGTAATCTTTCATTTATTTAATTCTTTTTAGCCTGTCTCTATTGCATAAGGAACATTTTGCAATGAACTGAATGAGTCATGACTTTCCAACCTTGTTATAGGCCCAAATCTATTGTAATTTGTCCATCTGCAAAAATGTGCTGCACAGAATAAAATAATTTTTGAGAGCTTATGAACTAAAATGCTTTATTTTGTTGCCAAATTCAGTTCAGGATGTTCAATTTGCATTTGTTTGCCAGTTTAAAAGTAAGCCTCAAAACATAAATGTTGAGCTTTTTCTCCATTGCACAATGTAATTATGTCCATCATCTTTTTTTTAATCATATGAATCTTTAATTTTTTTTTTTTTTTTTAGTTGTATAATTGCATAAATACATCAGACTTTGTATTATTGTAATGGAAATACAAAATTAAATTGCAAACTAATCATAAATAGGCTACAGCAGAGCAGCCACCTGATGGCTTTTCTTCTTTTTCATGACAAAAATGGCTTTAGGTTGTAAAGCTTGCCAAGCTCTGATTTAGAATAACTGAATACTTTTGATGTGTTACCTTTTTTTTGAATACATTTTTGTAGTCTTTCTGCCTGGGCCATATCAACCTCTACTGTATGAGTCCAGTCAAACTTGTACGCCTGTCACAGTCAGCGCCAGGCGTACAGATGGACTCTTCATTATGAATGTGTGCAACCATTCTAACTAATTAATCAACCGCCCATGTTTGTGTTGAACTCCTGAGGCTCAGAAAACTCCCAGAGTTTGGTGACTCATAAAGTTTGGCTGCAGCTGGATGGTTACAATGTGTTTTCTTCTTGTGCTTAGGCATCCATATTCAACATGAAGCCAGGCATTGTGAAACCTGGGAGTATCCCAGCTTCATTAATTCACCTCCCAGACAAAAGCGTGCATGGAGAGATAAATGTTTGACACTGTTGGGTTAGTCAAATAACCGACTGAGGTTACCTGAGTCATAGTTTTTAGCAGAAACATAACAGCTTGAGGTAAAGGACAACACAACACAAGCTGCTTAGAAGTACTTATATTAAAGAAAAGGCTGGGTTTGCTGCTTTGTTGTGTCAATGAACACGTCTTTATTTATTTAAATATAACAGCTGCAGTTGTCAAATATATAAATATTCTGGGCTCCTAAAAGTTTACAACCACTTTTTTTTTTTTAACTTAGTTTTTATTAGATTTTATTTTTTTATTTTTATCAGTACAATACAGTGTATGCATTTAAATGTAGTTCAATAAGTTTCTTTTCCTTTTTCTCAGCTACATGTGTATTTTTTTTAGAAACATCCATAGGCAACACAGGAAGGAATATAAAGAAAATAATAACAATAACAGCAAATAGATAATGTCCACTCCAAAAATAATGTTATATAGGTATAATTCCTATAATTTCAGAAGCAGGATGACAACATAGGCTTTTACATCACTAATTAGGGTCTTAGTGCCTTATAAAGATTATTATTATTGTAACAATGAAGATGACATAGATTCCCATCTTTTACTAAAGGTGACTTTCTAAAGCCTTCATGAGAATGTGATCTGTTCCATTTGATAAATATTCTAAATGTTTTGAATCCATGCATTTTATGAGGGAGGTTCTAGAGCCACTTTTCTTTCATTTAATTTGCTAAGTAATATAGTTGTGAATGACAGAAAAAAAAAAAATTCCATGCTGCTGTTAATCTTCTGCATCACAGACTGTGAATAAATTTTGCAACCGTGTTCTCTTTCTCAACTGGTTTTGTTTACATATTCGTGATCTTGCATAAATGACCAAACTTTCTCAACACATACACACACACTGAACAATCAGTTTAGCAACCTTTAGAGAAAAGATTGTTACATCAGACTCGGACTCTAATGGTGTTTTAATAGAACAACGCTTTATATCAGTCACTTCATAACCAGGTACAATTTGTATTAGACCAAACCACACCTCGATTTAATCAAAATCAAGGCTGTTCATTTGCTTTAAATTAATCATTAGCTAATCTTTTAATGGCGCAAAACCAGTGAAAAATTGCATGTCCATTTGGATCGACAAATAAGCCAATTAGTGGTGTAAGAACCACTTGTTTGGCTTGTAGTGTTTGCTCACCAAATATCTAATCTGTGTTTAAGTGTCTTTTACTGATTGGACAAAATGGAATGAAACTATGTAAACATACTATATTTTGCTATAGAAGCTGTGACCTTTTTACCTCTTTTGTTCATATATATTTATCTCATTAGCATGTTGTACAGATTTATTACCATCCAAATGTGTTTCCTGTCTGTTGACCTTTAACAGGGGAAAAGATATTAAAGCTTATTAAATGATTAATAGTTCTTATCAATTTTTTGGCGCAGAGCTACTGTGTTCTTTGAGCTTAGGGCACACCTAAAGAAAATGGCAAGGAAATTGCCAAAAAGTCTGAGTAAAAAAAAAAATCAGGCCAAAGGTGCGTCTGTGATAGGTCTTAACCTTAGTGTGTTTGCATGTAAAGAAATTATGCAACGTAACATGACCAGGGTTTTTTTGTGTGCTTTGTTGAACTGTTGGCTGCACAGATTACTGTAAAGTGATATCAGATATTTTGATAAGTTGTGAACTTTGTCATGTAAGGCCACAACCTAATTCATTTACAGACACTCATTAAAACCATTTATCATCTGTAAATGATAGAGCTGACACATAATGTGACCACATAGTGTATACAAGATTGTTTTATTGCACAACAGGGATATAGTTGATTTTTATGGTGTTTAGTCATAGATATATAGAATTACAATGGCATATTTTAAGCACTGCATATTTTTGAATTTATTTTTATTTTATTTTCACACTGATGTAAAAAAAAAAAAAAAAAAAAGGTAATGCAAAGTATTGTAACATTAGTAATGAACCTAAATATAAATCAATGTCTTTGTCGCTATAATCTTATCAGACCAGTAGCTGTATGTACTTTTCTGTGTCGGCCTTCTGCTGCCTGACTCACATTATAGATTAGTTAATGAACGGCTCTGGACTCATGAAAGATGGTTCACCGTTAACACAGCAAAAGTCAACCGACCGGCCCAGGCCAACACAGTGGCAACACACTCGATGAGGGGAAGAATTGCTCAATGTGCTGATAACACGGCCCATGTTATCTCCAGTTGATTGCTTTATAGCTGTGTAATCCAGGGGACAGTTTGTTTTAGAGCCTAGATGATCAAATATTTTTGCTTGTGCTGGATGTCACTGCAATGATCAGTGTTTATTTAATTTTTTTTTTTTTTTTTTTTTTTAAAGCAGGGTTTCTCATCATATATTGATTGTGTTATCTGTGCAAATATAATAGATGGTGGCAGTTCTAGTAATAAAGATTGATTTTTTAAAAAATGATCGCAGATGCATTATGCAATTCTTACTTATCGCTTTGTATTATTTAAAAGCAAAGAAAATTTTTTTTTTTTATTACAAAACCTGCCTAGTGATACCACATTAGTGGTAATAGGGTACATTTGGACCACTTGAGGTCCATCCAAACCAAGTTCTTGGATGCGTTCAGCATTTCGTTGCATGGGTAGGTTAACCATTCACCTATCCTCAGTTATTTATGCATTACTGTTTTAATACTATGTGGCAACAACCTCTTACCTGCAAACACACCCTGAATATGGCAAGTTTTGACAAAGACATCTGATTAAGTACCTTTTTTTTTCTGTTTGAGCTATTTTGTCACAATTTTCCACACTGTCACAGCCTCCCGTGTATGGCATCACCCAAAAAATAGTCAAATAATTTTAATAACTTTAAGCTGAACCACAGAACTATAGTGTATAGAACTGGACCTACAGTATCTATTGCACTGACACACTGCAAATAAAGAGTGGAGAAAAGTCTAACCAACTAACACCAACTACTCCACCCACAAATCCTGCAGGAAATGAAAACTTATTTGGCTACACTGTCATTATGTAGCCTATTACATGACCTCTGACCTTTGTCTCTGACCCTAACCCTACCCAGGACAGATCATTAGTTCAGCTGAAGGAAATATAATAAATCATTCAAAATACAGGCCAATTATTTTCATTTGCTTACATTATTATTATTATTATTATTATTTGGGCAGAGCCCTCACAGCCAGTGTGCCTCATGGGACAATGGTATCCCATGTGAATATGATACTCATCAGTTTAAAAGATCAATTTGAGTCAAGATGGACACAATTTGTGACATAGATACTAAAGAAACATCTGGTTTTGTGTTAATTAAATCAACTGTATTTCATCACATGACACTCATCATCAGCAAATAAACAGCTGATGCCTTGGCACATTTTACCTCAATCTTTGAGAAGGAGGTAAAAAAAAAAAAGTATTAAAAGAGATTAAATGTCCAGCCATGACATTACAGTGACTCTAAACAGATCATGGAGATAGTTACAATAACATCAACTGCTACTTTCTGCACTGGTAAAGTTATCTTTTACATTGACAAATAGCACATATGTACATGATACACAAGAATAACAATGAATTATCTGTTACCATTGACTGCGGTACAAGTTGTTTTTTTTCTAAAATAAGGTCCCATTGTGTCTGCTGAATGGAATGGTACTTTGACTAGTTAGTCAACAAACAATTCACAGCACAACATACAAACTCACCACTGTCTTGCCGTTGTAACAGTTTTTTTTTTTGCATAAATAAGAGAATTTCATATTGTTGACTTTGTACATAGTAAGCTATTCCTTTATTTAGTGTGGCTTGGTTCAGTTGAATGTTTCTGCTGTGTATATAACAATAAACTTGAGTCTTGAACATGTGAGCACACACATATCTTACATATTGACCAAGAAAAACAAGAAAAGACAAAGAAATTCAGCTCAAACTCCGTATGAAATCTTACCTCTCAGTTTATTCTGTGTGTCAATAAATGAAATTATCCAAAACATGTGTTGTGTCTTGTGTTTATTTGCATATACTGCTTAATGCAATGATAATTAATGCTTAGCTAGAGCCAACGTTCAACTGACTGCTGTGTAATACTCTCAACATCAAGCATGAAATCAGTCTATCATTTCATTGTGAGTATAGTTATAGTTGTTAAATGTATGCAAATTTGCCACCGCAGGAATAGTGGTTACATAACCTTCAAAACGAGTCACATCTTGTGTCATAATTGTGCTCTGAGGTTAAAACAAAAAGCATTTCACCTTTGTCCATGAGGTGAAAGTTCAGCAATATATTCATCTCTCTTTTTTTTTTTTTTGGTTCTTTTTTGAAAATTGATACTTTATAAATCATCTGTGCATTCTGGATCCTGGATCTCATCTAAAATATGACATATGAATATAACTGTGTTTACTCTCTTCCATTTTGAATGTGACACAATGTTGGATTTAGCATGCTAGCTGTAAACACTGAATTCATTTATTCACTCATATATTTTTAAACTATTGTAGATCAGCTGTGAAAAATGCATTAAAATGCACACAGTTGTGGGTGCAACTACAGGTGCCATCACATTTTAGAAATTTTGTCACAGTTATTATGAATATCCAACATGAAATAACAAACATAAGTCAGAAAATAATGAAAAGCACAATCTGTGTATTGTATATGTTGCTTTATGAGAAGTGTCCCAGTTTTATCTTATAGTTTAAGAAAAGTTGTGAAATGTCAGTTTACATAACAGGCCACATCCTGATCTTAATTGTACTGCTGTGTGAAGTGGGTCGTGCCTTCCAGTGTGTCATTTCTGTCCCCAGAGAGCTGTGACTCCCATTATCTAGGGCTCACTTGTGAGATCAAAGTGTAGGTCAAAAGTGAGCAGAGAGGAAAGTGAGTTCAGTAAGCCATGGGCCTCGTCCTACTGCTGGGAAACAAAAGAAGTACAATGAAGAGCTTCCTGCTTTCCAAAAGCTAACCTGACAAAGGGGAGGAAAACTCAGCGCATTACATTGCTTTTGTGTGTCTCCCTTTCCTTTGGGACCTACTGTACAGTAATGAACCACACAGTGTGGGACGATGTGCCAAATGGGTGGCCTGGGGCAAGGAACACCAAGAAACCATCAAGTTTGGTGGTTTGAGCACAAGCAGGGGGAGCGATTGGTTTGGTTTACATTGAAATTAAGGCAGAGAAATGAGAAACTGCTGTTTACATTTTAGGTGGACTGTTCTCTGTATTTCCATCCACACCCAGGGAAAAGCTAAGTCAAGGAGTTATGAAAAATGCATCTTGTAATTGAAAATGTGAAACATGAAACAGAAGTTCGGCTCGCTTTAGTTTACAACTAAAAATGCAGCATTATAGATTTGCTGAAGGTTATTATGGCATTCAGTCACCAGTGCATGTGAGCTTTCTACAAGGTTTCTATAACATAATTAACATACAGTACATACGTAAGAACACCGTTGGAAACGACTGCTGTGCCAGCGTTACTGTAGTAACTGCACTGCAGTTTTAGTGGCCGGGCATGTCTTTGTTTTATCTGTATATACAAAACACGCATAGCTTCAATGTTCAACATTTTCCTCTCTGCCAGGCAGTCACGTCTTTTATTTAATTAGCAGATTCTTCAAACTTAGAGAGATTCTTAGTTTATTTACATTGTGTAGAAACACAAGGAAAAGGTCTTTGACAAGAACTGAACTCAGACTTTGTGTTTGCAAAGAAAGTAAAATTGTTTCAATACAGAAGGCAGATAGCATTCAATTCAGTGGCTACACAAAGGTGTGCAAATATATTTAATGCATAACCATGATGTAGCAGGAAGACTGTATTCATTTTATTTTAGTCCTTCACTTCAACAGACTAAGCATTTTTATATCAACTAATTCAGTTTTCATTTATCATAGTGATGTAAATGTAATAGCTAAACCATATTAGACAACAAAACATAGAAAATTAGAGCACTTTTCATTTATGATTGTCTCTTCAGTTGCCTGAGATAGGAACTAAAACCTGTGCATCTGCCCCAAAAAAGTCAATTTATGATTAGTAATTTGCAAGTCTAATGATTTATAGATTAAAACTTTATAAAGACCTTCAAGCTGATTTAATATTTACATTTATTAACCAGTTTTTAATTATTTATTTAAACAAATTTAAAATTACATAAATGTGAATGATTAGAAAAACAACATGTTTGGGTGCAAAATCCCACTATTCAAATTTTCCATTTAAAACTTCAATGATGTGATGTAATGTGCATGAATCAGGTTTTAGTTTTGGCATCCAACTCAGGTGTAATGATGACCTTGAGCGTGTCTTAAGTAACAAGTCTCCACATACGTACTTTACATTCACACAGATCACATTAAACAAAGACATACATGTTCGTTGTCACTCTATTCCTCATAGGTGTGACATGGTATTAGTGACAAAATGCCCAAAGGCGTTGATCGACCTCAAAGAAGATTATGCAATAACACAGCAGTCCAGTGGGGGCAGATTTCACTCATGGAAACTGTAAACCTGTCATTTAATAACAGACAACAGAAGAAGGACAAAGAGGAGTCACTGGACTCATGTAATCTGCATCTGTAGATGTTTTCTGTACGTGTCAGTCTGCAGGTAAAACTGTCCCCTGGGGTTTTTACAATCAGTGTCAAACTGTAGGAAAACGAGGTCAGGAGAGATGTGAGGCATTAGGACACAAAGGCCATATCCCAATTCACCCTTTTAGCCCCCCCTTATCCCTACCCCTTAGCTATCTAAGCTGCCTTGCACTTCACACTACCCCTTGAAATGGAGCTGCAAGAGGGGTTGAAACATCCCCCTATGAAATGGGACAACCCTTCAAGATCTGTTATGTCATCAGCAGTCATCGATGCAGCTATAAACAGAAGTGACAACTTTGTTTCGGAAAGTATTCACCATGCTGTCAGTAGCTGTAGATGGCTCTGTTCCATGGGCTGTGGGCATCTTTTTTCAGCTATAGACGATAGACCACAGAAATGCGATTGATAACATTGAAATTTCACTAAACCATCGATCAAATGATTAAGATGTTCACGAAGAAAATATGTATTTGTGTGTTTCTTTCCACACTGCTGCACTTTTTGGCTGTATTTACCTCCATCTTGCCAATGATTCAAAAAGAATTATGGGAAATTTCTACTACCCCTCTGTTCGTAGTGTTGTCCTGGGGGCTATAGAGCCCTTCACCTTCGCCCTTCTTCTCCTCCATCTATTTGAGAATCGGGACAACACTATCTCATACGCACAAAAGGAAGGGGTAGGGGTAAGAGGGAGGGGCCAAGGAGTGAATTGGAATTGAGCCAAAGTCCAGGTTTTGAGTCCAGATTACACTCCTGCAAAAACTAAAGCACTTAAAGGGGACATATTTTACTAAACCCACTTTTATTAGTCTTTGGTTCATTTAGTTGTGTATTTGGACTTAATAGTTCAGAAAGTTAGAATGTGAACCCTCCAAATGCTACAAAACTATCTTTAAATTCATTTTTTTTTGGCAAAAACCGAGTGGATTTTTACAACCTGTTTTAATTCCTGCTTAATTCGTTACATTTTATGACTAGTTATGTCACAACATTTGCTCATATAAGGTCAAGACTTTCAACGGACATTTCTCTGAGTGCGACATAATTGTTTGTCAGAAGCAGTGGTTGTAGTTCAAACTGAAAATATGTCCAAACTTTGAGCTGATTAGCTAAAATGTTCAGCTGTTGGTTGAACGGGACAGAGGAGCATAACCAATAACCTGGTGGGGGTGGGGCATGAAGTGGCTCATGTGCATTTAAAGGGCCAGCGCTCAAAATGACCTTTCTGTTGTCATTACTCGGAAATAGGATTGAAGATGGACCTGTGGAGTAGAATTAATGAAGAATTCAGACCCAAGCATTGTATTTACAGCGGGGTCACCAACACTAGTCCTCAAGGGCTACTAACCTGCATATTTTAGATGTATTCCTCTTCCAACACACCTGACAGTCATTATCAGGCTTCTGCAGACCTTGACAATAGGCTTATCATTTGAATCAGGAAGCTCAGTTCCACACAACAATATGAAATAACCTTGGCTTCATGGAGATATGAATTATGGAGACATAATTGTGATGAATTCATTAAATGGTCCAAAGATACCACATATAAAGAGTTAAATAAATCTGATTAAATAAAATTGAAATATGCAGGTACTTATATTTATTTTTAACCTTGATCTTTGACATTAGTTTTCTGAAAATATAGTCAAATTGTTCGTCACTGTGCATCGGATTAACCTGAATAGTGACATCCTTGACACAACGATAACACAAGGTTCACATTCAGAAAGCTTTACTTGTGGGCTTCTATATTCATCTTACAAGAGGTTTCAAAACAGATGTTGTGAGCTTTAATTAGGACTTTGAACTGAGTTGCATCACATTAATCACGGTATTCCACCAACAAATGAAGACGGATGATGGATTGTCTTATTTAAACAACTGCAAATATATCCAAATCCTGCATTGAAGTCAAAGAAAACTAATGGCTGAACCGACGTTGGAGGGAAATGTTCAAAAACACACAAAAAACTACTGATATAAACTTTGGGATAATTACTTTTTCCACAGCAAAGCCTAAAACTATGCAGAGTTATTAGTTAATATGTCTTAAATGTAGTGTTAACAGTGCAGTTCCCTAATGGTAAAGACTTTTCATTAAGTTGAATAGTTTGAGTCAAACTGAAGATAAAAACCTGCCAAGGTAAATACTGATCTCAATAACTCTACAAAAACATGACAAAAAAAACCCTCATACTTGATGGATATGGCCTGAAATGTTGTGTGATGTGCTTTTGTCAGTAAGCCCAATACCACTATAATGACTATTATCAGTGTATCCAAAGTCTGATGTATCTTGTTCCTTTGTGCCACAGGGCTCCATTGTTCCCAGAAACTATTAAAAACACATTAATGACCCACATTAGATGACATGTTCCTTCATTTCAACGAACACACACACTCCACTTAATGGTGGTTTAATTTCACATACACCCTGATGCCTTCTGTACTCATCATATGTTTGTTATTCCACCCCTGAAGGTAGTCCCCCAAAAGTCATGTGTGCTGAAAACCTGCTAAAATGACAAACTAAGCTTTGTTGTTTTAAAAAGAAACTAAATATTTCAGATCTGATCATCCTCAAAGGGCTGTAGCTGTATATTAAAAAAAAGGGGGGGACACCTTCTGAATTAAATGACAGTATTTTTTAACAAAGCAGGACTACTAGAATGTAATAAAATAAATAAAAGTTAATAATATTTTTAGTGGCATAGATCCTGAATAAGCTGCCAGTTCACAGGCTGCAGTAGAGGTTATGTGACTCCTTAAAGGTTCAGTGTGTAATAGTTTGTGTCTTCTCGTGATGGCATTACAAATAGCAACAAACTGAATGTCCCTTGCACTGGAACTCAATTTGGTGAAGATTTAAAAGACCCTCATGTATTTCATATGCTAGATGCTACCCATAACAAAACAAGTAGAAAAATGTAGAAGAGGATTTTGAGCAGCCATATCAACATAGTAGTCTCCCTGGAAAGGACATTTTCATCCACAGGTAACAGAAATAGAAAATTTTTAATGAAAACACAAGGAATAAAATATTCCATTTCTGCAATTACACTGCATATGCTGACCCTCTAACTCATAAAGACCCAGTGCGACTTTTGTGCTTCTTGCAAATGAATTTTTCTGTATATTTACAATTTTTTTAGGTGATTTATCATTGTTTATTTTGTGTTTCTTCAGTAAAAACTGGTATTTTTCTATATTTAATTCACTGATATTGCAGATGTTCACAAAACCTCAGTGTAACACCAAATGTAATTATATCAGAAATAGATAAAAGAAAACTGTAGATGAAGTGGGGTTTTTTTTTGGTGCAAAATCTATCATTAATTGAACATAAATCAAGTTTGTCCATCCACTGTCATTGATCCAACTCCATGGATTTTACTGGTGAATCAACATTGTAGAAGATGTTTTTTTCCCCACATTGACTACAGAAACCTCTGAACATCCAAATGGGTCATATCTGATGATCAGGAAGAGATGACAAACTGCATTTTACACTAATTATTTAGACATATTGATAGGATTAGTGGATCAAAAATAATAAAGAGTGAATTATTTTACTCAACAGCAGATGTTTGGGTGTTTATGGGTTAATCTAACTATTTTTAATTTAATCTAATATAGCTTATTGGTGGTGCTGTTAATACACACTGCTGTTGGTTTTGCAGTGCACAGAAATATATATATGTGTGTGTGTAAATATGTAGGACATGTAACATGCATCCCTTCTAGGCTCATCATGGGAGTCCATACTATCCAAAACCATATTTTGGCACAATATGTGTCACAGTCATGTCTTAGATAGGTTTAACCCACTTGTATTTTGGACCATGTTAGCGTAGTAATGCTTGCAAAATAAACTTTTGATTCACTTGACTTTCTACTTGGTTCTATTTCATGCACAATATCGCATGGCACCACTATAGACACCTGTGTGATTTCTCCAGCACTTTAACTAGAAATATGTTTGTATGTGAAGTCATGGGGTTTTCCTTGGAAACACACAGTAACACTCATGCACAGTGTACCAGGTGTGCACACACTGGCACCTTGGATGACTGTGTCAAACTCTATCAAGGTGTTGAGCGTATGCCGACGGATGGCACGCAAGTTTATTTATATATATCATTTGTCTACCCCTGTAATTTTTTTTTTTTGCGTTGTGTACTTGTGCGTGCGTGTGTATTTATACGTGTGTGAAACCCCAGGTATGCTCTGTCACCTCTAATTAACTTAGTGGAGATGTGAATGACTCAGCAGCAGTTGACAGCATAATCACCTTGCGGCTCACCTGTTTATACGCGCAAACACTCACACAGGCTACTTAAGAAAGTCACACACGCATGCTTACACACAAAGTCGAGGGCAGGCGAACCTTTTGTGAACTCCTGAGAGAGTTCTTACTCTGCATCAGGGTGAAACGCTCTTCCGTGGCAAAGAAATGCAACTATAAAACACAGGCATGCCTTAACCCATCGCAGAATGCCAGCCGAGGTCGGAGTGTGTGTTTGTCTGTCTGTCTGTCTGATGTAACCTGGCAGCTCAGGTGCAAACAGAGGGCAACATACCGTTTAGAGGTGGCAACCCGCCGCCACAGGGAACTGAGGAAATTAACATTCAGGGCAGTTTAATCAGCAGCTATTTAAGTAAAACAAACCATAAACAGGCACAAACACACACCAGGAAATTATTTTTTAATTTCCGTGTTTACAGCCTTTTCTATTAATCTGAAACTCATCGTTGAGTCAAATGTTATTGACTTTCCACAGTAGTAGTTAGAGAGGCCGGGCTTAAAACTTGATGCTATTTCAGTAACATAAGTTCCCATACAAACATATAACATAGTGGTATATACAGTTATGGAAAAAAATAAGACACCACTGCAAAATTATCACTTTATCAGATTTTACCATTTATAGGTATGTGTTTGAGTAAAATGAATCATTTATAAACAAAACAAACTAATGTTGTAAGTTGGTAAAAGTTCAGACATCAGTATTTGGTGGAATAACTCTGATTTTCAATGACAGCTTTCACGTGTCTTGGCTCCACCGTTGCCGTTGGATGACTTTATGCAGCTCCTGGCACAGAAATTCAAGAAGTTCAGTGATGTTCCATGGCTGTGACCATCCGTCTTCCTTTAGAAGTTTTCAAAGTGGGTTCAGGTCTGGAGACCGGACTGGACATGAGGGTCTTCATCTGGTGGTCTGTCATCCATGCTTTTATTGATGTAGCTGAGTCCAGGAGCATTGAACTGATAGAAGAACCAGTCCTCAGAGTTTGGGAACATTGTCAGAGCAGAAGTCCAGTAGTTTTCAAGAGTTATTTTTAGATTACAGTTAGTTTTTTGGTACTAATAGAACTGTTTTTACCTATTGTGAGAAAATAGTCGTGGCCACAATAGTGGTGTTTTTATTTTCCCTTCTTAAATAAGACATAGATCAGGTGTTTATCCAGTAGAATAAGGTGTGTTTGAGTTGGAATTCAACAGACACAGGAATGAAACTGCTGTCATACGCGCACACGTGCTGATTTCACAGGAAATTGCAGTAGTCTCTTAATTTTTTACAGGGCTGTATGTAGACTCTAGGTAAATCTATTTGAATATAATGGGATAATGTTGTCAAACACATGGCCCGCAGACCAAAACGTGACATTAAAATGATCTAATTTGAGCCTGTGAGATGAATTTGCAAAGAGTAGAAATTACACAACAGACATAAACAGTGAAGGCATCACTGGGTTTTGTCAAGTTGTTTTGATCATGAAGTTAATAACTACTATATTTTTCACTCCCAGATGGCTGTTACTAAATGTTTTGTCTCTTTGTAGATTTATTGTCATCCGTTATCTGTAAAGTACACGTGTAAATGATAAGCTGAGGCATAATATTGTTAATATTGCACTTATTTTACTTTAAAAATGTCAGGTTGTTCACATTTTAGTGGGAGGATAGTTTACAAATGTAAACATTTTCATTATGCAATTTTACTTTTTGTACAAAAACAAAATGGTAAATTTGGAGTTGTCATTGTTTTGTAAGTTATTATGCCTGTTATTTGACTCGTCCCACCCATTTGAGATCATATTGACTATATGTGGTCCCTGAACTAAAATTAGTTTCACACTGCTGAATTAAACAAACTGGCTCCGTCTGATGAATTAGAACTGAGGCCCATATGTTACCAAGGCAACACTAAACTAACCAGAAACACAAACTGATAAAACAATGTAAAACATACTATGGATCTGTCTGAAATCCTATAATATGTACTATTTCATGTACCATTACATACATCTGTCAATGCCCATTTGTGATTGTTGTTGTTGCCACAGCTGTATTGTATTGGGGGGGTATGTTGCTCACATACTATGGGTTTCATACCACAGTTTAGTAATTTCCATACTGTTTTATCTCTCAAATTGTTATGCAAGTAAGGAGTTTTAGACACTGCCTATATCATATTTGTAGTATATTAGTGATTTGATAATTTTGTGGTGTTAGATTTAACATATTTAATAAGTGAATTGTATTGGTTTCAAAGATATTCCAATATGTGTAGCTTATGTATGGAGTGTTTCCACATGTCCGCGGATTGGGTTAAAAATGAAGACCTCTAACCTAGTACTGTGACATTCTATAACAACCGTACAATCTTCTACAGTGACTTATCTAGGTTAAGGTTGAACTATTATCTTTAAAACACTGAATGAATGTTTACACAGGAACGTTTGGGTTGAAACTCACTTTTGTTTTCACTTCTAAAGAATCCATTTTACAACAATACAATAGATTAACTTAGAACTCAAACTAAACTTGTCTGGCTACTTGTAACTATTATTAAACCCAACTGGATGGTGACTTTACCTGACGGATAGTGTTCTCATTGCTAAAAAAAATATTTGTTAACCCCGTAAAAATAAAGTTTCTTTACGTTTTATATGAACTTATCATATTTACTGTTATTGTTGGTTAAAACTGTATAATTTATTATTTTTTTTACATAAAATTATTAATTTACCAACTACTATTGTTTGTTTCTGACTTGCCCAGTTTTTAATAAAGTTAAAGGTAAAGAAGAAAAAACAATTCCTACATTGTCATTTTTTTATCTCATGTTTTTTCATTATTACATCTAAATATTAATATTAAATACTGATTGAATTAAAAGAAGCTGACATGACCACTCTGATGTTACTCAGCTGCTGTTCCAGAGATGAAGTTGGAGGTGTCTAGTAATTAAGTCTGACACCACTGTGCCATAAAACTCATTTATGGGTCAAACAGTCTCTGACAGCTGAGCATACGTATACGGTCATTTATTAAAAAGTCTTTCATAAGGCACTGGTTAGGAGTCAGTGGAGGCTAAATTGTTGTTGTTGTTTGTTTGTTTTTTTTACTCAAATGCAATGATTACTGTATATTTCTATTGTCGTAGTCAGTCATAGTTGTTACTTGCAGTTAATTTTAAGTGTCTTAATTACTGTTGAAACTCCTGGTCAATTTACAATGTGAATTGCTTCACACTAAATAATGACTTTATGTACCTTCCCTTAAGTGAACAGCACAAATAAAGGTTAGATGAACCAAACTGGAAGTGTGACAATGGGGAAACACCTCATAAATGTCAACTACACAGAAGAATAGAAGAATTGGCTCCCAAAAGTCATGTCATGGCTTAGCAACTGGATTTTGGCTGTTGACATCACTGTGTTTTACAGACAAAAATGACATATTTGGAATAAAGGGTGGAACTGGGGCCATAAGGAAAATGTTTTGTTTTGTTTTTTTTTTTTTACTTTAAAATGTATAAGTTCAGTGGAAGTCTATGGGAACCAGCACCTAGGGGTCATCTACCGTGGCCGGGAAGTGCAAACCACTTTTACATTTCACAAAACACATTAACAAGTTTGAAAACAAAATTACATGT
>JAPSES010000258.1:3204061-3215006 GCA_029822895.1 Maxillicosta whitleyi
AAAACACAGGACCAGAAGCACACGTGGGTAGTGAGGGTGGGTAAAGGGATGTGACACGCCCCTGCCAGGGCTGGTGCATGCGCAGCGCTCCCAAGTCCCACTCAAACAGCGTGTCTGAGAGGGGTGGGGGAGGGAGCCCTCGAGGTTGAGAAAGATGATTGTTGTGAGTTCGATCAGTCCTTGAAGAGTTCATGTGATGTGTGTGTGCGCATGTGTCCAGTCACACCCCCTCAGTCCAACAGTGTCCGGTTGTTATCAGTTCCGAGGAGAGACAGAGACAAACTTCTGTTTCGTCTGTTTACGACGTGACGATTCATTTACTTGCCAAGAACTTCTCTGATGAGGCAATCCTGTTTGGCTCACCGGTAAGTGAATAAAAGACGCATCATCTCTGTACGAATGATTAAATAACTTTAATTTACAAAGTTGACAAACATTGCCCTTACTACAGATTATCTTACATCGCTTTTATTTTCCTCGGTTTATATGTGAGAGTGACAGCGAATCATTAGCCTGACAAGCCGGACTAGAATTAGTTGCCTTGCCACATGTAGAGATTAGCTCTGACTGGAACAGGCAATATTATTACAGCGGACACATCAGAACATGCAGAGCCTACAGCAGGCTTTTTGTGGTATGGATATCTTTTTAATATCCAGAGCTGCCAATTTTTCAAAAAACCTTGGAGTGAGATTCTGTAGGACCTGACAATTACCAAGCCGCCCCCGGATATGTCCGGATGTGTCTGTAAAGAGGAGGATAAAAGCCAACGTGTTTAACTTTGTAGAAAGGACATTTATTAAAGTTAAGACCATTCAACTGGCATTAGTCTGCCAGGCGGCGGCTCCATTCCAAACATGGCGGATGCGTTCGTGCACTCTGTTGCTAAGGGCCTGCCCACCCTACATTGCTAAGGGTCCGCCCACCCGTGCAGTGTGTCTATCTATGAATGGGACTGAATGGGAGTGGGAAATGCAGTGAATATATTAGGGTGGGTTACAATGGTGCTCCTCAGCGCCATCTATCATCGCAGCGTTTACAGAGGAATGAATGCAGGCCAAACGTCCTTTGCCCAAATCAAATTTTTTTAAGCATAAGAAATGGATGTGTGGCGTGAGTGCGTGTGAAGACAGACAAAATTGTGTGTCACACGTGTTAGTTGGCAGCTCTGTATATATTATATATACAGAGCTGCCAACTTTTCATTTTGTTTTTGCATGAATAAAAGTGGACTTGAGATGAGATGTTTCAGTTGTTCATTTACAAGGTCTGGTGAAGTTTTAAAATATGAATTATCTTAAAATTTACAATTACAATGATTTTGTTGTTATGTGATTAACTATGTTTTGACTCTCATTAAAAAGGATACACAGTTCATCAGCCAATTTATTATTATTATTTTTTAGCAATAGTAGTACTAGTAATAATACTACTACCCCTAACAGTAATAATAATAATAATAATAAACATGGGAAAGTCATCTTATAGGTTATACATTCTGATATTGCATTAAAATCGCACTTTTAACAACTGTATTTTAAAATTTTCTCGGGGGAGAACTGCACCAAGATCTCTCCCTGACCATCCCCCCGGTTTGATTTTACAACTCAACCACTGCTTACAAGATATAGGCACGTATAGCATAAAGGGCCTTGCCCAAGGGCCCACCTGGGATTCCGCACCAAAGTCAGTGTGATAGTCAGTATGATATTGTCATTAAATAACATTATTTACAACATTATTGAGGAGGAGAATGATCTGTTTCTATAAATTCCCTGCTACATGTATACATGACCTAAATGTAATTTGTAAGTGTAATGCAGTTACATGTAACTTGTTCCTCCTTATCACAGATTATCCTGCAGCTTTTGCAGTATGGAAACATTTAGTTTGGGGCTAGATGAGGAGAGAAAAACTGTGCATCCTGTACAAATACACCTGGAGCACACCCAGTACACATGGCAACTACACTCAACAACCACTTAAAACACAACCAGAGAAAAGAGGTGTTTTCAAGCTGCTCTGATTCACCACACTCCGGTCAAGTCTATGACAATAACTGTACAGCAAAACATGAACCCACAATGTTAGTCTGTTTGATGTTCCCCGCTCTTTTTTCTCTTCTTTTTTAAACCTTTCTCTCAATAGAAGGGAGTCTGAAAGGCAGAGTAGAGATGTTTAAGAACACGGTTTGCTGCGGTAAAACCCATGGATAACAATAAGCGTTTTACACTGAGCAGGAATTCAAAGAACTTGAGGAGAGAAACACAGAGACAATACTTGGCTGTGAAAGGGTGACGATCAGTCTAACATGCTAAATCTCTGCCTTTGTGCCCTGAAGCTTTGATCCCAAACTTCCAGCGAGCCTCTTGTTAAGTCTGTTTGCTCTTATTCAGATATATTAAGACTTTCCATTATGTGCCGACTTCAGAAAACAGCCTGTGGTATTTACTCAAAGATTAGTTTACTTAAAAGCCCAAAAAAAGGTCCTGAAATCAGAGGGTAAAACCTTTCATTGACAGAGATGAGAGGTAATCTGTGCATGGTTGCAAGACTCTTCCAGTGTGTGTATATACATATTGTGTGTGCATATGGCAGTTTTTGTGTATGTCACACTGTCTTTTTTTTCCATTAGATAAATATGTATTGCAAGTCTCGGGCTGAAAAGATCAAGCATCAGGAGCATAAACTTTTTCTTTAATGCTCTGAGGTGAAAACAGCATTTACTGAGACACACATAACCTCTGAGGAGCTGACGCAGACCTGTCACACTTCTCTCTGAGTGTGTATATGTGTGTGTCTGCAGGAGGGGTGTGTACTTTTAAGGGCATGTAACTGAGGGTTTGTTTGGCTGATTTGTGTGCTTAAGCGCTGCCTACTGTGGATACCGTTCATCCAGCGAGCAGTCAAGGTTCATTCAGGTCACTGTGTTTCCCTGAGGACATGCGATGAACATCAGCGACCTTTGATCTTTACCCTTGTCATATGACTGACCCTACCAGATGATTGACCACAACTTACAAGGTATCTAGGTCACTCAAGAGCTTCAGAAATGTTAAAATTGCATTTTTTTTTTTCAAAAAAGAGGAAGAATATTTTTCTTCAACATTGCTGGGAAGGTCACATACACATTACAATAAAACAGATTTTACATATTTTACAGCAGATGCTTTGATATAGTAAACATCATTGAATTAAAACTGATCAAGATAATGAATGAAAATGTAATCATCATGGTAGTGTGTTATATAGTAACGTGTGTGTTTGTTCTGTGAATATGAGCAATTGATTGAACAACACTGGTCTACTCGTCTTTGTCCACATACTACATACCATGTATATGATGGTATGCATGTGGACACACACACACACATACCTCAGCCATACTCACCTGTCCCATTAGACTCCCCTCCCATCTCAGGCTCTTTGGAAGGAATGTGGGGCAGTGAGCGACGTCTCAGAGCGTTTCTGTCTCTCAGGACTTGACAGACTGTGTAAATACAGCAGACAGGTCAGAGACATCAGTTCTGCTGCTACGTGTAAATAAAGGCTGCTGTTACATATCACACTGAAGCTCAAGTTCTGTAAGCATTCATCATGTAATATTATGTTTACTGTGGATTCCATATGTGTTGAAGAAATGAGTTTCAGTTTGGTCCATATTAACCATATTCTTTAGTATTTTATTGTATTTTAGTGCATGTTAGTGTGTAAATATCTATATTATAATGCTGGAAGGTCTCAAAGCATCTGTGTATGTATGTGCGTGCGTGTGTGTGTCTGCAGAATTCTGAGAAATTGAGACATTTTTAACTGGCCAGTTTGGTCATATAGTGTTTCTACAGTTGAGGAATAATCCTATCTCCACATGAAATATCTCAGAAAGTTGATTGGACCAATATATTGGGAGATATTAGTAGTTTTGGAATACAATAGCCTTACGATCATGTTGCTATGCCCACGATGAATGGCAAATAGTATAGTACCACACTGCATGATGGGAAATCAAGTTAAAAACAAGAACAATGCATTTATTAACTTCAGTCCCCAGGTATCGGTATTAATAATGATCCGTAGTTCCCCAAGGGTCAACACACTGTATTTATATAAGTATAATGTAAAAGATACAGACTAATTACATAATGCTCAACAGTTTTCAGCAACCCAAGGAGCTGTAAACACACCATTTGCATGTTATGACCATCATGATGACTATAAGCAGTTTCCAATTTCAGCATCTAGCAGTCACTTACAAACATTATCACTGATTTAAATATGGGATTTGAGGACACCCAGCTCTTCTTTTGCCATTGTTTTGGCAGCTCCTTAAAATATACCAACCCTGACACCTAGAAAATGACTTAATCTTCAATGAGTTTTATTCTAAGCAGAATGTGTAGGCATTAAATTCTGTTTGAACAAACATTGTTTCAGGTTGCAAAGATACAAATGCTGAACGCCAATAGAAACAGTTTTATTACATGAACGTTAATTTCAGGAGACTCTTTCAATATGCAACTTTATTTAAGAAAACATATGGTGAAAATGGATAGTTTTTTTTTTTTATCCTTATGAATCATACCATCAGCTACACATACTATGTCCTTTTAAAATATAATTTTAAAAGTCAAGAAACTTGCAGTTTGTGATAAAGATAGTGATGTGTATCTACTGAGTTCCTTTCCTAACACCACAAGAGCCATTACATTGGCACATTTTACCTTTAAGAATAAGGTAAAAAACAAAAAAAGGATCAAAAAGACATGAAAATCACTGTAAATCTGGTCATATTGTAGCTACAGAGACATCCTTGGCGACTCAGAACAAATCCTGTACAGAGACAATTACAAAGACATTACTTATGTGACTTTTGGGTGTGGAGTTTGTCTACATATGTATTTCTTAGAATAGCAATTTAACAAAAATGTGACTGTTTACTTGCAAATGTACATATTAAATTAATGTACAAATGATGGCAAACTATTTTTCTTTAGTCAGTGAATCCAATAGAGTTCATTCCATTTATTATACTTTTATGGAAAGTTGAAAATTGTCATATGTCCAAAAATGGGAGTTAAATGACAAAAAGACAATGAACTCACCAAAAATTAATGGGTAATTTCCTGCTTCTCTGTCACATAGATTCTGTCACTGTCCCAAGCATTTAGAATAGGACTCCAGCAGATTCCTATTCTATTTATTCAAATACAATGACAAAAGTGAACATGAACACAAATTATGACAATGGTTCATAGTCACCAAAGTAAGTATTAGACCCATTTTTCTGGTATTAAAATTTAATTTATGTCCCAGTAGCACACTGTCATGACATATCGCAACAATAACCTCAACTAAAGGAGCTTAAAAAGAATGGAAATAAGGTGAATGATGATCAGGATTAAACAACATAAGTTACCAGCCAAAAAAAAAAAAAATCATATTGGATTCTCATCCATCTTTTTCCATGCCATTTTTACCACTGAATGGAAGAAAATTTGGAGGAAACCAAATTTGTATACAATAAATACAGTGATATTTCAGTTTTGTACATATATTAATTGATCAATGAGAATATCCATAACATAACTTGACATAAACGTGTGTTGTTTAGTCAGATTCTTACATATAATAGTTCAAATAGATATAAAAAAAAAAAACCAAAAAATTCAGATTTTTGATAGAAATTGACCTTAAAAAATAAATACAAATTAAGTCATTGTGAACATGTTTTTACAGCATCTTCACTCAACTACTGATGGATAACAGATTCTAACAAACAGACACGGGTAGGTTCAGAGGCCACATCACTGATAATCCTTTGTCATAATTACTATGACACCAACATTGCTCTTCAGCCTCTAAGACTGGCTGATGACCTTTGACCTGGAGATGATCTGAGATGACCCTGACTGACTTTGTTTGCTTTGTAAAGCTGACATCAATCAGTTTACTGAGAAAGAAGAGAAGGAGAAGAATGAAATAAAGACAAGCTAAAACACAGGAAAAATTCTACGTATTGTTTGTAAAGGCAAACATAGAATTTGCTTTAAATAGATTACATCCGGTTTGGTGCTGTTGACATAGAAAATGACTAAATGTTTTAGTTGAACAGCTGGTAAAGCTTCCCTACAAAAATGTCAAGGCAGCTTACATCACTGTTTTTGTAGTTTTATTTCCCGACTTGCTTTAATGGTCATGGGCAATAAAACACTTCACTATAATGGTCAAATAATAGTCCCTCGGGAGATTTACACAGACTTTTTTGTGATAAAAGGACTACAGGGGTTTTGCATTCAATATCTCACTCATATGTCTGCAAACTTTAGTAACAGTGGGGTCATAACTTAAAATACAGCGTGACCTTTAGTATTTCCAGCTGCATAAAAATCATGTTACCCTGCCTTTATATAACTCACACACTTACATTAAATCAGGGATTAAAAGTCAGCCACAGCCACCCAGTCTGACATCATTTATAACTACTTCCCATACAAACTTTGAATGCCTTATTTATCAACTTTCATCCAGTCACCACTATCATGGATGACTACAAACACTGTGGATGTCTTTGATCTGAAAATATAACTTTATTAGGATTTGGGTGGAAAAAGGTCAAGGGAAAGAAGACAAAGATTGAAAACACACAAACAGTACATGACGCAGAAGAAAACCATGTTTTTCTGTGTGAAAGACAAACTGTAGTTCATCCACTACCAAATCCAGCTAATGTCTTTGCCTATAATGAGTACATTTACATGCACACCTTAGTCAAGCTACAACCATAGCTCAACTAAACCATAGCATTGCACTGCTGCCTTTGTCCCAGTCTACCATCTATGGGTGTGTAATTAATTTATTAGTAAAAACATATTACCTCCACTATGTTAGGTGGTGATATGTACTCTTTCAGATTCTTAACTGAGGCCGTCACAGCCAATAATGAAGTAGCAAGTCGTTAACCCAAAGGTAATCTAGCATGATGATGGACAGCGTTGCAAATTTGTACATGGTGTACTTTATATCCACTGTAGTATTTGTGCAGGTGAGATGCATGTTCACAATTTGACACAGAACTCTAGCACATGTGCAGAACATCTCACCTCGTTCTAGTCCAACGAGCCCATTTCCATGCAGCAGTCAACTGACTTTCAATCGCATTATTTAGGTGTGTTTGTCCAACTAGATTAACTTTGAATTGAGTCAAGCTAACATGTTTACATGTACTTACAAGTCCAGTTTCAGTGGGACTATGCAATAATTAGTGTTTTTAGTTGCCATTTAAACCCAATGATTTTCAACTGGATCTTCATCAATTTCCAGCATCAAAGGATTTCTACTGACTTATCTCTGGAACATCAATGTCAAAAGTCAAAGCTACACAAGAACCCATACTGTTAGCATCAAGAGGTCATAGCCGAAGTGGCAACATGTACTGATTTGGGTAGTGATAGCAGAACTGACCATTTCCAATTAGAAATGAAGTGATACAAGAGCGCCTTTTACACAGCACTTCTGTTCCTGGAAAATTTAGCCTTTATTCTAGAACAACATCTGTGTACTGTAAATTAAATGGTGGGATCATTTGGTCCCAATTCTCTTACAACTCTGTAACGCCTCTGGAGGCAGTAGCAGAACTGTGATAGGTGGAATCATTATTCTGGAACACTGTGTTAAGTAACACCTCTTGTGCCACAACCAAGGTGTGACGTTTTGATGACATATTGTGGGTGCGACACCCAGGGTGGGGGGATTTAAAATTGAGTGTGGGTCATTTACAGTAAACAAACATATTAACACGATCAGAAATATGTCAGACTGGTTAGATGCAGAGATCCACAAGCTGTTGTCACTAATATTTGCTCCTCCACTGTTGTTTTGAGAGCCAACACTGATGTGCACAAGTTGTACTGTACGCTGCACTGCATCATTCCCCTTTGATTCCAGAACGTAGGTCCACTGTGTAGTCCAGCCTGTCTCACCTCTGTTACTCCTTAGCATGGCTGTGGAAATTGGTCAATAGTGGCAAAAAGGTGGGATCATCATCTTGCCTTTTTTCCAGGATCTTTGTGTAAAGGTGGCTAATGATAAGAGCCCCAAACATTTGTTGAAGTATGGATGGTCCAACTCAAGCTGCTTTACATATATTCATGCGAAATTATGGGTTGGTGTGTCTCCATGTGCAAAGTGCAAATAGGAGATAAGCGATCCGGTTCTGAGCCAAGCCAGGCCTTCATCCTGTGATGTAACAGCTAATGACAGTAAATGAGTGGAGCTCTTTACTTGGGCAGATCAGTGGCTCCCAGAGGAAAAGAGCCCACGGTTCACTCCGAGTGCCGTGTTGTTGTTTCTAAAGTGAATGGAGTTTGTTATCACAGCTTGGCCCACCTCCCTCCCCCCAATCTCCTCTGCCGCTCTGCAAACCCCTGCTGTGTTTCTCATGCTAGACATCACATGCCTGCACACACACATACACACACACACTTATGCGAAGGATGCATGCTTACACGCATATTTCTGGCACAACATGTTATACATGAACACACGAAGAAAAATATCAGAAGGTGAAGCTGGTGTTTGAGGTTGGCGTGCGACTCCACTGATACCGCCATGATTCTGCTTACATGTTACTTATCTTATCAACTTATCAGGTGGGTTGACAACAAAACACACACACAAGCACACACACTGTTTTTGGTATGCACCAAAGTAACCACTATTTTGGCAGGTGTTCCCCGGTTTCCTGAATCATGATAAGATAATCTTCCTCTTACGAATGCAAACACACACGAGGCAGAGAGTACCATATGGATTTAGTCAAATAACCAGTCTTATTATAATTAACTAAAAGGGCAACTAGCATTGAAAGAACCTAAAATCCAAATAAAAACTATCATGAACAATGCACCTCTAACGTAAATGCCATATCACTGCAGGTGAAATCGGCATTTTCAATTTAGACAACTTATATTTTTGGTTTAATTTATTTATTCTTGCTTATTACTAAACCCTACTGTAGGTTAATTTTATGTTTAAGTATAAAATGGCTTTGTGAATGAAATTACTTATGTAAAGTGAACCCCTACATTTCAAACATATGTATCAGATGTGGAGAGGAAAAAGAAACATCCATCCATCCATTGTATTAGAAAATATTCAAGAATTAAGGAATTTTGGCAGGAAGTTGGAATAGTAGTGGAGCAAATTCTGTCAGTTAATATTGATACGGAACCTAAACTATTCATTCTGGGCATCTATACACAGTGATGAAGGACACGACATTAAGAACAGATCTTTATAGGTGTGTTTCTTACAAGCCAAAAGTGTAATTTCCTCAATGTGAAAATGTACAGGTCAACCAAAGATCAGACAGTGGCTCAAGAAAATGTCCCTTTGCTTGCCCTTGGAAAAACATTCCTTGTACATTTAAGGGCAAATGAGACCAATTTTAATGTATCTGGGACCCATTTATAAAATATCTGAGGGACAAAGATTTATCACATAATTTAGATGAGTCACATTAATAGAGGTTTTTTCTTCTGTGGCTGTACTAATATCAGAATCCCTATATGTAACCTTTTCAGATGAATAAATGAAAGTTGAACTGTATTAATATGAAACATACTTTCACTGACATTTCAATGGTGTATTAGTATGTATATGTATATATGTCAATGTATATATTGAACATATTTATATTGAAATCTCGATAAACAAAATATAGAAAAAAATTACCCAAATAGCTCAAATTTATCTGATATGAAAAAACAAATGAGACTAAATAAATTAAAAAAAAAATCCAAATTAACAAAAATGTAAAACTATGACTTTATAAATAACTTAACTTTGAATAAACTTACATTCAGATACTAGGAATTATTTTGTTATTCATTTATCTGACAAACTGCATTGATATATCTGGATGTTCTATATTCAGTGTATGAAGGCTTAAAGCTGTCAAAAGTATTTAATCTTGTCACATACCAACGATTTACCAGCTCAAAGAGGCTGTAGTTCATGAATACTTTTACTTTTGATGCTTGAAGAGACAGATGCTGGTTGGAGCGCAGCCAAGCCTTGGCTGACTGTAAAACACACTCTGCCCTAAAAAGAAAACAATAACATCAACCAGTGGAGCAGGTGAGTCGCTGCGTCGTGCGTCACTGCGTCAGAGCTGCAGCAACAGACTTCTGCCGTAAGTCGACCAGCCGGAGGAATGTCTGGCTCCGCATACCAGTCTGAGCCGGCATACGTCAGGAATAATGATTTGTGTGTGTTTGTGTGTGCGCATGGCAACTGTAGTTCACAAGTGTGTACTCATTAATACCCGTCACTCTGTTCAAAGAGAGGCTCAAATGGCAAAACTGAGAGATCAGCAAGATGTGTTTATAGCCAAGCCTCAGTCTGTTCCAATAGTTTAACTGGATGCTAATAAGATAGTAAATCCCTTAATACAACTGTAAAATAAATGCCAAATTAACACCAATAGATTGATTTTATTTAGAGTTGATTTCGTTTGTGAAGTTATGGTGACTACAGCTTTCGTAAAAGTCATGTGACTAGTGCGTAAGATCATTGATATCTTTATATGAACACAACAGTACAAGTCACCTGCATCTTTCCTAAGCAATTCTTCCAAGTGTTGTTTGTAGACTAGGAGTGTCAAACTCATTTTAGTTCAGGGGCCACATTTAACTAGCCTGGTTATCATGACATTTCCAATTCCATGCTGGCATTGGGTCTGGTCAAGCATAATGAAAAAGCTGGTTCTCTAAAAAAAAAAAAAAAAAAGAGCGCTTTTCAAATTTGAAGTATTCGCTTCCTTCAAAAGTCTCAGTCTGCTATTGGTCAAAGCCAGAAAAGGCGTTGTTGAAGCTTAAACCAATCACACAGCGCTTTCCTCTGACGTATGTTAAGCGACAAAAACAGCTTGAAGGAGCCGGCTAGC
>JAPSES010000258.1:3228394-3244201 GCA_029822895.1 Maxillicosta whitleyi
TAACTTAATTATGGTATATTTAGTGACCCATTGTTTTTATCAAATGTGTTTTAAATTGGATGTTTGTCTCTATTTAGATGTATTGCTTTTACTGGTACTCTGTTTTTATTGGATGTCCTACCCCAGTGGATGTATGTTGTCTTAATTATTGCTATGCACTTTTATTTTGTGGCACCGTTATGGGTAAGCTCCACCCAGTTTCCTTGTACAATTATGTGCAATGACAAATAAACTTCTATTCTATTCTAAATTCCTCATTTTTTCTCCATTTTATGTCAATGAACATCTGAGCTCAAATTAATCCTGTGCAATGTAATGAACATTGCTTTTTCTGAACTTCAGTTAAACTGAGTTCAGTTGACTTGAGTTAAAATGAATTGAACTGAATTGTATTTTTGTTGTATAGTGCATGATTATCCCAAAGTATTGCACAAATTCACCATGTAAATTAAATGATGTGATTCAGGTTATTGTAATGTATTTATTGTGCATATATATTTTAGAATGCCAATGAAAAAGCAATTTATTGGACAGCTATAGCTCTAAATACTGTATGTTTGTAAATTATGTAATTTAGGTCAAACAAAGTGCTGCCATTTAATGTTATACTCTGAGCATCTCTGTAATAAATGGAAGTTGTTTTTTTTTTAATCAGCATGATATCAGTATTAGACAGTTTTAACTTCTCACAGCACTAATGGCATGGACATATTTGTCAGCTCTTCACAACTGCACATTTTGTTTGTTTTCTGCCAAAAAACACCAACTCAGTTTACACTATACCTAGTGGTTGAGAAGATTTCATTGTTCAACTCTTTTTTTTTTGGTTTGGTTTAGGTGTTGCAAAACATACCAAGACTTGGTTTAATCCTGTAAAAGTCTCCACCGATGTGATGTATTAACATTTAAAACAAATCACGTCTTTTCCTAACACTAACCAAAGCACTTTTAATGCATTAATCTAAACACCTTCAGGAGACGGGATGCAAACTGTTCACTAGTGGAAAAGTCCTGGATTTAGTACATCTGCCATCCACCCTAAACACCTCCAGTCTAGTGAGGAAAAAGTACATATCCTTCAGTGGAAAACTGCATTGAAATTACATGTATGCTGTGTTAATACACAATAGCAAAATTTTATTCTCATCATAGGTTTTCCTCATTTTGACTGAAATTGATAAATTAAAATTTATATGTACATTCGTTGTGTTGCTGAAATCATGTACTGGGACCAAACTAAAACTTTTATATTTTGGTGCAGTTATCATTTGGTGCCCAACAGTCAAAAACACTATGAATCAGATCCTCAGAGCAGTAAAAGTTCAGACATAAAGAGGAGATTGGAGGTTGTGATTGCAGTGGCAAGGCTCTTGAAGCGGCGCTCGGTCCGCTCGCTCACACATGGACCACCTGGGTGATCTGTTTATGGAAGCCAACCCTGCTTCTGGCCCTGAGCGCATTCGAGCTATTCATGCCTGCTTTGTTTAAAGAAAGACAATTTATAAAGTCTACTGCACAAACAGTATGCAGATTAAAAACAGAATGACTCGTCCAGTGAGACCGGCGTTTTCGATGTGAACATAGGCCAGCTCGTTCCTATAACACGACCATTAAAGGTTTATTCCACTGTTTTGGATTAACATCACTCGTTTGGTGGATTACATATAAGAGAAACCTCCTAAATCTCTACAAATCTCAGAAAATGATTCCATGTTCCGAGAGGAGGAATCTTTAACTACATTTATTCAAGAGCCAGAATTCCTCTATGTGTACAACCATAGGGAAGCAGACTATGAACTATAGATTTTTTCTTCTTAAAACGTAATTTGTCTCAAATATTTTTGCTTTCTTACAAAATTAACATTATGTTTAGTATCGTATATCAGTACCCCCCCCCCAAAAAAAGAAACCTATAAAGATGACTAGATACTACTTTATGCTGACCTTGAAACTCTTGATGATTAAAGTAAAAAGTAGACAAGTAGAACAGTGAGAGAAAAAACTGCACACACAGGAAAGTTAAATAAAATGCTATTTCTTGTTTCTGTTATAGCAGTTGCATTCTAAATACATGGACTCACACTGCTGTAAAAACAATATCCATCCAAAACGCATGCCTGTTCATTTGATCTGTGTATGTTACTGACAGGTGAGTTTGTGTGCGTTTTTCCCTGGTTTTTGTCTCTCAAGTAAAAGAAAGTAAAAAGTGAGAAAAGCAGAAAGAGGAGAGGTGTCACAGTGTGTAGTGTTGTTAATGGATAAATGTATAAACTTATCGCACAAAAGTTGGATGGATGACACCAACATCCCAAAAATGGAAAAAAGAGGGGAAAAAAATAAGGAATATAGAAAATAAAAGTAGATGTCAGGGTTTCCGCAAGTAAATACACCACCACACACAATGACTTGATGACATGATTGACAAGGATTATTATAATAAATGTTTCATACCTAGCATACTTTTATGTACAGCTGGAAATATAATTACAGAATTGTCAGAAAAGATCAACATCAACACATTTTATCAACATTATGTAATGTATTGTTTTACTTTGAAATATGGTCCAATGTCAATCAGATTTTTTTTAACTTTCTATTGTTTTATTTTTGCAGTTACAGATCAATCTGGAAGCTGTAAAATGATAATAGTTGGTCTGGTGTGTTTGTGACATGAATATAAGAGTCTTTATGCTGTTATTCTTTGAATAACTTTTATGATGCAACTACTCTTTATATTCTGAACAAATAGACACTAATAATAAGAGAAATGCAAAATGAATGCTGTCAAGAGAAGACAAAGAAAAACACCCCTGTACTCAGTAGAGGTGATGACATTTCATCACTTTCATTTGTGAGAAAATTGCCAGAGATGGGTGACGTATATTAACAAAACACATACGTTGATAGAGTCTGGCTGATGCATGACTGAGTCACAAGTATTTTCTCGAATTGAGCTGCAAACTTGTGACTGACTTGACTTGTCCTGTTTGAAATGTAACTGCAAAACTCATATACTCCATGAAGTTTCCCTTGGCAAAGCAAATTTGCTCAGCTTCAACAAGCAGCCAGACTACCATTCTGCTGTTATGATGCTGGACAAGATAAGTCAGACAAAAAAAAGGAAATGTAACTGCAAAATTGTCAGAAAATATCAACCTCAGCTGATTTTATTAACATTACGCAGTTTCCTGATTGGTGGAAAAAAGTGGGTATTGGGTCTCAACACTTGCAAAAGAGCCAATCCTCCATTCCATATATTGTGATAAAATGAATATATTCCTTTTATTTCTTAAACCTTAGGAGTTAGAAAATGTTGGAATCAAATTTAATAAGTATCACTGTCAAAATTAACACGTTAATACAAATTAATCCATCCCCATGACTAATTTTATTGAACATTTTAACACAATTAACACATCTGCAGTGCAGTACGAGTCTGAACGTCTCTTCCAATACATTTCAGGCAGTTTGTCTAAGTGAAGTTTACGTCGCACATAAACAAATAGGCAGTCGATCCCATAGCGACAAGCAGCACAACCAACCAATAAAGATGGAAGACACTAAACAGTACGTTGGCCCTCTGGATGGAAATATGAGAATAGAAAACCCCATCATGGAACAGTCAACCAACATCAAGTATTATGCACACTCTGCAGGGGAGGAGGGTTTTTTTTCACCGAAGCACTTCCAACTTAAAATACCACATATATCGCGACTCCGTCCACCACTGTTCCATGTGACCAATGTCAGAAAGTGAGTTTGTCTTAGTAGCTGGTTGAAAGAGGAGTAACAGAGTTGCATTAATGGGGAATGTTTATTTAAAAAATGAAACAAAAAGTTATTAAATTGTTTCATGGTGTTTTATTGAAACTGATGGTGTTTAATAAACATGTTAAGTGCATATATGTTCCCTTCTTTCTTGGGTCTGTTCACTCATGCAAAATGAAACAATATAGATTAAAAATGAATGATATTTAATCATGATTAATTGAAATCAATCTAGAGAAACCCTGTGATTAATCTGCTTTTTAAAATGTAATAATTTGACAGTAGTATAAAAATATATTTTAGTCCTTCACAGGCTCAAGACTCAACTTGTAACCTGCACAAACTATTGTGTTTATTTTTTAAGTTAGAGAACCAATAAGATGATAAGCTTGTGTGTCATATCCTCTCTTGTTCCACATAAATACACTCTTTCTTTAACTTTTTTTATCTGGATCTGCTCAGCCCATACAGCACATAGCCTAAGTAGCATTTTTCTTCATTTATTAATACTCTGCATACCTGATGCGAATCATTGGCGGGCTTCCAGCTGACAATCACTGTACAAAAGGAACATCGTATAAACTGTGATTTAACGGAGGCGGAGCAGGCATTACGTGTGTGTGTTTTTCGTGCGAGGCCAAAGTGTTTCCACAGGTTAATTTGTAGGGAGCAGCTCCCGCTGTTATCACGCACTGGAGCACTTTGTTTTGCTCCTGCTGTGAAAAGTGTTTTCCAGCTAACCCAAACACAGTCTATAGTAACAGTGATATTATCCACCTGAGCACGCGGGGCCCACCTGCAGGGCTCTGACACAGCGAGAGAGATGTTTTACCTCGTCTGCACGAATGGGCCCGGAGCAGAGGAGGGAGGCGTGGGGATGTGTGGGAGAGGGGCAGGGGGGTGGGACTGAGGATTTTACAAGCTAACACGCATGATGCTGTTGGGGCAGGTTGAGCCTGCAGACTCCCTGACTTTTCATCAGCTAGTTTTTCTTCGCCTTAACGGCCACACTATAATTAATCAGATGTCTGGGTTGGATAGGCACGCAAGGGTTGGGTTCAAGACCTTTTGTTTGGATAGATGCCTGGTCAGGTGTGTAGCTGTATAAATAGTTACCGCCTGTTTTCTCACAACGCTTTTCAGAGAAAGTTCAATTAGAGTGGTGTGGCAGCGGCACATCTCCTGACATGAACGAGCCTCACGGTGTAGCAATTATGGTTTTCTTCTTTTTTAGAATAATTGTTTTAATTTTAAGTGAGCAGGGCAGAGGTGTACCTTATTCCACTGACACATACATCTATTTATACCTCTTCTAACCTCTGAGTGAACCTCAGCACTGAAGCATCCAACACTGACACTATAACCAAAGATGTGTAAAATAGTTCAATATTTTACTCTAATAATCATGGTACTGGTAATATTATGTAATTGTACTAGAACTGGATATTAATTCAGTTCTTATCAACATTTTGTCTTTTAACCAAATGGTTTAAATACAACAACATATATATTTCTTAAGTGTTAACTGAACAATCCAAAAGCAAATAGAACTATTTACAGTAGGGCTGCACAAAATATCACAAAAATATCATTATTGTGATAACAGAGTGTGCAATATTCATATCGCAAAGATATAGAACAATTTGTTATTTTATTTTTATTTACTTTGTTTTATACACCATGGGGTCCCAGAGTGGTTTTCTCTATCACTCTAACATGCTAGTTTTTCAAGCAAAACAAACTGAACTAATGCTCCTGCTGCTGCTTGAATGTAAGTTATATGTTATTAATGTGGGAAAAAATATTAATATTTTTAGAGCACAATTTTGGGCAAAGCCTGAACAATTATATTTATAGATTTTATTTTTATATCCAGTCTTTACTAAACCAGACAAACAATGGAATATTGTTTTGTTAAAGCTCTTACATGGTGGTACTCTGGTGCTTTTATTATGAAATACATCCATGTCATTTACACATTGTAATATATGAATAAAATGACTAAACGTTTGACTACGTTTGTGTCTGAAGGTCTATGTTTGCATCTTCACCAGGTTTTTGGACAGAATTGTGTAACTGATTGTAATAGTTCAGTATTTTGTCTTAAATTCCAAATAATTGAGTCAGTATACAAACAAATGGCTCATTTTAACATTGTTAAGGAATATTTTTCTAAGATAAATTTGGTGTTTCTTTAAGTGAATGAGAAATATTGCATTATTATTGTTATCATAATGTTCTACATCCATATCACATATCGCAAGTTTTGCCAATATTGTGCAGTCCTAATTTACAGGTAACTATATGCATTCAGTAAAACATATGATCCATGCAAGCATTTAGAAAAACTTTTGCAAAACTATTTGGATTTTCTGTGACAAAACACATGCTTCATTATTCATTTCATATTTCCTCACTTTGCCAAACAGGCATATTTGGTGATTTATTTCCAAATTATTATTCCTTTTTTTCCCCATCTAATAAAACATTATGGCCCATAATACTCTCACCTCTCCTCTGCCTCAGACACAGACCCTGTAAACACCTCCTTCATGGTGATTTCAACTGTCAAAACAAACAAATGACCTACAGCTAATTGGTGACATTCTTGGCATTTTGCCTTATTGACCTTGTTGTATTTTCTAAAGTGGAGTCACACTTTGAACTCTATTGTTGTCCATCTTTTACTGTTTTGACATTAGCCATGCAGGTTAGCTTGTATCACAAAAAAAAAACAAAAAACAGTCTTATATAAAATATGTCTGTGCAGATATGTAGGCTTTGTTTAACACATTAAACAACTGGAAGGTTTTTTTTGTGTGTTTTTTTACACCCACCCTGTACCTGGTATTTTTTGTATTGATTTTAACTATGAAGAAGCACCAGTAGGAGGTATCACATCATTTCTGTTCAATGAAAGCTTACACTAAAGCTGATATCTTTCTTTGTGGCTGAGGATTTTCCTCATATTCAGTCTTAGCAGGGTCTGGGGGGGATTTTTTTCCCCATTGTGGTCTCTGTTTCCATTTTTGTCAGTGCAGTTGAATTCATTACTTTAACCTCTTGGCATCAATGAAAAACCTCAAAATAAACATATTTAAATTCACTGGGAGTAAGTTTTGCGTCTATGGGTCAGTTGAACACGAAAAATAATAGATGACATGGGACCAGAGGATGTTGTGAGATTGTGGATGTTTTCACCATCATTAAAACTGAAAATCTATCTAGGTTCAAGTTATATCATCCAATCTAAAAACCAACAGCATGTTACTTGGTGTAAATATAGGAATGTGCAGCTATTGACAGGCACCGAAATGAAATGGGACCTTATATGGAATAAAATGATGATTTTGTCTGCATTTGAACATCTAATAAAATACAAAGACAAAAAATGTGCAAAATAAATTAGAAAATATTATATATCACAGCTTTAACAAACAAACACTCAAACAGCCAATGGCAACCAAAAGCATCTACCAGTCTAAAATATTTAATACCTGTTGATCCAGTAATCCTATCAATCCATGTAAATACTTAGTGTAAAATACAGTTATTCATCTTTTCATGGTCATCAGATATGACCCATTTGGCTGTTCAGAGGATCCATAGTTACCATGGAAACACCGTCATCTTCTACAACATTGATTCACCAGTAAAACCCATGGAGTTGGATCAATAAACGTGGATGGAAACACTGGGTTTATGTTCAGTTAATGATATATTTTACTGAAAACGTAAATTTTTCTTCCGCTTTCTCTGTTTTTGATATAATAACTTTAATCTGAACTTTAATGAACATCTATATGATGAGTAAATGAAATACAAGAAAATATAGACAACATTTTCACTTAAAAAACACAAATACGGAGGATAATATTATAATAAATGGTGATAAATCACTTAAAGCTTAAATATATATAAAAAACATTTTGGACCTATCACAAAAGTAGCACTGGGCCTTAGTAGGTTCAATAAGAATAGTATTACAGCACTAAGTGTTTATTTAATACCTTCATGAACTGTAATTTTTAGTTTTTCTCAGTTTGTTTCACTGAAATGTTTTCAGATACATTCACATCTCTGAATTGTTATCCCTGTATTCTCACTTTTATCTGGTCACTTAATGCCAGCAGCCAGGTGCTGCAGTTTTTTCCTCCACTCTATCCACCTGGCTGTCCCAATGGCCAAACCTGTTCCTCTGGCATGCAGGGGGAGTATCTTATAGTGCATTCAATGGCTGGATCCATTTCCTAATTGAACCAGAAGAACTGGAGATTCTACCAAAAAACTGCACATAGAACCTAAGCAATATGTGACATATGGGTTGAATCCATACAGACTGAAAAGTAACAACTAAAGTATATTACCCCATACCTAAAATCAGCCCCAAAGGAGTTTACATATACAACAACAACATATACAACTCATTTTATGTACAGTACTTCCTCCGATAATGTGTGATGTTCTGTCAACTATCAATGCAAATTCAATCATTCATACATCCATTCTGCTGACATGGGTCATAAGCAGAGGAAGATGGATGAATGGGGGAATTAACAGTTGAACTGACATTAATTGCTGACACTGTAGCATCAGAACTTCCTGGAGCGACTGATTATCAGACTCAGAAAGAGCAGCAAATATCTAATAAAGCTATTATTCAACAAATAACACTGATTTGATCATGTGAACTTTGACCATAAAACAAAACAAAAAAAAAAAACACCTTAGTTGCATAATCACATACATGTGCCACTTTAATTCATTTTAAATAGTTCCTGTAAAGTATGATGGCACAAAAAGAAAATATATCTGATGAAGACATACCTTAGTTTGTGTAGTTTTCTGGGTAACACTGGAAAATATCAGTATATGTAGGATTATTTAGAACTATGGTGGATAGTCCAGTAATTACTAAACTTTAGATATGCATTTCATGTACTCAATGTTGGTAGAAATACTTTTAGGTACTTTTTTTTTTTTTTAGAAATCTGAAAGCATTATTTGATATTTTATCTGTTTTTCATATAACTGTTTATTATTGTTAATAATGATGATGATAATAATAATCCCTTATTTAACGTATAGTTGTGCTATTTTATGGAGGTGGATGTACATGTTTCATACTCAGGACTTTCTTAAGTAAGGCTGATCACTGTCTGATGAAGTAAAGATTAAAAACTGGAGAGCAAAAGGTCCAAAATGCCTTGACTAATAAATATATAATCCACATTACAAATCAGATGGGAAGTTTGTCTTAATTCCTCCAAATAAGAAATGTAACAGTTTATCATATGTCACCCTGTCCTTCTTTCTATATTATCTGATGGGTTTTACACCAGATGGGTGCTGCGGTTTGTCGTGCAGCCAAGCAGCTACTGTTTGCACCGGTGGATCAATGCTGGACACATTACAACCCACAGCCAGCTGGAGGAGATTAGACCTCATTTCCAATCAAACTTCCGATCCTTAATATTATTCATTTGTGAATTATCACCAGATCAATATCTAATAGCAGTTAGCACAAACAGTAACATCTGGTCAGGAGCAGAGGCGTGGGTTTCTAATTACCCCTGCACTGAGCCGTGTAAAGTCTACAGCAACAAAGAAAAGACTTTGGAGAGATAAAGCCAGACTTCTATGTCAGTGTTTTATGCTACATTTAGCAAAAACCCATTCATGAGAAACTTAGATCCCCATGTACGATGTGGACTTCAACAAGACTAAAGAACATAGTGTGGACATGAATGGTATGACCCTCAGTTTTATACACATGGACTTAAAGGCTGGTATCAGTGCTTGTAGAAGTGTATTGACCTGGATGGAACATATGTTGAAAAATAAATATAATTTAAGCTGTTTTTTTTTTCCCATAAACTTTTTGAAGCCCCTTGTTACTGGAGAGCTGTCTTGTAAAATGGAATTGAGTCTACATTTAATATTAAATGTTTGAGATTCATTTTATTTGCTCTAGTGAACTTTAACTACAGTGACTGACAGGTGACATAACCTTAACTCTACTATTACATTCACAGTATATTCTGGGTTTTGTGCTTATTCTGAAAGGCTACTATATTCTTTACATGATGTCATGATAAATGGAAAAAATGGACAGTTTTCATTGCAATGTAAAATTACACAAAAGGTTGTTCTTTTTATGATCAGTGTGTCCTAAATGCCCTTTATGTTTGTATAGCACAAATCCAAAAAAGAGAAAAAGAAAAAAAAGCAGGAAAAAAGTTCTTTACATTATAACTTAATATTCTACTAATACTCTATGTTTCCATGCAGCCATGCAAACCAAATTAAAAACAATGATTTTTCAAATATTTCTAAAAACAAACAAACAAACAAAAAACCCCAGCTTTTTACATTTTCTTGTTTGCAAAAACCTGTTGATATACTCTGTCATAATGTTTAACAGTAAGCATTCTTTTTAGGGGTACATGCTTCCAGTGGGGAGCAAGGCGAAAACATCCCTCCTTCCAGTAAATGCCTCCAGCGCTGCTCTTTGTTCTATTTTCAGATATTTTTCGGTTTAACTGTTCCAACTCCACATCTATGGCTACGCTAACGGCTAGCCGCTGCTCCATGCTAGCACTGAATGAAGTGCTTCTGTTTACAATCCTGAGGTTGCGGTCGCTGTTCTACTGCGTCATTTACGTCAACACGCCTCTACCTAGAGCCGTTGGAGATGCTGAACGTTGATTGGCTCCCAAAAAATAGGGTGGAGTTCCCGATTCTGCCGGAGACCCGAAAGCTGTGAATAGTGTGCTTTGCCAGACCGTGTGGAAGCCACAGGCGGGTGATGACACAGAATGGGTGGGCCCAGGCTAGATATACATTACCCCAATTTCAGAAAGTATCAATATTTGGATTTGTGAATTGATTCTACAGTGTAAATATCTAGTATCGGCGATATCCATATTTCAGTTGTGGACATCACTAGTGCCTATCCCACATCGACTATAGCGTCAATGCCGAGCAGTAGTGAAAGTACTCTGGAGGCCTGTGGTGGAATAAACCGGCCTAATACACCTTTCATGATAGTCAAAACACCCACTGACATCTGCCTTTTATCTGTAGTGTGAAAGGGTATGATCTGTATTCATTCTTTATCCCGGGTCAGAGCTCCAGCCCTGATCTGCCCTGATGGAAACATGACACCCAGATGTACTAGCATAAAGCTACAATACATGTTGACGTTCTAGATAATACAGTAGGTGACTGTTAGTGTTGTTTTTTTACTTGCAGAAGTTGTGATAAAGTTCATCTCACAAGACACAACACTGGTAAGAAAGTGGTGTGAGTGTTGACTGTTTTTTTTTTTTTTTATTATTCCTGGTTTTCCATTGTTCTTATGTGATCTATTGTTTGTTTTGTTTTTTGCTACTTTTAGCTAGCAAGAAAGTTTTTCAGCTTCAACACAAAGGTCCAGCGCATCTAATCTGGTGTAAACTGAAGATATGATCTTCATATATTTCTTATTTTGTCCCTTTACATCACTAATTTCTTAACCGTAACCAGGTTTTGTGCCCAAATATTGTACAGATATATCCAAGTATTATCTCTAGGATGGATGGATTATATTTTGTATTTGCAAACATCATGTATAAATGCAATGAGTGAAAACAGAACCACACTGTTTAGAAATGAAGACATGTTATATATTCAGATCATCTTTTTATTCTAATGAAACCATTGCAAGTAAAGTTATGTATATGAGAACTGGTTTAATGCCAACTGAATGAAATAGTAATAAATATAAGATGAAAGTTAAAAAAAAAATACACTATATCACATGGGCTTCATTATAGTTAGATATATGTTACACAGTATAGTATCATTGAAAAACAAGAAAATAGCTATATAGAAAAATAGAAAAATCACAAAAACAACAATCTTAAAAGGTTAAATTGGATGATTAAAAAAACATACTAATTTACATATGGCATTCATTTCGATGTGGTTTTTTATTATGATGATTTTTATGGCTTTTTAAATGCACTTTATAATAGAGCCAGAGTTTTGGATACGGATACATTTGTAGTTATGTGTTCAACGTTACGCAACACGCAAGAGAAATGTCATAAATTAAATTTTTTTCAAAATAGTCTCATTCCTGAGAAAGTTCTTTTTAAACCTGTTAATTGCGGTAACACATACCTTTGAGAAAATGGGGATCTAAATATAACCCACAGACTAATGTTATCAATCAGCAGAGTGTTTGTTGGGGTTGTCAGTGGAATGGCTCCTTGGTAACTGCTCAAATTCACAGATATGTTCGCAGCTAAAGCCCCCGAGGAAGATGTTCCACCTCTCAATCAAAGACATAGGAGGGGCGGCTGGGGTTCAGACGGTGCAAAAATAGCGCTACGGAGCCTCGTGGTAGGTTGAGAGGCAGGCGAAGCATCTCGTGCAAACCACTATGCGTGAGTAGAGTGTTTGGATCCTATTTCAAGTTTAGACAGAAAAGGGCTGAACGGCTGCCAGGTAAACAGTGCAGCGCAGGTACTGATTTGGCCCTGTGTTTATGCTTACACAAAAACAGCCTACAGCGCCGCTGAATAGAGGTAGGTCCTATCAGCTGCAGCGATAAAGCAAGGTGTCTATGGCTCAGATCAATCATTGCTCCGTTTTCTTCACAGCCCTCACCCAAACTCCACGCCTCCCAGCTTGACATGCGAAGGGACGGTAGCGTGTGAAGGATGAAATGGACGATAGTGGCAGATAGGGCAGGTCCTGAACCCGTGTTACCTGCATGATTGTGGTTCATTGACAGGCACGCACTGACAGTAACATTTTACAGGTAGGATTAAGGGGCGCCCTCCTCCATAGTCGTATGTTTTGAGTTCTTGTACACTGCAGACCATCATCTACCCTCAATCACAGATAGTTCACACACATTCAAGACAATTAATGATAGTAAATGCTCTGATTAAGGGCCAACTCCTCTTATTATTTAGGTTTGTTCTATCAATGGAGCACATAAAAGCATAGTCAGTGTATTTTTTCAAAACATTGTAAATCCAATGGTCTGAAACTACATTGCATTGTCAATCTCTACATTTAGCTTATTCTTAAAACAGGAAGGTGTGGGCTGCAGGAGGAGGGAGTTTGTTTTCAATCTGGCATTTTTACCTAATGCAGCTTTAATCCAATGGGATGCATTTGAAAGTCATACTAAATAGACAATGTTCTTACTATTATTACTACTACTATTAGTATTATTGGTATCAAACATACCAACTGAAGTGTTTTATTTCTTCACGAGACCATATGTCAATTAAAAACTGTGTCCCATCCTTTCCCATGTACAACACCTCAGTTTTCCTTTTCTTATTTATTATTTTTCTTCCATTTCTGACAATAGCAACAATACACATCACCTGTTCAACTGTAATAATGTAGACCACAGTACATGGATCGCAACACAGATTAAACAATTGCCCAATTAATACCAAGCATCTTCAATAAATCTTTATAGAGTGAAATTTGTAGAATAGCATCAACCACTGTGTCATATTTGTTTTGAACAAATATGACACAGTTAACACTATTTTGTCAAATTCTTTTCTGACATGCTAGAAACGTCCCCATAACCTCTCCCCATGATGCACGTATTTAGTCTGGAAGTGAAGGATTTCTTACTCAATAAATGCAGCAAAAACATGTCAGTCTTTGCCACTCACCTCTCCAGGACACACTAGTAAAGCAGATTACATCTACATCATCTGACCCCATAAAATAAAGCCACACTACAAAAGGCTGTGACCACAGTGTTTACACCATCTGGCAACCAGTTCTAGATCAGATTGGAAAAATGGAGGATTATAACATCTGTGAGCTGCATTTGTTTTATTAAACTTTTTTTTTTTTTTTGTAATTTCCACCAAAGTTGCAACTGCAAGCCAAACAGAAGATGACTTGTATCGATCACATCGTCACTTAAGGTTGAAGGTTAACTCACGTCTAACAAGTCCTAATATCTTATTAGTATCTAACGTTACCAATTAGCGTTAGCACATGGCACACATTAGGAGCAGTGAGCTGTCATTGAAGGCACTCAGGGACCAACTCTGTATATTTATCACTGTTGTTAATGGCACTTACAGGACAATTAACATATCTACTTGAGACCCAGCAATGCACTTTTGTCATTGAGCTCCACAGCACTGTCTACAGCAAAGGGTTTTTCATAAATAAACAAATAAATGTATCTGAAAACACGGTCCCATGCTGTTGTTGCAATCAGGACAATTATTGAATATTTTAAAAAAATACAAAAAAAACAAAAAAAAAAACAACCTACTTTTACTTTCCTGGGTTCTTAGGAGGCTATATATTAGCTGTACGGCAGGTAGGGAACAGGTAAACTTAACACAGGAAGGATCCAGTCCATCTGAGAACTGAACCTGTAATGTTGTAGGTGCAACACAGAAGTGCATGCAAATAGTCGTATGTATGACATAGAAGACAAACATTGAGAACAAAACAGAGAAAACTTAAGTATTAAAGGCAGTATTAAAATATATGCCATGTACTTGGTGAATAAATTACAGGGGGCACCCTGAATGACATCACATGTGTTTTAGGTGCTCGTAGTGCCAGGCTGCCTTTCACCTGTGCTTCACCTGTACTTCACCTCTCAGCTTAATAACTTTAATTATACCTTTGTTGGCTTGGTTTATTTATATGTATCTCTTTTTTTTCTCTCTGCTGGTCTGGTAGGGTGTGAGCACCTCAGGTAAGAATGCAGCAGAACCCAAAATAGCATCGTATGGCTGCCAACTGACTGCAGGATATGCAGCTTCATTTGATCAGATTTCATTTATTAATCACTGACACAGAAGCACCAGATTTACGCTCATGAAACCAGTCTTATGAAAACTCTGAGTTACTGAATTTACTTGTCTTTGTGAATCTGACAAACAATTGTTTTGTTTTTTTATATATATATATTACTGACAGCGGTGGTGTATGCGTGCTTTTCATTTACAGACTTCTACCTGCACAAAATGCATCATATATAAGTAGTGATTTACACCAAGAACCCTGGATTCATGTGTAAAACACTTATTGGATGGCCATTTTTATTTTATTTTCTAAAAGAATTTTTTTTAAAGGCAATAATGGAACTTTCTTTGTTAATGCAACATAAATCTTGCAGCCACATACAGCATAGACTTTTCATAGTGAGTGTAAAAGTGTTCAGATTGTCTCAGGTTGAAGGTTGTGCATTGTGTTCATAGCTGCAGAGGAAATAAAGTTCCTGTTTTTATTGTCTCAACAATGTCTCATTTCCATCCTTCATCAACAAAGCAGTGCAGACCTTAAGGACTATAAACCAGGCTAAATTAATCTAAATAAACCACCTGCAGCCCCTGGGATAAAAAAAAAAACTCCATATCTAAATAATATGCAAGTGTTATGCTTTGACTGAGCTACAGTTGGAATTGTACATTTTATAAAACTCAAGGATACAGCGTGATAGAAAAGCACTTTAAAAAAAAAAAAAAGGTACAATATACAACATTAGGTCATTAGCTGACGTTAACTTATTCCACTTCCAAACTAACAGATGCTAGCGTTGCACATTTTCACACTTTTGTCTTCGCACAAACTTGGGAGCATGCATATGGATTTTGTGGCAGAAAGGCAAAGTGATATTGTATTAATATGTTACATGTGATGGCTCCAGCCACACAGAGATGATTTGACCACATATCCACCTCATTACTTTATCATTTACACACCATATTCTCATTTTCAGTTGCTTGGTCTGATTATTACCCCCTGGTCATTTCAGTTACAGTCAAACACATGTAATCACTTCATATACAGTTTGCTTAATTTTGTGTTTTAATCTTGTACTGTGTCTTACACTTACACTGTGTGTAGTGAAGTCCTTCCTCATGGGGAAAAAGGCGTGGCCAAAGGTGCAGCAGCCTTTAATAGTCCTGCCCTCTCATTAGGACTGTTCCATGGACAATAACATCATGGGGGGGGGGGGGGGGGGTTAGGGTTTCATTTAAATTT
>JAPSES010000258.1:3244301-3263282 GCA_029822895.1 Maxillicosta whitleyi
TTAAATGTCTTGGTATTCAGTTGTATTAGAGTCTCCATTTTGGTTTCCCCTTTTTTTTCTATGGTTTAGCCAAGCCAGTATATATGTTCGTCCTGTGTCTCATTAAGGGTGAGGTTTTTTTTTTTCTGTTCTTGGGCCAGTTGAGTGTCATTAAGACTTTTGTTGGGTAAATAAAATCCATTTGAGAAACTTTAATACAGTCTCCTTGCTGATTTACCATTGGATCCATAACATTACAATAGAAAAATTTAATTAATGTACATTTCTTAACAGAATATATAGATCCACTGGCACATTTTATTTATATCTTTAACTTAGCTAACAGTTATAATGTTAGTTATTTCCATTCTGTTAGATTTCCTGGTTGCATTGGATGTTGTTGGATTAGCTGTTTCTATAGATTTGTACATTTGTATTGTCGGACTGATGTGTTGTTGCAAACATGTATAAAATGTGATTTTTTTTTTTTTAACTTTTGGAGCTGACGTGCATGTTGTCACTTCTTAAGTAAAGGTTAGAGAATATAATCATTTTAAATGCACTGTTATGTTCTTCCATTGTAGCTCTGTACTCCGACCCCATGTTCATCCATGAACATGTTGCTTAAAAAGTCTAATACATTCAACAAACTTAATATGTCCTTTCATCAAAACCCCTTTGTCCCCATTACTTTTTGATGTCTTTGGTATCACAGTAGATAGATGCCAACTCTTTGTTTGTCGCTGCTAGGTGTTCAGGTGTTCCTCTGATTATATGGACCGGTTGCCCCCCACCATTTATCTCCCTAAAACACAAAGGTATGATTCGACAGAAGCGCAACAAAGCAGGCAGCAAACGTGTAGAAGGCTGCATTGTTGGGTAATTACAGTAATCACTGTTCGAAGAATAAACTAGATGGAATGTGCGCGTCTTACTCTTCTATTTCGCCGAAGCACAAAGCACATGCGCAATCTCACACTTTCACACCCACACCTGAGCTGACGCACAGCTGCAGACAAACACCCACATATACAAACTGCTGCCTACTGTGTTGAGTAAAAAATATGAGTGGAATTGATGTGGTATGTCTGACTTCTTGGCATTGGCTGTGAATAGACTCAGTGCAGTACCTACCTGTGAGCCCCAATGACTATCAGCGGCCCCTGTCACAAACTAGATCTGTTGCAGGGAATCTTGGGAATTTCAACTACGCAGTGCCTCTTGTTGCCCGGCTCACACACAGTCTGTACTTTGTTTACACAAAGACATGGGGGTTGGACACCCTTCACTCACTGAGAAGAAAGAAAACAGAGATGAGATACAGGTAAGAAGTCATCCACAGACGTGCAAACAAGGGTTAGCGTGCAGACTTCTGCAGAGGTGTGGCTATTTTTGGAGCGGTGAAGGATTCACCCAATGAATTTACATGACTCAAATTCCACTCATGTCAGCACTTAAAAGAGATTTCACCTCTCGCTCAAAGGAGATACTCTAAATCTGTGTGCTAAAACAACAAGGTGCCAATTTTAGTAGACGCACACTAACAGGTTATATAAGCAGATTCTACTTTTCTGACCTAGATGACCCGGCAATTAAAGCAATTTCAATGCCTTAAAACTATCAGCTTCCATTAGAACCTAAAGCTAAAAAAAAAAAAAAAAAAAAGATCCCGGTCTTTTTAAGTGATGTGACATTCTTAAATAAGCCATAATCCAAATACCTGGAGAGAAACCAATGTGATACTTTATTGATCTCTGTGGGAAATTGACTTTCCACTTCTGATTTCAAATTGCCATGTACAGGAATAAAGCTGCAAACAGGTGTGCTGCTTTTCATAGCCAGTCGCTTCAGCACAGGTGTGTGAAGCTGCTTTGGCAAAATCCCTGAAATCAAATACAACCTCATCTCAAAACTACACACAGACACACCTACCAGCAGCCAAGTGGTGTAAAATTCTCTTTGTGTCTTGTTAAAAAGTGTTGTGCAGCGGTGGTGATAATGATAGCACATATGCTGCTGCTGCTTTCCTCAGCTCTGATTTTAGGCTCACAGCAGTTGGCCTCCCAAGTTTCAACGAAAACATTTTGGTTTCAACTCCGCAGCTGCTGTAACAGCGGCTCAGTGACAGAAGGGATGGTTTCCAAAATGTAGATTTGATTAGAGGATGTTTGGCGACCTTTGGTTTCTCAGAGATCCTATTAGTCCCATCACTTCTGATAGTTTATCATATCAAGAGATTTTTATTCTAAGCTGTGGCTTTATCTTATAATACAGTTTTAACCAAAAACAAAGAAGGGATTTAAGGCTTAAGACGTAATGTTTTCATTGTAACCCTTTAAGGTCCCGTCAGTGAGTTCAATTCAACGCTGAAATTTAACTGTCCTTTCCTAGATGGGAATTCATTTCATTTCATAGAAATGGTTATAAACTTCATCTTACAGCCACGACAACAGAGTTTTTTCTTGTTTTACTTGGAACATACAATAAAGTTATCTATCTATAAAGTTTACATATACAGTCACGGAAAAAAATATTCAACCACCTCCTGTTTTCTTCAATTTCTTGTTCATTTTAATGCCTGGTCTAACTAAAGGTACATTTGTTTGGACAAATATAATAAAAAAAACAACAAAAATTGCCCATAATAGTTTAATTTTAGAGCTGATATCTATCTATTTTCCATGTTTTCTTGATAAAAACCATCACTTCAGTTCTTACATCAATATCTATGTCATTGTACTGATAAAAACAGTGCTTTTAGACATCCCATGTTTTCTATTCTGTCTATTTTAGTCACATGATACACACAGGAGTTAGTATTTGATTGGATAACCATCGTTTTTGATGACTTTTGATGGTCTAATAATTTTTTCCACGACTGTACCTCTTAGTTGTTATTATAGAAATACACTACTTTGCTATAAGTGATTTCATAATGACTACTTTTAAGAAATATTCACCAGTTTTGTCAGTTTGGACATTTTTACCGCCTTTAGTCAGAACTTTTCGATCATTATTCTAAGAATCATTCATCATAAATCAATATGCAGGAAATACTGTAAATCAAAAAGCATGGACAATGAGCAAGAGATAAAAAAAAAAAAAAGAAATAAAGTTGAAGAATAGAGGGAAAACCTCCTTCCCAGTCAGATTAATGTTTACATGTTTACCTTCATCAAGTCTGTGGAAGACCATGTGATACAGGTAGAAATGTCAAACTACAATTTAGATGCAGAAAATGTCACAGTATCAATATGAAAACAGCTGAAAATGGATATGTTCGGTCAGATTCATGTAACTCCTTAAAATCATGTTCACAGACCTGCTCAATCTGTAACATCTGATGAAAAAAACAGATAAACTTTGCTACTTAAAAACAAGTCATCATCAGGTTTGGAGAGAGGACACAAGTTTCAGGTACAAGTACACATAATTAACCTATTTACCCTCCGAATTCTGTCGCTTTCACACACCCACACACAGAAATAGCTCTGAGGTCTTTAATCAAGTCAAGGTGATAATTAGGTGATAAAATTTAAACATGGAGACACAAAATCTCCTAAGGATGCCAAACAGATTTGTGCCTGTCACGAAGACATTCAGTTTACAGTGGCTTTGTTTTACACATGATAAAACTTACTGACATTTGTAAAAAGATTCCAGAGGTATTTGCTATAAACCAGAGTGGATACATTCTGGACAACGTAGATATTTTGTCTCATTATCATAGCGTAATGTGCTTTCATTTTGCGTGTCATTTGTTTGGTGAGTCTACTGCGGATGATTTATATCCTGCACCATAAATTTTTCAATAAATTAAACAAAAAGATAGGTGTTTTTCTTTTTAGGATGGGTGCAAAGGTCCTCACAGGTCACTTTGCAGTATTTCTGTTAGACATTCCCACATTTTTACCACAGATTTACTCTGCAGATGTACATATTAGTCCGAGCTGAGACAGGAGCGTCTGAGACAGTTTAATGATTATTACGGGCCTAAGGCCAAACTCATAACTCATGTTAACTTTCCAGACTCTCTTTGCAGTGTTATCCCAACTGAAAGGTGTTGACAGGAGACAAGACAAACAGATATTTGTTTAACAGGTACCAGAAGAATGTATTTACCTGAAACCTGTAGAGTTTTGTACTCTGACAAGGATGATGTAGCAGTGATTTATGACTCTGGGTATTAAAGTATTTCAACTTCATTGTATGTTTTCATATGTAAACAGAGTATGCTTTTAGAGAATGAAATGAATGTTGAAATCCCTGCAGAAAAACAATTCTTTATGACAAAACTTGTCTTAAGAGGCGTTGGTGTCTCCAATGCAGGTGGAGATGGAGGTTTCAGTGTTTTGACAACCTGAGTAAATGAGCACAGATGTAAATGTGGAGAATAATATTCAAATGGGATGATGAGAAAAGAGCAGCTATTTAGGAGTTGCATTTTTGGTGCAGCAAAAACACAAGAATTTGGACTAAGTAAAGCAAACTTTGTACACCTTTAGTCTGATTGATATTTGCAAAGGTGAAAGTACTCCACTCCAACCTCGAAATTTCATTACACAAAAAGATGCAGGTATCATCAGCAAAATATAATTAAAATATAAAAAGTGATAGTGGTCATTGTGTTGATCTGTGATGTTAATTGATTTGTTTTATTGATGCATTAATAAAGACCCAAAAAGTCACAAATCCATCTACTGATGGAACTCTTTAATCCCTGTCGATCCATTAATTCAATCAATGCATGTAAATAATTGGTATAAAATACAGTTTGACATATTTCCATGGTCATCAGATATGACCCATTTGGAAGTTCAGAGGCTCTGTAGTTACTGTGGAAACACTGTCATCTTCTACAACTACAACCAAAATGGAATTTGATAAGTGACAGTGGATGGAGATGCTTGGTTTATGTTCAGTTGATGATTTTGCTGAAAAATTTACTTTTTTGTAAGTTGTCTGTATTTGATTTAATAACCCTCAACTTTTTTCTGAGTTTTAATGAACGTCTACATGATCAGTGAATTAAAAATAGGAAAATGTCTGATTCTCACTGAAAAAACAGAAAAAAAAACAGAGGATAAGTCACAAAAGTAGCACTATGGCTTTATGGGTTAATGTTTCTGTTGCATTTTATTGCTTTTGGTTGATGGATTTACCCTTTTTATTTATCTTGTGAAATTATTCTTGTGTTGTTTTATTGCACCCATTTTATGCACAGCACCTTGTGATTTTTTTTTATCTGTGAAAAGCACTTTATAAATAAACTTTACTTACTGTACCTGTGGAAGGTGGAGCTAATTTTAATAGTGATGATGATGATGATGATGATGAAAGTTCCATCTACAGGACTGCATTCTATTCTATTAGATCATCATATGCATGTTTTAAGTCCAGTTTTGTCCTGCTCTGAAACATTTCATCCCCCAGTTTGTTGCAAAGTCAATGCATGCTGTATCACAGGAGGGAGATGTATCAAAGCTTAGTAAAAGTATCCATAAATCTGATTAAAATATAATATCTAGAGCACAATATTTGCAGTATTAGTGAATTTCAATAAACTGAGTGAATGTTACTTTGTATGAATGAAAATAAACTGATTTAAGTCATTTTTGAGCAGTAAAACACCACTGGTATCAATATTTATTCAGCCTTAAGCTCCACATCTTCTTATTAGGAACGGATCCCCCTTCTTGTTCAGCAGAGACATCCACAGCCTTCCTCTGTTTATTTGCATCATCTCTTCAAACGCACAGTAAAACGCCTGTTTTCCATCATTGTTCCATGTCTCCTCTGCGTGCAGGTGCAACAGTGTTCTCTCCTCTGAACTTTACACGACCTCTAAAGCAGTCTATTTTTTTTTCTCCTCTTGCTTAACCTGAGAGCTTGCATATCATTCATTATGTGGACCTCATCCAAACCAACTCTATTTGACTTGTGCGTCCGCGTTACTTCCCCGTTCCACCGAAGCACCAGTGGAGGGAGTAACAGGTTGATACCAACAGCATTCAGCCCTGTCTGTTTATCCTGGTAATGCAGCCCAATGATTTTTATTCCCGACAAATTCACTCCAGGATGAAGCCCAAACCCCTGGCGAATCCCCTCAACCCTCAAACACCCAAAAGCACCTACTGATCTAAAATGTTTAATAACTTTTGATTCATTAATTCTACTCAGTGCAATTAAATAATTCAGGTAAAATGCAGTTTCTGAGCTTTCCAGCAGCATCAGATGTCTTTTTCCGATGCATCCATTGAACATGGAAACACCATTGTCTTCTGAAACATAGTTTGACAAATGACAGTGGTTGTAGATGCTTGTTTTTATGTAGAATGAATTATATATTTTGCTGAAAATGTCATGTTTTAATGTAATAACATTTGGATTTACCACGTTTTTTATGAACACTATAAGAAAACAGCTGATTTTGACAACAAAAATGAAAAGGATAATATCAGACTATATGGCGATAAATCCCTAAGTAGTGCTTAAATGTAGAGGAAATTTCATTTAGAAGTCGCCACAAAAATAGTTGTGGGTCTTTGGGGTATATGTATCTCCTTTATAAATGAAAAGCATCAGAAAATCCTGGAGAACATGAACACTTCACTGACAATATTATGGTTAAGACTGGACTGAAAATAAACTGGAAGTCGACTTTCATTTGATTTCGGCTCTTAAATTTAAAAATAAATAACAATAATAAAATAAAGTAGCGTGACTGTGCAGGTTATTAAGCACAAAGTGAATATGAAGCGCACGAAAGCTGCAGGGAACAGACAGAGGAGGACCTAAAACACCGCTCCATCACACATAGGTAGAGCTGCATTTGACGTAAACAGTCTCCAATACCTGCCCTCTCTCGTCTCTCCTCCGCGTGTGTGTGTGTGTGTGTGTGTGTGTTTCTTCTTTGGCGTGGCACGGTAGCGTCCAATTGTAAACACACATATATCCTACTATATCACTCAAACGCCTCAATGGGTTCGAGCTGGAAACCCCGCCTGTGGGCCGTCCCTAGCAGAGGCATTATATTATAGCAAGACAAGCGTGTCTCCGGAGACAGATTACAACTCTGCTGCTCCAGACCGAGGCTCAGGGTGCCTCCAGCGCTCCACACGAGTCTAACACCCAGACGCACAGTTCTCCAGTCAGGACACCTGTTCAGCTGTTCGGCTCAGACGACACTCCAAGACAGGAGAGACACTTGAGATCATCTTTGTTTTTTAATTTGGGGGTAAAAATGAAACTTGAAGTTTTCTCCGCGCACCACTTCGTGCAAAAGCCACTGGAGCTGTGCATGGACGCAGAAGGGGGAGTCCCGTCTCCTCTGTCCGGAGATGAGCTGGGGTCAGACGGGGACTGCGTGGCCAACAGCCCGGCACCTGTCATCCAGGGCGGCGACGGCAGCAAGGGCAAGCCCTACACCCGCAGACCCAAGCCTCCGTACTCTTACATCGCCCTCATCGCCATGGCCATCAGGGAGTCCAGCAGCGGCCGCCTCACACTGGCCGAGATCAACGACTACCTGATGAAGAAGTTCCCGTTTTTCCGCGGCAGTTACACCGGATGGAGGAACTCCGTGCGCCACAACCTGTCACTAAACGACTGCTTCCTCAAAGTGCTGCGGGACCCGTCCCGACCGTGGGGTAAAGACAACTACTGGATGCTGAACCCCCACAGTGAGTACACCTTTGCTGACGGGGTGTTCCGGCGCAGGAGGAAGCGCATCGCTAAGAGGACGCACAAGGAGCAGGAGAGCGCGGACATCCTGAGCGAAAACACGCGCCTCTCCGCGTCGGAGGAGAGAGTAGGGGCCAAGTTCTCCAGCTCCTTCGCCATCGACAGCATCCTGAGCAAACCCTTCACACGGAGGGAGGATGCGGATGCTGAGACCTCTGGAGCCCGGCTCTACTGGCCCCCAGGGGCCCACATACTGCCTTATACTCTGAACTACCCGGCACAGCACACATACCTGTCCGAGGCGGCGTACACAGAGCACGGCAGGGATGCGTTAACGTACCTCCATCAGACAGCACCGGGCATGGTCGGACCCGAGCCCGCCCTGCACGTGCTCAAGATGCCCAACAAGGCTCGCGCTTTCCATATAGACTCCTTGCTGTCATAAAGGACCCGAACTGTTCATTGTATTGTATTTTTTTTTTTATTAATATTTTTGTTTGTTTTATGTTTGGATCCATGATATGCACTTTTGTGGGCGCTCTTATCTTTCAGTGCTTTAGCTGTTTTTAATGTCTGGGACTGTGTTCGTCTCATCATAACTACTGTAAGACATTCTGCAGAGAAAAAAAAAAAAACAAACAAACATGGCGTGTTGTCTGTGTAGATAGAACTGTGTGGTGACTAAGCAAAAGTTGCTGTTATGCAGGACATTCCAGTGTGTGTGCGTGTGTGTGTGCGTGTGTGTTAGAGATGAGTATTTGTATTCATGTATCCATGGTTCATTGTTCATTTCTACTGTTTAACGGCAACCAAATGCCAATATGATGAAATATATTCTATTAATCTATTTATATTTTCATGTTTTGTATGACCTGCTGTATAAAATATTGTTGTATATAAATATTGACTGAGCTGCGTTGAGTCACGTGGCTGCACTAAACGCATGGACAAACCCTGTGTCCCCAAGATTGATTCATGCATGCCTGGTATTTTTATGAATAAAAACGTGAAACAATGGGACCTACATGTTGAAAGCGTTATTCTTTACGTCCATAAGGTGAAAAGGGCGGTTGCCAGATCAGAAGCAGGTGTGAACAGGGATGGATGGGGGTGGGGGTGGGGTTACACCTGTTCAGCAGGAGACACAAAACGGTAGAGTTCACTGAGAGAGAAAAAAAAAGGGAACTGTTAGTCTGATAATGCTTTAAAAAATAAACTCACATTGTAGCAGTAGTGTCCAAAGAGATCCCCATGAAACTTCCATCTCATCACAGGGGTTTCCTGAACTGATGACATTAAAATAATAGAAGTGAATGATAATTTAATAGAAAGTGTCTGGCACATAGTACGAATGCTTCACAACAGATTCCCTAGTTACAATTAACAAACAATGCACTCAACAATAATTATAATCAAGTGAATTTTAATCATAAAAAAGTCATGTCAGGTTGTTAAATATACAGTGATAAAACAATGGTTATAAGAAATGTAATAAAGACAAAACATATTCTAAATAACTAAACAATAACGATGTCAATAATAGTCATTTAGATCTACCATCATGTCCATCAATACAATTAGTTTACTCTGCTCTTTCCATCAGAACCATTATGATGCACTTTCTATTATGTTTTCTTTTTGTAAATCAGTCCTGTGTTTATTCTAACAGCCACATGGTTAAAATTCCCCTGCAAACATAACACTATCTCCAACACACCCCTTCCTGAAGACTGTCTGTTCCGATGCTCTCCACGGTCCTGAAACAGACCCCAGACTCAACTAAAACAATTCATCTTTTACATGTTATTTATTTAAAATTTGTAATGTACGTTGATAGACATCAGGAGAAAAATGCAGGATATAAACTTACAATTCTGGCAAAATTTCGACTTTTCACCCGCACTCACGAACAGATAACAAAAACTCAAACATTAGGAGTGATAATATACAGCTGCAAATATACAGTACATGAGCAGACATACGCCCAGAACCATTACACCACGTGAAAGATGCTGTTTGGACCAATCATTTTGTTTCATGTGCTGTAAATATACTCTTAATGATGTCTCCGTGTAGTTCTTCTAATCTATTTTCAAAAAGTGAGCAATGTGTGAGCCTGTTAAAAATCCCAGATGCATTATAACCTATTTTTTCCTGTAGTTGATGTTAAATAAATACAACTAAATCTCACAATCTTCTAAAGAATTACTACTCAAAAATCACACTTACATTTTTTCCCCAATGTGAGGGAAATGTAAGAGAAATGAAATGGAGAGAAAATGACAAACATGAATTTTATGTACTACAATAATATCTTTAATATAAGATAATTCATGGAAGTTATTTTTTGGGGGAAAGGCTCAGCTGAACAAACATTTGCTTTGACTCTAATAAAATGCATATCGAAATCTTTCATGTCTTCTACTCATTTTAAGACACAGATTTAGTTTTGCTCATAAGCTCTGGTTAATATTTGGCTGTAATAATATTCAGGCCAAACTGAGAAGGCCTGTGGCTCATATCCTGCTGCTGTTTCTTACACATTAAGTGTCTTTATATGTAACCTGCTGTACGTGGGATGTTGTGTGCCTTCAGGGGTGACAGGTGACAGGTGAGACGATGCTCTGTTTTCAGGGACAATGCTGCAACCTGCAGGTGAAACATCGGAACCGCACACCTGTCTGCACGGTGATCACGTGGTTCCTCCCTTCACTGATAACCTCCTTGTTATGGTTTATATTTAACGCGCTGCTTTACGAGTAATTTATCCGAATCGATGCCTGCTTTAACCTCCCCACACTTTTACGCACAAGGATTCCGGGTCGGTCTCAGAGCCGAAAGGCTTCCAACAAGGCCCGCTGTTATGAAACCAAACTCTCAGACAGGCACAATGTTAGGAAGTCCAAACAGTCTGTCACTCCGGCCGACTGAACCGCGCCTGACCTCCCAGAGTCCCCAGCTCTAAAGCTCCCGGCTCTGCCACAGGAAACACAGGCGGAGCGGCCACGCAGGAGAACCTACAGCAGCCAACAGAATATTACATTACAGTTAAAAGGACTTGGACTCAGCTGTTATTGTTGTTGAACTGAAATACTTCGTTTATAGGCTATGAGACCTACACGACAAGTAATGGTTGATCAAATATGACCCCAAAATTCTCCGGTGCAATTTTTACGCATGCATCCACCATGTTTAAGTATCCATATACTCAGAAAATAACGTCATGGCAAATATTTAATAATACCATTAAGTTAAATCAAGTAGAACTCTATTTGTCCCTGGAGGAGCAATTGGTTGTGCAGTAACAACAGTGAAACAAAACCACAAACACACAGTCAATTTAATACAGTCTAATAAATAAAACAAACAAGGAAAGTATCCCATGGTTAAGATGAAAATGATAAAAACAAATAATAAAAAAAAAGGATTGCCAAGCATTACTTTTTTTTCTGAGAAGTGAAATAAACCAATGTGTGTTTGTACTTATTGGTTTTGACTGTTAAAATATGATTTATTGTAAGAAGAAAATATTTGTCAATGTTACCTAATATAAATACAGGTATAGACGCTGTGAAAAATGTAGAAAACAGTGTCCATAGCAGGTTACCTCAGGTCACAGGCCTGTCTTTCTCATCATCTTATAATTTGAGGTAAACTTTATATCTTAGTCTAAACACGAAAACAAACAGAAGGCCTGATTGTGTCGCCAACAGCCTCATTTAGGCCTCCAGCCGCGACTGTATCCCACAGACAAACTTTTCTATCAAAAACACCCCTGAATAGCTCTCGTTGTGATCACTTATTTCCAAAAGGCTAAATTGGGAGCTCGTATAATCTCAATGCGTTTAAAAAAAAACCCAAAGCAGCCCCTGCACCGTCTTCAAAGCGCTCTCAGAACAAAGATTCCCTCTGCAAGCCAAGGCATCCTGATCTCGGTGGGGGTCATAAGTTTTGATGTCGCAGGAAATTTCTGGGGCCGTTGGGTCCTCCAAACTGCACTGTGTGTCACGGTGGAAAATGATTTTATGCGCACATCCTTTGTTGTGCAAAGTGCAAAGGTTATTGTAGCTGGTTATTGTTTAGAAAATCCTTCAGGCTGTATATGTAAACTTAAAAAAACGAGGCATGCATGCATAAAATACATTTAATGTGAAAACTGAAGATTTAAATGTCATTTAAGGTTTAGAAATAAAGCTTTAGAAATTATATCAATTTTAAAAATCACATTATTTCACTTCCTAAAATTATAGTCTATGGGAAAGAAAAGAAAAAAAAGATGATGCTTAAATTTTAGCTCTGTATGAATAAAAATGTAAAAACAAATACACGGAAAATTAAAAGAAGGTTTGATAAACATAGACAGGATTAAAGGATCCTGACCTCAACGACAATAACAAAAACTGATTTTTTTTTTTTGTGTCCAGAGCTCTATGATCTCCGCTCCGTCGCCGCACGGATGTTGATATTACCTTTATGGGATATATAACTCCATCATGTTGGACAAATCTGTGTGTGATGTCTCCATAGGGGAGGAAACTGTCGACGCCCGCTCGCCTAATTTCGCTTTTCTCTCTCTAATGAACGTGGGGCCCATGGGACGGGTCCGGCCCGGGGCGGTAAGCTGACACTGGCGCGCTGTGTGTGGTATCCAGGGCCGGGCTTGATGGAAAAAGCCTGCTTCCACTCATGTCAAAGTCATTTACTCAGAGCAACCCCCCGCTTATACACGCATGGTAAAGACCACCACCTCTCCATCTCTCACACTCCTTGCCCCAGCCCGGCACCGCGACAGTTTGTTTTTGTTACCCTTTGGGCCAGTTTTGGAGGAAATTATGAGCAAAATAATACAAATAAGACAAGTTGGTGTGTTTTATTGCTTGGTCACGATGCGTTCGAGACGAGTACTTCAGGTATCATAAAGGCCCGAGCAAATGTTTTTGGCATGGTGAATTCACTTGCAGGCTGGGACCTTTGCATATAATGCGCTGGTTTATTCCACTGTGTCGTGTCAAGAAAATGTATGTACTGCGGCACTTCGGGCTTCAGGACTGAGGAGGGAAAAGCTCGTTTTTTAACTGGCGTGTGGCGCTGTTGATTGGGATGTCTGGGGGAGGTTTGATAGATGGCTTAATTGCGTGTAGTCCGAACTTGGAGAGAGGGGGTGGGAGGGGAAGAAAGAAGACGAGGAGAGGAGAGAATGAGGGGCTTTAATGCTGCTGAGAACGCTAAGTGGACTTGCGCCAGATTTGCTAAAAGGGTGGAGGGGGTGGCTTTCTTCGTCACTGATTTTTAGGAGATTGCAGGCGCAGAGTGCGGATGAGGAGAAGGGGTGGGGGGCTCTTGCAAAGGGAAGAAAGATTTATGAAATGATAGGTGGTAGAGCTTTGTTTGGCTGGACTCTTGCGCGCAATAAGTCGAGGAGTTTTGGTGTTTCCTCCACTTGAGGGATTATTAAGGAGGTTCATGGCCACCCGGTGCGCCACAGAGCTCCACTTAGCACCGCTGTGACATCCAGCGGAGCCACTGTGTCAAGCTAAAGCCCTGGACACTCAGTCTCCAGTGGATAACCAACTCCCCCTCTCTCTTCCTCTTCCTCTCTGTCAGAGCGCCGTGCGTCAAGGGAGAATCGTGCGTAACGGGAGAGTCGTGCGTAACTGGAGACAGATTCCACTCCATTTTGCACTGGGATTCTGAGTACCACTGGCGGTGCAACACTCACTTGCAAGGACACTGACCACTGGATCCCGACATACTTCTCTTTTCTAACACCTCTCAGCCCGTCTTTTTTCCCTCCCTTCCCCTCTTGTAGTCTTTACGCCAGTCGTATACGTCAGAGCTGACATGACGACCGAGACCCCTCAGCAGCAGCTGGACCCTCCGCCTCCTCTGAGATCCAGCCCGGCGTCTGGCGTACTGCACCCCGCCATGCTGAGCCCACAAGCCGCCACAGAAAGTTCGTCCACTCCCGTCAAAGGAAAGAAGACCAGCTCCGGTTTAAGGCGACCGGAAAAACCGCCGTACTCCTACATCGCTCTTATCGTTATGGCAATTCAGAGCTCCCCAACCAAACGACTGACACTCAGTGAAATCTACCAGTTCTTGCAGGCTCGCTTCCCATTCTTCAGGGGCTCATATCAGGGCTGGAAAAACTCAGTCCGGCACAATCTGTCCCTTAATGAGTGCTTCATCAAACTGCCCAAAGGGTTGGGCCGGCCGGGAAAAGGCCACTACTGGACCATCGATCCTGGTAGCGAGTTCATGTTCGAGGAGGGCTCATTTCGACGCAGACCCAGAGGCTTCAGGAGAAAATGTCAAGCTCTGAAGCCCATGTATCGGATGATGAACGGCATAGGGTTCGGCACCTCCATCCTCCCGCAGAGTTTTGACTTCCAGGCTCCATCCGCTACTCTGGCCTGTCACAGTAACAGCTACAACTTGGACATGATGAGCAATTCAATGGCCGGGGGCTACGACGGGCTGAGCGGCGGCCACCACGTACCCCATATGTCCCCAAGCCCCGGATCCACGTACATGGCGAGCTGTCCCGTGCCGCCGAACGGGGACTACGGACCGGACAGCAGCAGCAGCCCCGTACCGTCCTCTCCAGCCATGGCCAGTGCGCTGGACGGCCACTCCCCGTACGCTGGATCATCGGCGCACTGGGCGTCCTCCGGCGGGTCCCCCTACATCAAACAGCAGCCTCTAGCCTCCAGCAGCCCCGCATCCTCTGGTTTACACTCCGGCATGTCGCCTTACTCCTTGGAGCAGAGCTATCTTCACCAGAACGGCAGGGACAGCCACGCCACTGACATCTCAGGTACCACAAAGTCATAAAGCTGCAGGATGAGCGAGAACATCTGCTGTTTGTAAAAAATAGAAACAAGTACATTATCATAATCCTCACATCATATCCACCCCATCTGCAAAACAGGCCTAACACACACCTGACTGTATCTGCATCAAATGTGGTAACTTCAAAAAGTATTCATAGAAAACGTAAATACAGAATGAGAGCTGACGAAATGGTCAAGAATAGAAAGAATATTTTTATTTTATAGAATTGAAGCCATAATGTTGCATTTATGTGAAGTTTGGGAAAGTAAATGACATCATATTTTCAGAAAAATATCTGTCACTTTTTAAGTGTAATAATAATATTAATAATAGCAATAATAATATTAATAATAATAAAATGTTTATTGCGTAACAAAGACAGTGAGTCTTGTTCACAAATTAACACCAAAACTCAATAATTTTAGTACACAGATAAACACCTATTATGAGATAATAGAAAACCAATGAACTTGTTTATGTGAACTTTAAAGTCTTCTCGCTTCCCACAACATTTCTGTGACATCTATAATCTATATGTGTTCACGACATTAAGTCTAATTATTAGGTTAAAAAGCCATCCGTTTATTTTGTGTATTAATTCACCATGCCAGCACGCCCATTTAGTTTAACACAACACAGTGAGGATTTAGTAAAGTCTGGGGATTTCACCGAGGCGAGGAACCCATGCTGGAGCCCGAAAAGGTCTCAGAGGTTAACTAAACAAAGACTGTGCAGGTCGGACCACACCGGAGAGGATCTCCACCGCCGCGTATCCACCAGAGACGCACAGCCTTGTTAAACTTAACGCAGCGTCTTAATTGAGCCTGAGCAGCGGAGGAGAAACGTGCGGGGCCGCAGAGTCAGTGCGGGGCCTGTAACAGTACTGTCAGTCAGAGAAAACGGGCGCAGGGAGGGCAGCGAGCTGTGGCCCGGAGGATAAAGCCTGCTGTCTTTCTCTGAAAAACACGCGCACATCTGGAGTCCTTATGACCCTGACGGAGCCGCAGAACTGCGCGCGCTGCTCTCCATTTATTTTTCTGTTTCTGGAAATAGAGGCTCACTTACAGACAAATGACGGTCACTGAATCTGATTGAAATATTCCTTTTCTTGTGCTCCATGGAAAAATTACGCATGCCGAGTTTTATTAATAGGTTAAAATATACAGAAACAAAACCACTGAACTAATTTTCACACAGAGCTAAAAATAATAATAATAATAATAAAATAAATAATTATAATAATAAAATAAAATATGCAGCACAATTAAAATATGTGAAGGTAAGATTGTGCTGGAAGAATACAATTGAATAACGCCTGATAAATGATAAGGTTGGTTTGCTTTTTAACGCCTGATCATTTATTTCAGTGACTTATAAACAAGATACAAAACAAGGAAAAAGGAGGAAAATAAGTGCATGGGTGTTTATGATTTACTGGTGTATACATAAAAAAATATTTATATAAATGTCAATAATGCGAACCAATATCAGGAGGCACGAGGATGTTTTAATATGAATTAAAGCAATTAATTTAATCCAAAACTCATCAGAGAAGAAGAATAAGTGTTTTAATTGAATGGAATTGATGTTAGAAATTAGATTCAGGTTTTTATTTTATTTTTAATCTATTTATTCACAAAACAATATGATTCTTCTAAAACACACACACGCATTTGTTGTAGAAATGTATTGTCACTTTGTTTCTGATCCTTTATAATAAGATCCATGTAAATAGATGTGGAATTAACGTGCGCTCTTTGTGTTTATACAGTGGGGATTCCACGTTATCAGAGTCATTCCTCCGTGTGCGACAGGAAGGACTTTGTGTTGAACTTTAACGGCATCTCGTCCTTCCACCCCTCGGCTGGAGGGTCTTACTATCACCATCACCACCATCACCACCCCCAGAGCGTGTGTCAGGACATCAAACCGTGCGTGATGTGATCTGCGTGTCTGTGGACTCGGAACAGACGGACACAGTGTGACTGCAGCTCCGTCACAACACAACAAACAAGCGGACATTACATTTTTTTTTTTTTTGGGAAGGATGTAAACCAGGATGTATGCAGTGTTCGTTTTTCACCTGCGTGCCTCCTGCAGCCAAATCAGCTTATTTTTGGTTGGACTTGAGAAAACTATGCATTGAAGGAAATGAATGAAGAAACCCCAGAGGCCTTTAAGAAAACCACTTTACCTATATGAACCCTGACAAGCCTTGTTTTTTTCTCTCTTTAAAAGAAGTTTCAGAAACACAACTTTTAATATGTTTGCTCTTGTAACATGTGCAAACAAATTATATTCTTTGTAACTTTGTCCTATTCTATTAGTGTAACTACACACGACGCTTTAGGCTAACAAGAACTGCAACAAACCTTGCACTTATTGTATAACCCTTTGCCAACTTTTTGTCTTGTAAAAGGTTTCAATAAAGCTGATATATTTTAGGCTATACATTCCTACAGACTTCTGTCTTTCCATTCACTTTCATAATTTTTAAGGGAAATATTAGTTACATTTAGGTAACTATAGTTCAGTACAATTTTGAGGTCCTTGTTTCATATATTTGTTGGATTTCATACAGTTATACAGGTCTTTACTACATCTGTGACGCTAATATTTACATGGTCATGTTAGGAGATTTTCAGGCTCATTTATATATATATATATATACATATAACAAACATGTAAAATAATTTCTAATGTAAAAATTTTCAGATTTTTGACTGTGATTTTTAAAAGCAAAATTTTTACTTAAAAGTTTTTTTTCCCCCCATGTTATTGCTACTCTTACCTAAGTACAAAATCAGGGTTTATCATCCATAACTTACATTATAAAAAATGTTTGAGTTGCACATCTCAAATCATTATATAAAACATATTTTATCTACAGTCATGTGCAGTATTCTGTTCAAACTAATCAAACAAGTGCAAACTTTCATTAACAACTGCAAGTGCGTGCTAGAAAACAGTTTTCAATTACACACATATCTTCATGACAGGTTTAGTAAAAGACTGACTCCAAGGCTTTGGTATGCAGTTTATGCTAAAACTGATGAGAGATAAGAGCATGAAGAGCAGATTGGCCTTATTGTTATTATAAATAGATGATTATTTTTGGCATGAAGTAACATACAAACATTCAATGGATGATCTCTTCTGCATTTCCTGTCTTTTCTTCTACTGACACCATACAAATAAAAAGCAGAAATGTCAAAAAAAATAAAATAAATAAATAATGGGAAAAAAAGACAAAAACATGGAGGATAAGAGTGCCAAAGGTTCAGTAAAATGTTGGTAAACTGATGATATGATGCGTGAGTCTAAAAACATCACGTCCAGGCCTTCTCTGTGAAGATCTGACTCTTGTCCTTTCAAATGTGTCCACATTTTGCATGTGTTGTCTGTCTAACGCAGCTGAAAGTCTTTTGTATCCTGAGGCAGCTCCTTTCCATGTGGACGTCCAAGGTTGCCAACATTTGAAGACGCCATATAAACAAATGAAACGACAGGGCTGCGTCTATGGAAATGCAACAACGTGGTATTTTTAGAGTGTGGTAAACACATCAGACCCAGAGAGAGCTGCCCCGTCACACAAACAGAAAGCAGACTTGGGCGGCTTGTGCTTGTGTTGTTACATCAGTTTTTGTCTACATGGCTTTTGGTCATGAATCAAACGCAGCATCCATCACCGTTTTACACGCATGTAGACGCAATGTGGCAGGAAGAAATCCATATTAAACCAGGGACACCAGCAGTGTTTCTCTAAAGAGCCACTTCTTTATGCTGAATTATTGTTTGTTGGTAAATGTAAACTACATATAGGAGCTTTGACACTTTTTCTCTGGGTTGTGTGTGTCTTATGTCATGTTTAAGTGATTCTTTTGGTAAATGAGAGAATAAAAATACGTATATATCCAATTTTAGCTGCACCAACCATGACTTGTCGTTACATTAAATAAAAAAAAACAAAAACCTGCATGTGAACCCATTTTCTCACAAACATTGGTTACCCTAATTCAGATCTATGTGAAATATCCAAAAAACACAGTGGGTGAGAGACCGAGGGGAATCATGGTTGGTCTTACTGAAGTGGCCTCCCTCTGCTGCTTTGATCACTTTGGGGTAGAATGAATTGCATATGGGGTGCACATTTTGAGTGTAGAAAGACATCAGCAGTCACACGTCACAAAGAAAAATATTTTTGGATAACACAAAAAGAGTCCTGTTCTAATTGTATAAAAAGTCACTCAAACTGTTTCTGCAGCTGCTGCTTCCCAGGAAAGGAACGATGGCTGTTAAATATGGTGGAGTACAGCTCCATCTAGTGGTTAATACAACAGTGCATGTTATGGATGCAGGCCCTTGGGAATGTTTCCCCATCATACGCTACACAAAAGGCACAGTACAACAGGGGTGGAGGAAGTACTGAAGTTTAGTACTTAAGTAAAAGTACCAATACCCTGTAAAATATTTACTCAAGTAAAA
>JAPSES010000258.1:3274754-3302434 GCA_029822895.1 Maxillicosta whitleyi
GAGGAAGAGATGGAGGGGGGGGTGGGGGGGGGGTGGTAAAGGGGAGAGGGGGTGACTTTTATTGCCATGCAGCTTTTCCACAGGTTCATTTCGTCCTCCAATTGGATGATGGAGCACTCATTCGGGGAGGAGCAGACCGAGCAGCCAAAAGGAAGGAAAAAATGTGAAGCGTAAAAAAGTTCCTTGCTGTAGAGTCATGCTCCTCCAGCCTTCCTTTTAGCTTTCTCCATATGTTCACTGCAGCTGTGTGCGCTCTCTCTGCTCCACCGTGGCGAGCTGCGGCTTAGAAACGCGTCCCACCAGACAAGATAAAGAAGAGAGAACTTTAAAAACAATCGGAGCCGAAGTCGTAAGTGTTTCCTGGGGGAAGCAGCTTGGGGAGGTTTTTACGCATTGCGCAGGATGCAGGCGCGCTACTCCGTCTCCAGCCCCAACTCTTTGGGAGTTGTACCGTACATCAGCAGCGACCAGAGCTACTACCGGGCCGGCGGTGGATATACCGGGATGCCAGCCCCCATGAGCATGTACTCACACGCGGCCCACGACCAGTACCCGGCCAGCATGGCCCGTGCGTACGGACCGTACACCCCTCAGCACCAACCCAAGGACATGGTTAAGCCTCCTTACAGCTACATCGCCCTCATCACCATGGCGATCCAAAACTCACCGGAGAAAAAGATCACCCTGAACGGGATTTATCAGTTTATCATGGAGAGGTTCCCTTTCTACCGGGACAACAAGCAGGGCTGGCAGAACAGCATCCGACACAATCTGTCCCTCAACGAGTGCTTTGTCAAAGTGCCCCGGGACGACAAGAAGCCGGGGAAGGGCAGCTACTGGACCCTGGACCCGGACTCCTACAACATGTTTGAGAACGGCAGCTTCCTACGGCGCCGGAGGAGGTTCAAAAAGAAGGATGTCCAGAAGGACAAAGAGGACCGGGACAGACAACCCAAGGACCCCTCTGCCCGCACCCCGGGCCGGGACCAAGACGCGCCGGTGCAGGGATCGCAGCCGGTGCGGATCCAGGACATCAAGACGGAGAACGGGACCTCCACGCCGCCCCAGGCCGAGTCCCCGACACTGAACACCGTGCCGAAAATCGAGAGCCCCGACAGCAGCAGCAGCATGTCCACCGGGAGCCCCCACAGCGTGCCCTCCACCCGGTCCCTGAGCATGGATGGACCCGAGCACCACCACCACGGCCAGGCCGCGGTGCAGGGCTTCAGCGTGGATAACATTATGACCTCCCTGCGGGGGTCTCCGCAGGCCGAGCTCTCGCCGCCTCTCATCGCTTCCTCTCGGACAGGTATCACCTCTTCACTGTCACTCAACTATTCCCCAAACCAAACATCTGCGTACGGTTCGACGCCCTGCAACCAGAACGTCATCTCCACGAACTCCAACGCCACCTATCACTGCAACATGCAAGCCATGAGCCTGTACGCTGGGGACCGGTCGTCCGGGGGGCACCTGACCCCGTCCACCACCGTGGAGGAGTCCCTGCCCGACTATTGCATCACCACGACCACCGCGTCCCCGCTCGGCCACGGCAACCTGAGCCAGGCGGGACAGGACGGCCACCACGGGCACCAGCCGGGCCGGCTCGCGTCCTGGTATGGGGACCTGAGCCACTTGAGCCCAGGTTACCCGGCTCAGCAACAGAACTTCCACTCGGTGAGGGAGATGTTTGAGTCCCAGAGGATCGGGCTCAACGGTTCCCCGGTCAACGGGAATAATAGCTGTCAGATGGCCTTCCCCTCCGGCCAGTCCATCTACCGCACCTCAGGAGCTTTTGTTTATGACTGCAGCAAGTTCTGAAAGCCACCATGTGCCTTTTAAATTAATAACTTTAATATATATTTCCTATATTTTTTGTACTTTTCCTCTTTATGGTCTTTTATTCACACCCCGAATGGACAAAAGAGATTCAGAGATTTTTTTTTTTTTTTTTTTTTTTTTTTTGTCGAGGCGTGTGTAACATCAAAAACACGTAAGTTTTTTACCCCCCTCTCGCTTCGAGAATTGTTTATAAAGTTGGCTTATACACCAGCTTTTATGACTTTAGACTGTAAATTATAGCCTAATATAGTAATTTATTTTTTAGAAAAAAAAGGGAGTGGTTGGATATTGAGGACCAAACACTTAATGTTTTCCAGTTTTCTTATGCTGCCTTTAATTGTCCTTGTATAGAAATAGAGGGAAACGTGTAGCCTATACTGACTTATTTTATTCATTTTGTCTTATTTGTTAAAAACTATTTTGAAGGCATTAATTACATTTTGTTTGTTTAATAAAGTGCCGTCTATTTGATTTTAATTGGAGTGATTTCTTAGCATGGATAAATCTCAGAGAAAGGAATATGGTTTCTGTATAAATGAAAAGAGTAGGAGATAAAGCAAAAATAATAAGGTGGATAATGTTTTCCAGCTGTTGTGAAGATGGAGGTAACTGAAAAATAGAAAATACACAGGAAGTGTGCAGCTTTGGGTGCATATGCTTTCAATGAATTCTTTTTTTTTTTTCAATTCGAGGAGAACAGTTAAAGAAATTAAAATATTTATAAATAATCCGGCTGAAAATATAACATTATATCAGATGAAAATAATAATAATATAATAATATTAACTGTGTGTGGCCCTGCTTTACGCATCAGAGGTGAATATATGAACAAACAGTGGGTTAAATTCAGAAGTAAAACTGTTTTCTTCTTCTTTTTTTTTAATTCCAGTAAACATGCTTCAGTCTCTGTTGCACGTTGTATATTTTCTGCCTTGACGTGTAAATGCAGGCAGTAAATAAATACACGCGTGGCAGCCGTTCAGCAGTGCGGTTTGAGCTCACTAAAGGCCTTGTCAGCAGAACAAATCAGTCATTACAAACTGAGCAGGCTTCCGTCTGCCTCCACACACTGCCGCATGTGAATGATGGGAGGTTTTGGATGCAAAAAGCTGCAGCTGCATTTGGGTTGGATGCCTGTGCAGCGCATTCTGCTCCGAGCTGTCGGTGCGTGACGAGGACGGTCTGATGTATATGATCCGTGACGCGGAGGGAGATAGTCACTAGTGGACACAGACAGACTGCAAAGAATTACGCACGGTACGACTTCAGAATCAAACACTAAACCGTTTGACTGGTTGAATTATTGCTTCTGTCAGGTGTTTATTTATTTCAGTAATTTCTAAATGACGCAGGGCCAGAAAAAAAAGAGAAGCTGCAGTTATGAAGAGCAAAGCTTTGTATTATTTTATTTGCAGTTTTATTTTACATAGAGCAGCAAAACAGGGTTAAATTAACATTAGGACGGTGAAAGTTTTTTTTTTTTTTTTTTTTTTTACTAGAATGTTTATTTAATGGCTGATTTATAACCTTCAACTGCTTATTCTAAGGGGTGAAAAATAAATAATTACAGTAACAGACATAATAATGTTTGGGCTGTAATATATATATTAATATTATCAGAGTAATAAGTATTAATCTAATAATAATATATTTTGGAAAGTGCCTTAACCCCTCACTACTAGTTGCAGTACTACAATAAAAATAAAATAATATTACTACTACAATTACAACTACTACTACTACTACTAACAATAATAATAATAATAATTTCTTGGTTTGACATTTTTCCACAGTCCATTGTTTGTGTTTTTGCGCAGCCGAGCACACTTCAACCTGTCATTTCGCCCTGTATAAATGAGGTTTTAATGAGTCAGTGACAGTAAAAATTCCACACACAGATGATCCCCACGGCATCCACACACACACACACACACACACACACACACACTGACACAAGCCATGAGTCAAGTGCATTAAAATTATAACATCAACAATGCGCCTCTGCAGGAGGTCTAAATGTGCGGTTTTACTGCTTGTAAAACATAAAAAACAACTCCTTCTGCATAATAATTAGAAGCGTTTAATGGTGAAGTGTGTTTTTTTTTTTTAACAAAAGTCTTCAGGTGATTGATGAGACACTCAAGAGGCAGGAAGGAAAATCCAAGCCGGGCTGCGAATCATTTTTCATTATAAGGACAAGACAGGATGAGGTGATAGAGGTCAATGGAGAGGATGTCAACAATGCACTTTAGGAAAGGACGGCGTTACAGCCAGTCACAGCCTTATCTGACGCACCTTTACTGGGCCTGTGCGCGCACCACAGGCCGGTGGATGAGCGGATTATTGTGGCAATTTATAGGCCCGAGGCGTAAAAAACAAAAAGACTCCCAAAGGGGGAGCGAAAACACTCCCAATGCGTTTTTACAAGGCATCCAAAAAGCCCAATTAAACAACTCTTAGGTTATTGTGCCATGTTTTGTTTGAGATTCTTTCTAAATCAGTGAATGTAAAACACACATTGCCTCAAATTGGATTGGAAGTTGTTTTTGTTCCTGTTCAGGCACCAGGTGTCTGCAGATGTCTCCAGCCATGACGGGCATTTTAAAGGCGACTCCAGACTCTTATGAACGTACAGCTGCGCATAAAACAACCTAAGCGCGCGCGCATTAAAATGTTTGGCAGATACCGGAGGATTTAACGGAAACGCGTCAGTTTGAAGAGCGCCTGAATAGGTTTGGGATTCACCGGAGCCATTTTTCATTGGTTTGACTTCAACACTGAAGGAGCACAGAAGGGCTTTAGTGTGTTTTATACGACTGTGACTACATTACGCATTGATTATTGGCAGATTATTAGTGTTATCTGAGAACTTTTACGCACGTACTGTAGCCTCTTCACTGCATATTTGTGGAATCTGTTCATTTCTGTCTTACTTTAATGCACCTCAAAGCCAAATCTAACACGTTTTACTCCAAAATGTCTCTGCAAACGTTATCCTCTTTCAGATTACAACCACCCACCAGCTCCATGTCCTGTGAAAAACACCTATCTCCAAAGGTTTTGACTTTTTATGATAGAACTGAAGGATGCGTAAAATCCACACTCTTCCAACGCAAAGTAAATCTGCATTCGCTGGAAAATAAATTGCCACGAATCCAACAATATGGTTATTTTCTGATCTTAAACGTGATGATCTTCTATGACACGATACGTTTCTGTAGATTAAACCATCTTGCAGTGCGTACGGTGGTTAAAATGAACTCAGTGTGAATATGTGCTGCAGGAAAATGCAACTTTTCATCAATAATAATTTATATTATAACAAAACACTGACAAGAGCCATTTTGCTGTAGTTAGTTTTACTTTTCACAGTGTTCTCCCTAAAATATCTACACTTTTTGTAATAGAGTGCTACACATATGTTTTTTAAAAGCAACGTCCTTGTGCACACACTGGAAACAAAATAACAACAACAACAACAATAATAATAATTAGTATAAAGAACCAAGTTTTTATTAATTCCTAATAAATCGAACCTGTTACCAGTATTAACTTCACATCACAATCCACCTCAGAATATCCCATTACAGCCTGAAGGCTCATCTATGTAATATTATATATGTGTCAGGTTATAACCAAATATGTGTGTGTGTGTTCAGCTGAACTCGGCCTGTTGTGTCTCAGGGGAGCAGAACTAAATCCCTCCAAGCAGAAGCGATGATTGAGATCGCTCTGCTCCGTCTTTAATCCTGAAGGACTCTGGCACCGACAAAGACTTCACTCTTTTTCTGCCTCATCTGCCGCAGTATCAGTATTAATATCCTCAAGCGTCACACCTTTTCCGAAACGTACCCAAATAAAGCCTCCGAGGCAATCATTCTCATCCATTAAAGAGGAATAAAATATCCACTGATTGAATTAAACCATAGAAATAGATTACATGTTTATTGTTTAATGCTTATTTTCGTGTGGAAGTATTTCAATAACTGGACAAATTCAACACTTTAACTGTAAAACCGCTGATGTGGTCGACCCTGCACTGTTTTACGTCTGACAAAATGAGCCTAAAGAAAATAGGAGCTTAAGTACAGTTTTATTTTCTCTCCTCGTTTCTCCTCTAAAGTAAGTGTTCTGAAAGCACTCAAAGCTTTTCCTCTCCCTGCTTTACGCTTAGATTTCATATATTATTTCCCACAAAATATTCATTTTCTGAAGAAAAATGGCCATGTTTCCTTATTTTACAGACACTGCGGTCATCCCATGACTTTAAATTGACCGTTAAAGCTGCTCAATCTCTTAAATGTTTGTAAAGCTGCATGAAATGTTTTTACTTCTTTGCAGTCGTGAGCCAAATCTTGATGTGTTTCACTTTATTTGTGTGCCAACAGCAAACCTGATCATAAGACTTGCCTAATTGTTGTTGAGGGCAGGCGGTGCACCTGTGTGAGGCTGCAGGCCCCGGCTCAGTGTGTGTTTTCTGCTCTCAGTCGGTTTCAGGGGCCAAACAACCTCAGAGCCACATCTGGTTCTAATCTGGAGCGCGCACAGACGCTGCGCTGTCCAGGACGATCACAGAGAGGGAAAGACTTTAAATGTCCTGTAGGTGTTGTCCCAAAAACAGACAGAGGCGATCCCACCCTCCTCAGAGCGCAGACCGCTCACTGAGACCTTCAGGGCTCCAGCAAGTTGAATGTCAAACCGCTTTCACAATATAATGGGAACAAGAGACGCCCAGAATTACACCGAGTGACGTTTTACGCACAACGGGACCGAGAACAATATTTTATTATGCAATTCCTATCACCGTAAACGATATTTTTTCACGAGAAATCTCAACTGCCGGTTATTTCTCTTAAATTTAACCAAAATCGTAACATATTTTAACACCAACTGCAGCTTTAAATCCAAATTATCTCCGATTAATAAAGATTAATTATTAAAATAAATCCGACTTCACAGCACATAGACGAGTTTCCACGCAGATTAAAGGTTAAATTAAAAGATGACACGTGGAAAAATGACTTTTTGGAGACATTGCGCATTTGCAGGGGCTCTGCATGGTTAGTGAGCCCTCAAATTTTCTTCCAGTTTGGAGAGACAAAAAGGGTTTGAGAGCGGGGGCTCGGGGACTCCTGGCCCGGGGAAAGAGGCACTTCCTGTCGAATAAAAGGGTACAGTGTGCTCGCAAATAAAATAAAAAAACCCTGCAAAGAAGAAGAAGCGAATAGAAAGCAAGGAAAGAAACGACAAGAGCCAAACGACCTCTGCACAACCTGGGCACCATGGTGCGTGCGCGCACATACGCACGCACACACATGCGCATGGACGCGCACTTCACCAACTCGGTCTGTTTTTTTTGGGGTTTTTTTTCCAGGCAGGAACGATACTGCTACTTGCTGCTGTAATTTTCTCTGATATGAAATCCTGAAAAATGCAAAAACAAAAAAACAAACAGCAATCTATCAGACAATTGTGTTAATATTTCATCAGAATATGCGTATCATCAAAACTCAAAGACAAACAATAAAAACATGTAAAAAGATGATCCTTTATTGTACCAAAGGGCTCATTTGTTGACTGAAATGTCAGACTATTAATTACTTCATGGATTCCCATTCATCATTATTTATATAATCTACCATTTAATCCTCTGAAACCAATGACATCTAAATTCCACGACAATTAAAATAAACACTATAAATACACCCTTTGCATTCCTGCTATAAATTATGACGCGATGATCATTGTTGAAATATAAAAGGCATCTCAGCTACAGTATGTGATGTTGAAACAAATTAAAGTGACATGAAACCATAAGGACACAAGACTGAAAGGCAATCGTTTGGTTCAGTTCAACCCGATTAACAAAGGAGAAAGGACGCTTTTATGTACTTCATTTGGGAAAGTCAAAAGAGTAAAAAAAAAAAAAAAACACAACATGGTCCTCCCACTGCTGGTCTCAGTGGCAGAAGACTGGAGTGCTAAAATATTTCCATCCTGATCTGGACTGATGCGGATTCAGGCGTTTGGGTTTTCCTTCATTAGTTTGATGTCTGCGTCCACCATCTCCTTCACCAGCTCCTGCAGAGTCAACACAGCCGGTTCAGAAAGCAAAGGCTCCAAACACACACAAATACAGACCAACTGCAAATAAAACGCTTCGTCCTCATGGTTTACAGTAAAATAATCTAACATCACTCATTTATGTAAAGGGAAGAGCTCCTTCTGTGGTGTCAATAAAATAATAAATGTTAATAAAGATCAGAAAAGTGCAGTAATTCACCGTTATCATATATCAACCTTAAACAAAACTGCTTTGTAAAAATCAGAGCTGGGTATTAAAAGTCCTCATGGGTTTTTCAGGCATTTGACACATTTTTGTGGCGCCAACCCATATGCATCTAGACCAAGAGTTTAATATTGTAAAAAAAATGGGGGGGAAAAAGGACAAAATACTTATATTTCACATATTTATTTGACATACTATATGAGTATTTTATCCTCTTTGACTCGGAAAATTGAGATGTGCTACCCCCATCCCTATTTTTTTTTTTTTTAGCACAGTTAATAAAATCAGGCATCAACTGTGTCGACAATTTAATAACTTTTTGCAGATCTTCTCTGTACGATTCTTCAGATAATACACACATGTGAAAACGTTTTTGTAAAGTGAAAGAGCGTTTGATGCAAAAATAATGAACTGCTTTAATAATAAGGAGCCGAGGTGACTGGAAAGAAGTCAGGGATTTTCCAGGTTTGCTCCCATGTTTGACATTGGATCATAATATAGTTGTAAAACCAAGTGTATCTAATAAACAACACACCAGTGTAAACAGGTTGTGTCGAACAATGAGGCCTTAAAGCTCATATGATAAATGAGTTAAGTGTTGTGTATTTGTCATCACTCTGACTATGTTTGTCTTTAAATACAAAATCTTTTTTTTAGCAGCAATAAAAATGCAAAATATACAATAACATAAACATATACTGCAGAGTCAGAATAAAACACCTATTTAAAACCATATTCCTCTTATTCCATCACCTTTAAAATGACTGTATATGCATTATTAAAAACTTAAAAAAAAAATTATTATTTTTATTTATACAATTTCATGTTTTCCATCATGTAACCTGGAGCTGTGGGCTGTGGTAAACCAAAACAGAGTTTTCAGTGACTGATACTTATTATTTAGAGAGTCCAGAGCCGGGTGGTTGATATATACTGTTGCCCATAAAGTTGGAATTAAATATTTTTGTGTATATATATATATATATATATATATATATATATATGTTTTGTAATTAAATGAATGTGCTGTATGATAGATAAAGTGTAACTAGAACTCAGTATGTAATCATTGTACCTGGTCAAATGTGATTACTGATGTGTATAAATAGGAATAAAAAGGTGAATGTATCTAAAAACAAAATTATTCCAACTTTACAGGCAGCAGTGCATTATACTAATGGCATGGTTTTTATTTTTGGTATCTAATGTGGTACAGATACTAAATAACAACAAATTAAACACATAATTAGTGAAAATAAATGAATATTTATTTAACAGTGACATGTGTGTCTCTGTTTGCGTCAATAGATATATTTTATACTCTATTTTATTTTGAAAAAAACAACAACAACAAAAAAACGGGGGGTGCTAACATTATTCCACTGTCAGTCTGTCTCTGTTCTGCACATGTGTGTACATTCATGTTTGTTTATTGGACTCATGAAATAATCATCTGATGTTCATGATCTCAAAAACCTCAGCACAAACTCAAGGAAACATTTTTTTTTCTTCCAATTTGTCGGACTTTAGGAATCAACCCAATTGCATATGACACAAATAATATGTCATGTTTCCAAACCAAACCCAGACCCAAAAGCTTTTACCTACATCCATATAAATGCAGAGTTTTAATAGGATGTCATTAATCATTTTCAACCTTCAATTGTTTTGTTGTGATTTTTCATTAAAACTTCCATATAAACCATCTACAGTTATTTTCCAAGGTGGAAAAATAATCCTGTAACCAGGTGTTTTTAAAGCGAAGTGACACATACCTCAAAGGTCACCTTTGGCTTCCAACCCAACTTCTGATACGCTTTGGTGCTGTCACCTTGTAGGTAGTCCTGTACAGAGAGAGAGAGAGAGAGACAGGAAAGAGAAAGAGACATCAAGAAAGGTTGACGGAAAGAGAAAGAGAAGAAAAACATATCATTAGTCATGTGTGATGGCCGCGAGGAGGCGAGTCCTGCAGCCAGTGGAGGTGTCACAGCCCAGTCACCACAGCCAAAGGTTGCAATTGTACGTCTGTAAAACCACAGATACATCATCTGGGCACATTTTTACTGTGTTCAACCACGGCCTTGTATCATTTCTAACGTACGTGCTGTCAGTGGCAACACCTAAACCTCCTACTGTCATTAAAAACAGCAGATATTAACAGGAGGTTAACAGGAAACAAAGGAAGAATTTAGATTTACATTCAGGGTCAACATTTAAGCCACAACAGCATGTAAGTGACATGTTTAAATAAACATAATGTGGATGGTATATGATTTAATTTATATGAGACACCATCTTTCTAGTTCTTCCAAAGGATAAAAAGCACGACAAGTTAAAACTCTATAATGTTAATGTTTCATAACCTGAAACATGAGTATGAAACATATTTTTGCTTCAGAAATGCAAAGATTAAGCTGCATATATCTACAATTTACAGAAACATTAACCCTTTAACTACATCAGTCTCTCCAATATTGCATTTTACACTTGAAAGTATTCATGTGTATGCAATCCACAAAACTCAAACAGCATCAGAAAGCTGAGATCCTTTCCAACACTATGTAACACTTTATGGCACTCTGTGACTCTATTACAAGTAGAAAGGAACTGTTTATGAGACCTACCAGGCTAAAAGCCACATGGAAATAAGAAAAAATACAAAACCATAATATGAATACTGAATGTTCAAGCAGCAGATGTTAAATAGATTAAAGTTTAATTATGAATAAATATGCAAAAAAACTTCAAGTCCATTTTTCCCTTTTTACTAAAACACAGTGTTTTAAGCATTTATTAATTAAAATCATGACAATTATTGGCCAGATATTGATAGTTAAGTTCCTCCTGAAAATAAATGTGTAAAAGAATTGGCAAAAAAGACACTTTTATTGCAAAGAAAATTGAAGACACCTACGCGGAATCTTATAATGACCGTTTTATAAGGAGCAAAGAGCTAAATTTTATTCTGGGAAATCATTTTTTGGATTTATATGTGCTGTTTCTCACACTGATCTGTATTAAAAGGAACTGGGGTTGATCACTGATGTCCTATAATTTGCATTGTGAAGTTATGAGTGTGTTTCTGCAAAACATGTTGCGCAAATTCCTTCAGGTTAAAGTTGACCAGTGCTGACAGACTCTCAAGGATCATCCCTACATGTATTTTTGTTTCAGAAACGTTAAGATTAATGCGTACAAGTGAGACGTAGAAACGCCTGGTAGCAAAAAACGAGTTAGTATCATCCTCATATAAAGATGTACAGGGGTTGGATGAAGTATTCCAACTTTAAAACAGGATGCAGGGGATGAAGTGTGATGATTCCTCCAACTTTAACTCTCTTTCTCCCACACACACACTCAGTATCTTCTCTCTTGGGGGAAAAGGGAGGTCACTGAGTCTCGCTGGCCATCAATCCCCTCTCTCGGCTCCCCACCACCGATCTGTCCAGACAGCCCCCGTCGGTGCCAGAACATGATGAATTGTGGGACTCTGGTGGTGTAAACCCCCCCCCACACACACACACACACACACACTCACAAACACACACTCGCGCCCCCTCCTCTCTAAACCCCTTACTCATTTTCCCTCCTGTTGTGTTTTGCTCTGGGTTCAAGATCCAGAGAGACCCGGCTAAGGACCACCAAAGAGCCAGAAAAAACCTTTCCCTGTTCGTTGTGTGTTTTTCAAAGCTTCCCCTCTTTCTCTGCCTTTCTCTGAATTCTATTTCCACCTCATGCTTGTGTCAGAAACATGTCGGCCAAAACATCTACTGAAACAATGCGGTGAAATTCAACACTGAAGAATCTCCTTTTCCAATTAACCGATACTGTGTGTTCCTAAATCCTGCAGCAAATTCCAAAATGAACGATTAATCCTCCTAAAGCCTTCGCAGGACAGACAACAAACGCTTCAGATTTTCTTTGTTTTTCTTTTTTCTGTTCTGTATCTTCGACACAATCGCAGCTTGTGAAAACGTGCTCGTCGTCCTCTGTTTTTTTTTTTTTTTTTTGTTATTTGCACTTAGAACGGAGGAATAAATATATGCACAACACGGTCAAAAGTATGCAGACATGTGAACGTTCCAGCCATTTGTGATCATTATTCTGAAACCATAGGCATTCAGTTGCTGTAATAACAACATCCACACTTTTGGTTTTTCAGGCTTTCCAACCAATTTTGGGACCTGGCAGAACAAATCTATTTGCATTTGGCCTCAGGGTGATGGTGATAGGGGTGTGGCATGTTATTCCGAAGGTGTCGGGATGGGTCTGAGGTCCGGGCTCTGTGCAGGCCCACATCAAAACGGAAATATTCATTTCATTTTCATCCTGCGTAATAGAAATTAAACTGCATTTGGAAAAGGAATGCGAAATGATTAGGACGTAAGTTTTGATTAAAATACCTCTTAGAGCTGCAATGTATGGTTGAAGTTAGACATTAGTAAAATTAAACAATATTTATTTTTATTTTATTTATCAAAAAACACTGAATAAGTCTCTTTTTTCCCCAGTAAATTTCAGTTTTTCTTTTTTTCTCATGTGTGATGAAACTATAACTTCATTAACGCTTAATCATAATTATAATGCTGCATGTATTGTGTTTTTTTTCAATAAGTAAATGTTGATAAGAATCCTGATCCTGAGTGTAAAGGTAAATCATTTTCAAAGTATTTTCTTCGTCTTCTAGAAAAATAACCACCGATTTGATTCACAGTATCCGACAGATGTGACAAAAACATTATTATTATGGTTATTTTTTTTAAAGTTTAGGTATTGGTATCACTTACAGGGGCTAAAAACATAACAGGCATTGATTTGAAGTCTAAATCTACCAATATTTACAGGCTTTTAGGCCTAAAGCTTGAAATGGGGAACTGGGATGAGAATTTAGTTTTTAAAGTCCAGTCTTCTTCATCCTGAACAATGAGGGAAAGCAAAAAAAAAAAAAAAAAAAAAAGGAAAGTTTATCAATGACAAATTATGCAACGTTAACATCCACATACACATCTTACACACTTCACCAGACACATTTACACAAAGACAGAACACTGGTTTATATTATCCAGTCAGTCAGGTATTTTGTTTCTTTTGTACATTATATGCCATATATTCTAACCCCCAGCCCCCTCCCTTCCCCCACATTATGATGATTCGATGTAAATATTGTTTATTATTTTACGTAAGTTGTCACTTGATCTTGCTTAAATAAATGTAATGAAAAAAAAAAAAAAAACTCAAATTATGCTGAAATTATGCAAGTTTTGACAAAGGCAGCATTTGATTCTGGTGACTGTTTCTTTTTTTCTGTTTTTTTTACATCTTTGTGTACTCTTTCTGCTTAAAATTCACCTACTACAACATTCTCTGTCTTAAAACCTCTTACATCTCTTTACTGTAGCTGAAACATACATACATACAACCAACACATAGGGTTAATTTCTCAAAAACAGGTCTGCAAAGATATAGCTAAGCCCTGCAAAAACAGAATTCAAAGTGTTACTACTGTTAAATACGCGTCTTCTCTGCAGTGGAGTTAAAAGGAGGCGGGGGTGGGCACAAACTAAACTTGACAAAGGGCCATATAGTGTAAAAAAAAAAAAAAAGAGGTGTTTTTATCTGACACTGAACCTCTTGAAAATGTCTTTTCTGGGTGATCTTATTACAGAAGAACGCTCCCAGCAGCCCTGGCATAGTTCAGCCTTTTAGAGAGCAGGGACCCACATCTCTGAGAGGCTCCACAGCGCTTAATCACACTCTTCTGATTACACACAAAGGCAAAAACACTGAACACACACAACGCCAACAAGTACAGGCTGATTCTGCCTCCGACACCGCTCGGTCTGATATTATTGGGCCGCAGCTGAAAACCTGGTTCAGTTTCGGGTGAGCAGTCCTTTTTATTTTTAACTTCACATGGTTTACATACAGCCCAGCAGATGAAAGCTCGGGCCCGTTTTCTCCTCCCTCTGTAACAGCAGGACAAACAGCTCTTTCTCATGTGAGCACCACTGTACATTACTCACATCCATTTTTGGCTCTAAAGTCATAACTGGAAACATTTTCAGACTAATTATCTACAGCAATGAGACATAATTTATCATGGGGCTGAATGTAATTATTAAAGGGTGACTTACTCCACAATTACATTAAATAATCCACTTGCTTCATAATTATATTGATTAGGGTTTGTAATGGAGAATGTTCATTTCGTAGCTGGCATAAAAGAAACATCAACCAACCTTGTCACGAACACTGAAACTTTGACTGTGAAAGTGGTATTTCTTCAGTAGTGATAAAATGTGGCAGTCACATGGTTTCAGTGACCCTTACTGATTGGCTGTTTCACACCAAGAGGGTGGGTCTTATATGATATGAGGCTGAAAAGACTCATGGCAATAGAAATGTACAAAGTGTGCACGCTGCAGAGCATAAAAAATAAATAAAGTTTTAGTCTCTGGCTGCATGCATTTGCAAATTAAATGGACTGAAACAACTGTATGTTGTGACCTGATGCCAAGACGACTGAAGCAACACCTCGGCAGACGATCCCTGCTCCCTGAAACTGAGGCGGGGGTGGAATGTAATAAAGTACTTACATGCAAGTGCTCTCTACTCTATCAATCCAGACATATATCATACTTTTTACTCCACTACATTTGTCTGACATCTTTAGTTTTCACATTACAGTTTTTTTTTAAAATTCTTATCCAGCCAAAGCCACATATCTCCGGATGTGTTGATTTTAACGGTTTGCGATGAAGTGAACTAAAACTAAATAACACTCTCTATAAACTGTTTTGCATTAACTGGAAAATATATTGTCACAGAGCTGAAAACTGGATTTTGATCTAAAAAGTGCTAAAAATGTTTTGCCTTTAGAACTTTTTGGCTCTCACAGGACAATAATGTTACTAAATATGAAAATCTTACACGATATGATTCTTTGTTGTGCAGTGTATAAAATGCTTCAAATTAAGGCAAACATAAACATCTACAGCAGTAAAATCTAACAAAAAAAAATCACAGAAAAACAATGACTGAAACTATTTTACTGTATAATAAGTACATTTAATATCATTTATTGAGGTAAAAGATCTGAAGAACACCTCCACCACTGGGATCAGGTGAGATCATTACCTGCATATTTCAAATGTACTAAGTAAATGTTGTAAAATAAGACAATATGTTGTCCATATTTTAATTAAGGTATATTAAAATCTGTCAGTATAATCAGTAAATTCAACTGATCCTTTTTCAGACCAGATCGTGTTGGTCCTGAATGACAGTCCGTTTACAGTCACTACTGAATTTAGTCAGCTTTTATTTGTTTATTACACATGACATCATATCCTTTGTTCTGACACTGAACTCAGTTGATGTGTTTGACTGAATATATTACAGCACACAAGCACAAAACACATTTGTCTGTACCAAAACAGACTCAGAAACTGATCATTACATCAAACTATAACATTTCTTTTAAACTCTACGTATGATTTTAAGTTTCATTGACCATCGACTGCAATGAGTCTCACTGAAATCATGGATTAAAGTTTGTGATAAAGATGTTCGTATTTGATCTAATCTTTAGTTAATTAGATATAATCCAAAACTAATCACTATCTTTTATGTTACATGACATGCACAGGTTCTGTGAAGATTTCAACCGAAAAAATTGAAGGTTCTGGGATGTTCATTGATGCGTAACTTCATTCCTGAATCAGTATGAAACAGTTGTTTTAAAATAGTAAAATTATGACTGGTATGGACAATCAAACCTCTGCCATATTGGAGCAAAATACAAAAGACGTGAAATGACGTCGACATAATGGCTTGTGATTTAAATACAAATGACCTGACATTAATCCTGTAATAACTGTAACTGTATCATTACCCAAAACACTATGAAAAAATGGCCCCAAGGTACTTAATCGAACTATTGAGTAGCTTGTAAGATAGCCCAAACAAACAGGGAGTAAGAGGAGCATTGCCTTGTATCATCATCATCGTCATCATCATCATCAGTGTCACTCCTGGTCTGTGAAATCCACCTCAGCGTGGCAGACGAACATCTGCTGAAATCAGACTCCAGTCTACTAAATCTACCGTCTTAGCACACAACCACACGGTTCAGCATCCAGGAAGTTAATCCGGTGCCTGGTTTTTCTCAACCAAGCTTTCTGCAGGTGACAGACAATTTCACCCTCGCAGATCCGTCTGTGGAGTGCTGCTCGCTGGAATAAAAGCTGCTTCCAAACTGCTAACAAGAGCGCTCTGCGGCCGAGTGAACTCACCCCAAACAGAGCATGTAGCGAATAATTCAACATGAACTACTAACAGATGGGGGAACAATATAATCTTCATATGGATCCGATTTGGAACCAAACCCAACATTTTGGTACATCCTGTTTAATGCAGCTCACTGCCCATGTCTGAAAATATGCAACAGTGATGATAACTGGTAGAAGAAAGCAAAAAAAAAAAAAAAAAATAGGTATGACATGATGCGTCCTTAAACCTAAGAAGGAAAGGACATTTCAGAGATTACATAACAATTTGCACTTCATCTTGAAACCATCAGACATATATCAGATTAATAAAAGGAGCTAATATTTGGTTTAGTGAACAGAGGTAATTCCACATATGTGACAAAGTGAAAGGAAAACTTTTATGGTGAAAATGAAAGAGAGAATGAAAATGCCTCATCTGCAGGACAGGAGGGTTTACTGAAATGACTGAATATAAGATGAAGTGAATCATTTCATGACGTGTATTACAGCTGCCAATAAACATGTTGAAATAATGGTTCAAATCACTGGAGCTCTGAAGCTCTGAAACAGGGGAAATCTCCTTTTTTTTTTTTTTTTTTTTTTTTTTAAAAATTTACATAAACTTGAAATCACATAAGTAAAAAAAAAAAAAAAAAAAAAACTTCTTCATTGTGAAACTGGCAAACAACATGTCCTTACAATACTCCCCATCTTTACTTTTCCCTTGCTCCTCTACTCTAATAAAGACGAGAAGCCGTAAAAAATAATCCTTCAAAATGTAAAAAAGCGAGAGACAAATAGTGTGTGATCATGGTCCATAAAGCACACAGGCAATAAAAGGCACTCAGAGCAGGCATTTAACGCAAAGGAATTCTGGTATCACTGCGAGGCCTTTCAATAAATCACACAACACACCGAGGCTGACCCCCGAACACATCAGGGCACTGCGCACAAACACACAACAGCAACAAGTTGACACACAAACACCTTCAACGCGCGTATGAAAGGATGGGTAAAAAAAAAAAAGTGTCCCTAAACTGCATTTATTTTTCTTCCTACTGGAATCCCGCCCACTTACGGGAGACAGATCAAACGTTCCCAAGAAAACAACTCTCATTTCTCCCTGCTCTCTTTGAGGGCTGCATGCTGGGACACTATGATGTGGTTTTGGAAGTCCAGTAGCGTCTCTGGTATTTGTACAGTAGTGGACATGAGGCTGCGAATACAGAGACTTCAAAGAAAATCAGATAAAGCGGCCGAGAACGCTGTGAGAGTCTGGAGCCCACGGTCTCCATGTCCCCAGATGTTCCGACCAGACCCAGATGCTTCCACCTTTGACCTCACTGGGGTTTTCGGATGGAAGATCTCAACCCTGATCCTGGCTTTTTTTTTTTTTTTATACCAGGATGAAGCGATGTTACAACAGCAACAATGAAGGGGGAAAAATGAAGTCATCAAAAGCAAAAAAAAAACAAACAAAAAAACCCCCCTGTTTCATCCTGAAGCTTTGACGCTGCTGTCATCCATGTTTGCGGGTCCATGGAGGCCGTCCTCACTGTGCGACCAGGTGTGTGAACAGGTGGGGACACACTGCCAGCAGAGAGGGAGCGCCATCATTCCAGGCTTTTCAGGCGCAAAATCACAAATCTGTCACTGGTCAGTTTCTAACACACCTCCACCAGCATTGCCTCGTCGTATCGCTTCATTTAAAGCACAAAAGGCCCCCAGTTTGAACTGAGGGACGTGAGGAGGGAGGGGGTGATGAAACCAGAGACTTTTATGGTAAAGTGCAAAGCAATAGTTGTTGGGTTTTTTTGTTTGTTTTTTCAGACAATGTGGAAATGAAAAAAGAAAGACTAGGAAAAAGAAAAAAAAAAGGGGCAACAATAGATGTTCAGGAGACAAAACTGCTTCCAAATTTTCAACCTCATTGAGTAAAATGTTGCTATAGTACATTTATGTAAACCATAGATATGTCTAATCTGAATCATTACATTCCACATCACTAGTTATAGATAAATATACCTGCACTGATGTATTAATATAGTGTTTTAACCACTAACAGTTTGGGAACAAAATACAGACATATGTGCGTATATACCCTCTTACTTGTAACAGCTGTTATCTTTTCCTTTAAAACATAATTCATACGTGAATTACATTTTACTTCAAATAACTTGATTTTCACATGGCAAAATCAGCTTGAATATGGAGCATAAATTTCACCATTTTCAGCTTTTTTCTTCATATCCTAAATTCTATAATTGGGATGTTTGGGCTGCATCATTTTCATTTATGACTATTATTTTAGATCTATTACATAATCACAATATTAATGTAACTGTAAATCATTTTAATTTAATACCATAATTAGATGAAGGGACTATAGCTATGAATAACTTTACGTTTACACTGTATAATCTAACAGACTAAATATTTTTTGACAAATTTATTTCATTTTAGGATGAAATACAATGTACTAATTAGGATCATTTATAGCCAACTGGTCATTGCTACGAAATATACATCTTAATAGTGATTAAGGAAGCCTCCACTTCACTCAGTAGGTTACACATAATGAAATTCTCAGCACAAAAACATTGAGTTAAAAACATATTCCCAACAGAGTATATTATTCACTGTTTTTTTTTTTTTATCTTGAAAGTTGATAATGCACTATGTTGACAAAGATCATTGGGCTGCACCTCTTTCAATAGCCTATAAAAAAAGAACATCGGGGGAATACTCTAGAAACAACCTGAAATATCTAATATCAAGTTAAGTCCTGCAACCCTCCAGAGGATTAACTGGATTGGAAAATAAATGAATGTCACTTACAAAGATCTGTGAATTTTGGAATACGGGGGTCAGACGTTCAACTTTGTGTTTCTGTCCCTGTGAGGCAATTTCAACAACACAAAGTAAATTTATTACTATTTAAACAACAGTAAAGAGGAGAAGTGAGGCGTTGATCTCTAGGAATCTGAGACAATATTAGTCACTCTCAGCCTGAGGTCAAAGGTCGGGTCCAGTATGTATGAGTGGGAGAGAGAGAGAGAAACACAGTGAGAGAGAGAGAGAGAAAGGGGGAGAGAGGGAGAGAGAGTGGTGTGAGTTATAGCTCAGGTTTCCTTCCCCGACTCCCCATGCAACTTGGCCTGCACACAATGTGTTAAGTGACCTCTAAAGGGTGGCCCTGTCACCCTGACGAGTATGTGCACAAAACCACACACTCAGACATAAATGTGGTGTTGGAGAGTCGCTGGCTGCATGAAATGGCATTATGTAATTTCAGAAAATAAATGTGAATATTAGTATCCAAGAACTGCATATGCTTTTAGGTCAAGAGCTCATATGTCCTAAACAACACCAAATCACATGTTTTTTTCGTCTTTTCACCATGCAGGGTTGTCTATTTTTGGGCCCAATTCCAGATATAAAAGGACCGCATGTCAGTACGACACTATCAAAGCTTGGATGGTTTACAGGAGCTCTTTCTGTCTAGACAGACTCCATTCATTTGCCAGGTACAAGCTCAGATTTGGAGTTTTCTTCTCTGAATTTTGCACCACTTCTCTGCTGTCAATCACATCAGTGCATGTTGCTCTAAGCCAAGACGAGTGGCCATATTGTTGGATAAAAACAGCTTTCAGAGCTACGAAGGCAACAATATTTTCCTTATGCAATCAGAAAAGGCCTCTAGTATTACTGTACGTAAATAAAAATTGAGGTATTGAAAAAGAGCCATGTGGGAGCCAGTATCAAAAAACTGTAAACAGTACTGATAGTTCTATCACCACCACTCAGCAGGGAGTTGACCTGAATGTAGACTTGGTTTGAGGTTATGGTTATATTTTTCCTTTTACTGCAGTTACAGTTTATTGTGTTTGATGTACATACTTTTTTTTATGTTATACCGAAGAACTGTATTCAGCGTTGGGTAGACATGTAAATGAATGGTTTTAGTCAAATGTAAAATATTAATAAATAAAATACTTACTGCATTTTAATAGGCTTCCCATTAATCTGTGATGGATTATGTGTTTCCGTGGTAACTCTAAACACTGATCTCAAACGTTATGAGTAAACATCTTGATTTGGACTAAAGGAGAGGAACTCCCACACAAGGAAACCCCAAACAGGAAACTATTAGCAAAAAAGCAGTAAAGTGTGAATCTCCACAGGAAAACACTAAAAATCACTTGTGACATTAAAAAACCAAAACATCAAAAACATCACAAGCTGTCATTTAGCATCATCCCCTCATCTCCCCCTCCCCTCTGTACTGCTGCGTTGATTACTCTCCATCAGTGCTCATTAAAATTCCTGGGGGAGCCATGTGATAAATATTTACGCGGCTGAGGACACACTCCACACACACTCCAAACACACTCGAGTAGCTGGATCTGACTGCCGATAGTGTTAAGTGCCCAGAGGCTCTGGCAGCGTTTCGGAGAGAGAGATCCTGACACGTGGTTGTATACACGAGGCATTCACTGTCAAGATAGCAGAGGGGGGTTGTCGATTTATGACGGCTAATTGATGCTAACTTGTGTTTCTCATTGTGTGTGTGCGTGTGTGGGGAGGGGGGGTTCATGTCCAAATGTGATCTTTTAATGTGTGAAGTTTATGGAAATGAGGAGGAAAATATCGCACATTTGCACATCTGGATATAAACGAAAAATGCAGACACACACACACACGCACGCACGCACACACACACACACACACAGAGTAACCACAGTGGAGCTGGACTCCTCACTACTGTTCCACAGGGCTGCTGCAGACCCCCCCTCCTCCTGTATTCTATTATTCCTGCGGACGGGAAACAGATCATAATTCCTGGAGTCAGCAGAAAGCTGCAGACTGCAAGAGAGAGAGAGAGAGAGAGGGATGGAGGGAGGGAGGGGAAAAAGAGAGTGGAGTGGGTGGAGGAGGGGGTTCAGGTGACTGCTCACTTCCACTGAGGTCAAACTGAAACTGAGCAGTAAAGTCATTTCCAGTGAAAAGTGAAATGTGTGTTTAGTCTGTTTGCGCGTTTGTATAATATAGTTTGGGTGAACTAGCGCTTTGTGCAGCGCAGCGTCTGTGTGTGTGTGTGTGTGTGTGTGTGTTTAGCATTTCTATCAGCCTCTGGGTGTTTCATATTTCAGCAGACATCAAAGCTCAACATAATTTCCCTTCTTTAAACAATCTTTAAACAACATTCTTTACAATCATACTACAAAAAGAGAGAGACAGACGGAGACTGAGGGGGTCGGAGGGAGAGGGAGAGGAAAATGTCATCCAGTCTTATCTTAATTGTTGTGTAATCTCAGTTAAGCACTAAGGGGCCTGTCTGGGCCTTGACACCCAGCCTTCACATACAGGGTGATTGTTGAACAGTTTTCAGTGCTACGAAAAAATCCAATTGTTGTAACTCTGGCCGTGGGTCTGGTAGATTAAAACAATATTTCATTCACCAGTTAAACAGCTTATGTGACAGATACTTCAGAATAAAAAAAACAAAGGGAACCACAAAGAAACAAATTGTCCATTTGAGGAGTAAAGTCTACGTTTTCTGATCTGATGATGTGTGAAAAATTCCCATAAAAGCAAATTAATAGAAATTTGTTACTTTGTAGGAACTTAAATCTATCATGAAGAAGTAGAAAAATAACAATCTGAAGGTGTCTAACGTTTGCACTGTCATTGTTCTTGAAATCACTTTAGTGATGTTTATCTTTTATTGTTTATAATGGTATTTTATTTATTTTTAGTGTATGAAAGTTGACGGTTTGTTGTAACTATGTCTGTGCTGCTCTCTTGACCAGGTCACTCTGGAAACTGATTTTAATCTCAATGTGGTTTCACCTGGTTAAATATTGTTTGTTTATGAAATAGAATATAGAATAGAAGTACTTTATTAATACCAAACAGGGAAATTGGATTGTAACAGTAGCATGACTGAGACAACAATGGGAAATAATAGAACACAATACAAGAGCAAGTAATATTATTATTATTATTATTTAGATAAAGGTAGTTTTTATGGACATAATAAGCTCATAACACAAGTGAAATATAGACACAAAAATTAATTCTGAAAGGATCTTTAACAATGATAAAAATAGGGACATTTTCACTTCATTCTTTAATAAAGTTGAATAAAAATAACTAAAGTAATCTCTGCACAGAACCTCACAGATGTTGATCTTGTGGTTTCATAATTATAATTTTAATCTATTATTATCATTCACTTATAAGTTAGTAGCACATTTTCTTTTAAAGATGGACCCACCTGCTTTTATATAATACTAATGCTGCTGTTAATTAAAATACTTTCCATGTGGAACAAATGTGGACATGTGGACGTGATGCCTTTGTTCATTTGTTTTGTGCCAGTAGAACCAGAAGTGGGTTCATTATTAAACCTTTCGTGGTTACGTTTAGGCACCACCAGTGCATGGTTATGGGTTATAGAAAAACACCAGGGTTTGGTTTAAAGCAGGAAAAGTTGTGACAGAAAATAACTCACTACGTAATTACTAATATTTCAACCAAACCACAATCGTTTCCAAACCATAACCAAAGAAATTTTATTGGCTAAACCTAAACCCAGAGGTGTGTTGACTCTGGTGTCAGGACTGGAATGTTTTTTTTTTTTCCACCTAACCCATCCATCTCCTTTTGAGAGTATAAGCGCATAAAAATTTGCAGACCATATGATGGAGTATTCTTTAAAATCAAGACAATAATTAAGGTCAGGCAAGGTTTGATTATAAACTCTTCACTGAAGAAGCATTTGAGTTACATATGAATTATATCTTATATATAATTTTATTTTAAAAGTCCTAAACTTTACACATGGTATTCTGACTACAAAATCATTCTTCTTCCTCTTTATAATTTCAAGTTTGGCAGACTCAGATGTTACGTCAATGACAAAAAAAGAAATAAAGAAAAATATTTAATTTAGTATTAATAAATTTGTACAAAACCCTATCCTTCTGCAAAAAAACAAAAACCAACCAGATTACACCTTGGGTTTGTATCTGTACTTCCTGCTGTTATACCTAGTAAATAATATGGTATTAAACTAAATAACCATAGTAACTAACAGGAGAACATCTCTAAATTAAATATTTGTATTGAACACTTAACCAGGAGATAAATCTAAACGTGATCCACCGATGCAAAAAGAAACTGTCATAGCTGAAGAAGTTACATTACATTACATTTAGCAGACACTTTTATCCAAAGCAACTTACAATAGAGGACATAAACATAGCATATAGCACATGCAGATACAAGGTGTACAGGAAATATACAGAATAATAGGTGCGACTGGGGTTAGTACGTTTTTTGTTTTTTTTTTTGTTTTTTTGTGCTTTCTCACTGGGTCAGGTAGAGTAAAGTTGGTAACTATACAGTGAGATTAATGTTTCTACAGAAAGTTTGTGTAATTTTGTCATTAACAATCAGTCTCTCTTCCGACTAAACCACACATTTGTTTAAAATGTATCTAATAATCTGGTCAAAGGTTTGAAAATGCTGGCCAAGAAATAGTCAAACAGATATAATGGATTCGAATGAATAATTATCATTTATACACAGAATAAACAAAAGAGACGTAATGTTTTAATTTATGTGCTTTAGTTGAGAGGTGGCTCGTGGTTTCTCCTCATCCAGTCCTTTTTCTGAGCGAAACTAAGCAGCAGCTGAAGGTTTATTTAACATAAATAAAACTCTTCACCAAAACGCAAATAAGCAACAAGTGCTCCAAAATGAACCGAATACGACTCTTTCATCCACACTTTCACTCTGTTGCCACTGAATCCCTCCTTTACAATAATTGGCACCCAAATATATTAAAAAAAAAAAAAAGCTGTGAAATAAAATCATTAGATCATTTACCGTGAAAATGATGCATCGTAATAAGCTTCTTTCAGAGTCAACCTATGAGCCTGTATTTTAGAGAATGTGCTGCAAATAAGCATATTTTGAAACATTTGCGAGGAGCCTCAGACCAAACTATCCGATCTATGTCTCTGCTGTTATCATGCAAACAATCTGCCCCAAATCTCCATAACATATTCATACACACACACTACATCGGTTACATACCAGCCCACATATTTAGAGCTTCTTTTGGTAAAAGCAACGTAAATGTTATTTGTGAGGGAGTGAGATACAGAGATGAGTTATGTAGTGTACAGGAATAGACACACACACACACACACACACACACACTGTGGATGTGATATATGTGAACTAATCCAGTTCTGGCTGAGGTCTTTGCGGTATTGGGGTTAGGTGAGGTGGTTCCATACAAAATCAGCTCCCAACACACTATTTATTAGTCTGCTGCTCTTTGTGCATACGTCTCTTTTTCACCTCAGCTGCTCTCTGAAAATGTTCACGTACAGCCGCCGCTTCATCGGTCTTTCCCCCGTACAACCGACACATTCAGAGGGATGACCAAATCACCAGGATAATCCCCATCTCACACATGCAGCAAATGCTTGCACAACAATTTGGATCAACACACTATGTTTGGAGAAGAGTGTGTGATCTGGAGAATAATGTTATTGAAGCTATTAAAGGATGTCATATTCTTCATCTGTGAAGTGGTCTGGCGCGGTTCTCATAGAAGTTCTGGATACAATTCAAATTGGACAAACTAAGTACATTTGCAAAACACTGAATCTATTTACTGTTTCCAAATATATAACGTCAAGCCATTAACCTACCATATATATATATATTTTTTTTTTTTTCAACTGCCAACAACTTACAGATATATAACCTGCAATGTGGGGTCACGAAAAACACTTTTAGGATGGTGAATTTATTATCTAAAATATTCAGCTTTTCTAGTTTGTAAAGGCTAAACCTGTTACATACACTTCTGAAAAGTAATACATAAGTAAATGAATAAATAATAACATGACATACAAAACAAACTAAATGAATAACCCTACATTTTAAAGCAATTTAAACACACAATTGGACTTAAAAAAAAAAAAAACAGATCAAAACAGTGCAAAATTTTAGCTTTTTACTTGTTTATAGAACGAGTTGAAGGCTTAATAATAGATTTCAGTTAGTGGAAACTGCATTAAGAAAACCACTTTTATTATATTTTCCATGCACGTCCTCCGTTCTCCTGTTTTCTCCTCCTCCATGTTAATTAATCCATTCAACTACCTATAAGTACCATTACATTTAATACAGTGACGTGTGTGTGAAACTCATAGTCCAAACAGGATTTTGTCCAAATAGTACTGTACACAGATCTTTTAACTAAGCACAAATATTATATTGCAAAAACATTCCATTAAAAAAAATCTATATAATATATTATGAGTAAATAGTACCAGTTGTGTAGATTGGGTCCTTTTGGTATATAGAAATTTACACTATTGTCATTTTATCTGTGATGATTACATGTGAGAGCATTTTAATGTTGTTGACCTGACACGCTGCGTACTACATCATGTCATATTTTCTCTAAATATTGATCTTTTTTATGTATATAATAAAATGTGGTGGAACAAAACGAACAGTATTTGCCTGTGAGATGTAGTGAAGAAGGTGTATAAAGGTGCATAAAATAAAAACACAGACATGTTTAAACTACTTAAGTGCAGTACTTGTGTAAATGTACTTTGTTATAGCAGTTACAGCCTTTTCACTGGATTATTGAACATAAATAAGTAAACAGACAGAAGCTAGGGCTAAAGGGTGGGGGAAGGAGCTGAGTGGATAAAGAGGCAGGCTTGAATGGGCATGCCCACTGGTCCTGGGTCAACACACTTTAAAACCACCTCTCTTCCCTTCTTGTTTCCATGCTGCCACCCTGGCGTGGAGGGAAACAGAAGGGGAGGAAAAGGCAAAGGCAGGGGGAGGCTGGTGTTTGGGGGGTTGGATGACATATGGAGAGGACGAGGGAGCAGTCTTCTATAGGCTACATCTCCTCCAGAACGGCGTTTCCTCTCCGAGCAACATTCCTCTTCTTATCAGCCTCAATAATCTGCCGTTCTCATCGTGCCCAAACAGGGAGAGCTAGAACCTGAGAGAGCGAAAAGTCACTCCTTCACTTGCTCTCTCTCACACTGACTCTCTCTTTCTATGTCTGTTGGCTGGTGATAGAGGTGATAAGGCCTGGAGAAAAACAGCGAGCTGTCTGCTGCTCAGAGGAAGCGGCGACTCCGTCCTGCACACTGAGCATGCTCCGACACAAGCAGGGTCGTGCACTGACATTCTAAGCTACTAAAAATTATATTTCGTTATATTAAAGAGCACAAAATCAGCCATTGAGGTGTCACATGAAAAGGAAACAACCAAAACTGTTTGCTGTAAACATGTGTAGCTGTTTACAGATGGTTTTCCTTGTTCTACCACCTTATTTTTCTTTTTGGAGCAAGAAAGATTATAATTGGCCTGATACTGATGCAATAACTTTTACGGGGATGGTATAACTGTAGAGAAGCAACCCTTGTTTATAACCTGTTTGGCTGACAGCATGTGTTTGCTCAGACATCTAAACTCAATAAAAACAAACATGAAGGTGCAACAGTTCCTTTGGGGGTTTACAGTGTTTTACAGTAACATTAAAATAACAAAAAAAAAAACAAAAAACAAAGCTATAACATGCTTCATTTCTCTAAACACTTGTGAATGCAGGAGCTTTATTTGGAAGTAGAAGCAGTTATCTCTGATTTATGATGATAGCATTAGTAGGGAGAGTGAAGAGAGTCAGGGGAGAGAACGAGAGTGACATGCATTAAAGAGTCTGAGCTGGACTTGGACCTGGATCACTGTAGTAGAATATACTCTACTGGGATGCACCTACAACCATGTTTTTTGAAAGCTTAAGAAATTTGGTTTAAAATAGTAAAAATGCACATATGATATCAAAAGTGTCACATTAATCATCCACAAAAACCTAAAAATAAATGTTTATAATAATTAAGAAAACCTAGGTTTTCTCTGTAGACCCTTTCCCTATACTATATATATAATTAAAAGACTAATGTTATCAATGTCCAAAAGTTAGATGACCTTCAATATGTCAGCTGTATGGAATGTATAGCTTAACTTTATCTATAACTGGTATGGTGCACTATCAATCTCTATGTTCAGACTTCAGGAATATGTAATGTCTGGAAAGGAAGATGCTGAATTGAAGGAAAAGCGGGTAAAACACCAGCTGCAAGACATTGCTGTTTTTGCAAAAGTCATTATTTTCTAGGGGAAATTACTGAACTTGGGGGGGGGGGGGGGGGGGACTTAGG
>JAPSES010000258.1:3306761-3341912 GCA_029822895.1 Maxillicosta whitleyi
GTTGTAATTATCATGCCGACTCCTACTTTGCATTTTATTTGAGATATGCCGGACTGTTTTAAGTACAGATGCAATAAAAGTTATTATTGTACAGTATAGTATTTGCAGATTTGAAATGTATTGCATGAGTATTTGCATTTTATTCCGCTGTATACTTTTACATTGCAACATTTCATCTGGAAATATTGTGCTTTTTCTTGGTTTTGTTTGTCTGACAGCTTTAGTAGGTGAAAGTCGATACATAATATAACAAGCTTTTAAAATATGACTTAAAGGTTAAATCAGTGTCTTCTCATTGTTTTTGCTTTGGATGTCTTATAAAAGCAGGGTGTACTCTGGCTTATTTTTCATATGTTACTTTATCCGTTCAGATTTCTCAGTGTTTTCATTTCGGTAAACGTTCAAACCATCTGAAATCAAAGACTGAAAACAAATCCACAATGAAACATTATTTTAAAGTGGACAGACTACAGACGTAAAAAGTTAAACCATCCCCTCTTCCCCTGACATTATTCAAATCCTTATAGGTTAGCGATGACGCATCAGCTCTGCCTGTTTTGCATGTTTTTTTTTTTGTTTTTTTCAAACCAGTGATTTCAGTGACGTGGTGTTTTGAGTAGATAAGCTCCTCCTGATTTTCATATTTTCTTGAAATGTTAATGAGTCAAAACACTAAAGGTCAAGTGGCAAAATAAACTATCGACATGGAGATTAAAAGGGGATTCCTTTTGCGGTATCTTTCCATTTGTGTTGCCTCTAATTCATTTGAATGACAGAACATGTGTGTGACGTCAACACAATGAAGAAACAAAGCAAAGAAATGATTAGAGGTTAAAATTAAATAAAACATAAACATGCACAATGTGCTTTTTATGATATGTACAATTATTTCATTACAAGTCTTTGTGTTCTGTCATTGTTTGATGTCATGAACCTGTTGACATCTGTTGAAGAGGAACGATTTCTCCATGTTCTCCTTAAATCTCAATTTATGGACAGTATTTATCAGAATGGTTTGTAAAATCACAAATATTTTGGTGTAACCTCAAGTGTGAAATGGAAACTGGAGGTCATGACTGCACATAAACTGAGAAATGACTTTTAAAGAGAATTTATTTTTCAAAAAAAAAAAAGACTTAAAGGGGTCATAATTAGCTAAACCTACTTTTATTAATCTTTGGTTCATTTATTTGTGTATTTAGACCCTAATAGTTCATAAAGATGGAGTTTGAATTCTACAACCTGTTTTAATTCCTGCTTAATTTGTTAAGTTTTATAACTAGTTACATCATGACATTTGCACATCAAGACTCCAGATGAACATTTCTCCAAGTACAACATAATTGTTTGTCAGCAGATGTACTAAAAACTGAAAATTTACTGCATTTAAAGGGCCATTAACTGCATTTAAAAGGCCTAAATGTCCTGTCTTATGTCATTACTCAGAAATAGGATTTGAAGATGGACCTGTGGAGTTGAATTAATGAAGAATTCAGACCCAAGCAGAATATTTACAGTTTGTGTAGACCACAGGGAAATGTTTGAAAATACATAATTCCTTTTAAAATGGCAAAATATCAATCCTTTAATGCAAAATTGCAACCATACATATATTACAAGGGCATTAAAAAGATAGAAAACTTCATATTTGTACTTGACAAATTGGTGCAGTAGTATTCAGAAATATGAAAGTGAAATTTCATAAGTTGAGTAAGCCTTAGTTTTAGAGAGAATGGAATGTTTTCAAATTTACGGTCAAGCACAGCTGCAGAAATATTAATGTACCACACTATGAAAATACTCAAAAACAAGTTCTGCAAGAAAATACTATAGAAGTATGTGAATATATCAAGTGAAATGTACGTATGGATGAAAAGATACAGTAGTGCATTTGTGTAAAATGGACCCTGTGATGTCTTTGGATTCATATTAATGCTGCATTAATCTGTATGAAGTTGAGCTCCATTGAAATGCAATAAGAATGCATGCAGTATATTCCATAAGATCATCAAAATCATCATTGTATTTCTAAAAAGCTTTGTTTTCACCTTTGTAATAAAGCAATTTTCAGTGAATCCAAAAAGGATCTTAAGGAGTTTGTTTAACCGACAGATTTTCTGGCCATCCTTCTGTTTACAACAAACACTGAAAATCATCATATTTGGGGCTTTGTGGTTTTCAGTGGAAATGAAGGAGATGAAAAACTATCTAAGGCAATCTTACGCAGTCAAACACATGTACGGGTAAAACTACAGCATTTGACTGTGAGATGACTGTGTAAATGTATAAAGTTGCACAAAATGGAAACCCCAAAAATGTTCCTGAAGCATCATACATGAGTGAAAGTACTCGGTTCATCATCTGTGTTAGTGGTTGAACTGCACAAAAGGGAAATGAACCTTTTGGTAAAACATCGGGTGAAGTTTATTCCTATCAGTAGAATTTTGCATTATCTTATCAAACCATTTGACTTGGATACTTTGTTGAATACACGTATTTTCTCTATATTGCACAATATTTTTCTTGGTTTGCAGGAAGATATTTTTGTAATGTAGTCCTGTGATCATGCAGCGTTAATAGTTTTGAAACTGCATACCTTGCTGGTTAGTGTACATGTGTGCATTTGTGGTATTTTTGTGTGAAATTCATGTGTCCACAAACATTAACATTTGCTCACAAGCTCCAGGACTGTCGCTGACCACAGGAAGTTCTAATCAGCAGTGTGGTGGGGCTACTACCTTCCCCTTCCCCTGGTGACCTCCTCCCCACCTCTCTCCCTCCACAATAGAGATACAAGATCACATTACTGACTCCGAAGGTTAAGGGTCAATCCCATTTTTCAGTACTCTCTGTTCCCTCTTCCCCTTACAGATCTTTTCTTAGGGGGTTAAAGCTCCCTGTCACCTAAATTCACATCAGTTCACGCGTAGCGGGGGAGTGGTATCCATCAGAAACGTAAAAGTCTTCAATCCCACTCACTCACCTATTCACACGTTTTAGCTTCCCCATATCAGACTCACTTCTCAGATCTCCAGGAACACTCAGACAAAGAATCGGACATGGGTATAAACATGTTTAAGACACTGCTGCTTTCTTTGTGTCATTGCATTGTTGGGTCCACATTAGGCCCCGATTATAGCCTGTAACTTAGCGCTGCACTGGGTCAGGTTACAGGGAGGAGAGTGGACTGAGGGAAAACTCTGTGCAAAGGAGAGAAACAGACACTTTTTTTTGGCTGAATTAATTTATTTTACTACATGAAACTTTTCATAACTTTAACTTTTGTAAAAATCACACTTGTTGTAACATGTTCTTTTCACTATTCTATTACACTATTGTTCAAACAGGCATTTTAAATCCAACTGACTCATGGCTGCTACAAAACAACATCATATCATGAATTGTACAGATAACAACATACTTTTAATCGGCGCATTATCTGTCCGCATTATGACCTTTCAGTGTGTTTATTTACACCATATAAAATAACATACCATCAGCGCGATTAGTGGTTAGGTTTAGGTTTAGAGTTAGGGTTAGGTTTAAGGTTAGCAATTAGCGATTAGGGTTAGGTTTAGAGTTAGGGTTAGGCTTAAGATTAACAGTTAGCGATTAGCGGTTAGGTTTAGAGTTAGGGTTAAGTTTAAGATTAGCAGTTAGCAATTAGTGGTCAGGGTTAGGTTTCAAGTTAGGGTTAGGTTTAAGATTAGCAGTTAGCGATTAGCAGCCGGGGTTAGGTTTCGAGTTAGGGTTAGCAGTTAAGCTTTAAGGTTAGTAGCAGTTAGCGGTTTAGCGGTCCAGGGTTTAGGGTTAGCGGTTAGCACATTGACAACATCAAATAACATTAAATAATGTGTGAAAGGATGAAAATGTGTATGTACAAACTGACTACACTTTGTTGTTATCACATTTTGTATTTTTAATTGCTTTTATTTGCATCTTGCACTGAAAAGCACTTTGTGACTCTCTGTGAAAAGTGCTCTATAAATTAACCATATTTATTTACTTACTTAATATACCATTATAAATTTTACTATTTTACAAGGCCACCAAACTCTGTTGGCTGAATCAATAGTATAAACAATAAAAATATGCTAAAATATAAATGGTTTCTTGGTAAAATATCAACAGCAGGTGCACGACATTAAGAAGAGAATACAGATTGAGTTGATGCAGTGATAACGTTAATGATGCTATGGCTTTTATTTCAGCCTCTTTTTCCAGATGAAATGATTCAAAGTGATGGCCAGAATGTAAGTGTATATTATAATTACATACTTTTATGTTTCTATGCTTCAGGACACTGTGGACACCAGTGAAGAAACCAACAACTTTCTTTTTTTTTTTTTTTTTTTGAGCTCTATAATTGTGGCCACTACAAGAAAAACTAAAAAGAGCCAAACAAGCTACTTAGTATGATGTACGCATATCTGACAGCAGAGCAGTGCCTTAATTCATAGCTTCTATACTAAAGAAAACCGCACCCAAACCTAACTTGTGCATGTGGGTTGACAGTGCATGAGTGTTCACTCCGAATACAAATCTGTGTTAGATCGTGTTGCAGTTCCTCAAGTACATAATGCCTTTTAATTACAGTTTTTATCACAATCAAAGACAAGCAGTGTGAGTTTAATGTCATTGAAACTGACAGGTGATTATTTTTCACATACTTACATACACATGCAATTACGACATGTTTGTATGTTTAGCTTGACATTGGTTCAAAAGAAAAATATGCTCTTTTTTTTTTAACTCAGAAGATCTATTTTAATAATGCATACTTCAATATAGAGTGGTTTACTCTTCAGTATGTACGCTTCTGTTGAAGGATTTCTGACTGTATCATAAATAAAATGAAATGGATAGAGGGAGGTAGGGATAGTTGGTGTCAAAGACCACAGAGGAAGTTAACGACTTTCTGGCCAAGATCAGATAAGCAGACCTGTATGGAAATGTCACTAAGGAGCTGATGAACACACTGCCTGACAGTATGAGGCACTGCTGTTTCCATCATGACATATCACAGGATGGTGAAACTGATATTAAATCAACACATGTAGAGCTGGGTGTGAAATGCAGGGGGATCACGGGGGTTGGAGACACACTGATGGACAGTTAAGATCCCTAGTGACTCGGCTCAGACGATAAAGCGAGCCATCCACAAATTAGAAGGTTAACGGTTCAATTCTTTCCGTTTTCAGAGATGTCCTTGAGCAAAAATTGTTGCTCAATGGGGAAAAAAAACCACATTTGGAATATACTGTGCTTAGTAATGATGACTCAGCTTGCAAAAAACTGTTCACAAATATGCCCACAGGAAACATAAAACAGTAATAGAGATTTTACTGGGTCAATAAACACAATGTAAATGTGCATAAAGGAATGAAATTACTTTTAATGTTAGCTTGTACTGTGGTGATGATGACGCCCTTATAAGGACTGTGTGCAGTCCAGACGTGTTGGCGATGCTGTCCCTGTAGGTGGACACTATCTTTCTTCAAAAATAGTGTTGTTGGAACTGGTCTGCAATCCAAATGTGTGATTTAGAAAAAAAAAAAAATACAAAAAAAAAAAATAAAAAATACAATCTGAAAGGAGTAATTTGGACTATTTTACTATCATGGTTACACTTGGTAGAACACTTGGACATCCATCAATTTGAAAAAAAAACATGTCAAATAGAAAAGCAAATTAAGTGAAATAAGGTGGAAAGTTGTTCATCATGTGTTAGGTGACTATGTGTACTGTATGTATTTAGTTACACTATACACTTTTTACACTCTAAATATTTGTAGTTGTGTAGTTCAGTCAATGGCCATAGTTGGCTGCCTTGTGTTGAATCCACGAAATTGGATATTTTGGATATTGTATCTGGAGCGTTGAACTTTTTAATGAATTTGAGTAATTAATCAACATCTCCATTATAAAATGACACTACACTAGAAATATTGCTCTGAACTATCATAAATTAATGTAATGAGCTATAAAACTGCTGGATGTTGATTTATAATATTGCATGGACTTAACCAGTATGATAACACTGCTGCATACAGTAGGTATATGTCAATTATAAATATATATATAAACACAAATAAATGGCAGATTAATGGGGGCCTACAGTACACATGAGCTGAATATGGTCACACCACATTTATAAACGTATTGCTGCAGGTTTGTTATGCAAAACAGAACAGAAAACTAAGCTGTGTGAACTGCCAACCATCTAGACCATTAAAGGAAACCTGGGATACAAAGCATACTCTCCTGAAGTACAATGAAGCAATTTGTCAGATGTACTTTTTTTTGCCGACTGTATATGGACAAACTTCAGCACAGTGTGGTATATTACACTTTGGACTGAGCTCGAGTTGAAAATTAATTAAATTACAAACTTCTTATCTACTTCTGCTAGCTTAATATCATTTTGAAATGTTTCTGAGTCTTCACGTTGAAAAGTATCTGTGGAATCTGACAGGTTGACAAGCTTTAATATATTGAGACAAATTTTAACCGCAACTTAAAATGTGAGACCGCTTCTGCAGTCCTGTCTTTTATCGTTCTCTATCATTTTCCATCCAGGGAAGCACAGGGGCTTGCTGTCAGCTATCTTTCCAGACAGCATTTCCAGGTAAGGGAAAAGTGAATGGCTTTACTGTGAACCATCTTGGAAAGGACACCCAATTCCTCCATAATATACGGAAACCTTTTAAAATAATGCTAATATTTCATGCTTCCTTTGTGTGAAAGTACCATGGGCCTCTGCCAGACATCCAAACTCAGCACTTATAGCCCGTTTCGTGTGTCAGGTGCCATAAATTCAGCCAGCGGAGCTCAACAAAGCTTGTTCGATGGATAAATCTCGCCGCTCATAAAAGCCATTTGCTTCTTTATGTCTGTCTGGTGTTCAAACATTCACCTCAATCTATCAGCGAAGCAAACTGCTGTCAGAACACTAAGGCCTGCTTACCTCACATATCCCCTTATCACTGGCTTCTGCTACGAGGAATCTGAGGAATCCTGGAGCTCGGATACGACAGGGTGAAACACAGACACATGCTGGTTTTAAAACACTCACTAATTTCTGACACATGGATTACACAAATCGATCACAGATGTTGGCGCTAACTACTGTTAAAGAGAAGCAAGGGCAGAATAAAACACCGTAATTGACAATGATGTGCGAATCCGAGCAGCGGGACAATGTTTGCATGATAGTAAAGTCGTACTATCACACACCGAGTCGCTGTTTAAAGACCTATAGCGCAGTATAGGAACTCCACCCTGTGAAATGGGCTCAGTTCGCTGGCTCAGCACTTCTCCATCCAAACGGCTGCGGTTCAGCTAAAGGTCTCGCTGCCTCGGCCCCGAGATGAAGCACCTCAGAGAGCCAGCAATCTGAACCGGCCCCCTGGCTTCCACCGCCGGCCTCTGACTGACACCACTGCTCTGCCAGAGACATAAAGCAGGATAATAATAGCTGCTCATTCCGATCCCAACTGAGCAGACAGGCCCATGGTGTCCAAAACCATATTTAACTGAATGATAACTGACAAATGAAGGTGAATAGCTCCATCTACAACCTTACGGAAATCAGATCTCTGAGTTCAGCTCAGCAGTCAGCGTCTCTATTTTGGCAGGTGATTGACGCGAGTTAATTCAGTGACAGATGTGTACAGAAAGAAAGGATGGAGTTTTATGAAGTCATTTTTGCAACCCTGGGGTGTAATTGTAACCCCAGTTATTTGAAAGGTAATCACGTCTTTGATTTTCTTGCAAGGAAGCACAATTTCTCATGAACTCTGATACCTTTTCGCCTTTCCCCAACAGGCAGGACACGGATGGTGCAGGTTTTAGATTAAAAAAAAAACAAAACTTTTAACACCAGGAAGTGAGTTTTCATACTGATGTCATAATTGTTTCAGCAATGAAATCACTTTTCTTTTTTAAATTAATTAATAAATTTGTATTTATTTATTTCAAGTATAACATTAAAACCAACATACAAAGACATAAAAAGAAAGGAAAAGATAAGAAAAGGAGCTGGATGAAGTTTAACTTATAATCTCCCACCCCTTACCCCATCCTTCAAGTATCTCAAACATCCTACACATAGACTAAATTCTCACTAAGGACAAAACACAAAAATGCTATACATTAAGAACTTTGATGTTATGGACTTTTCCTACATTAACGAATGCTCTTGAATTTATTTCTAAGTAAGTGCTGCAAAGTTAATAAGTGAATCTAAAATATGCTGTCATCATAAATAAACACTAAATCAAGCGCTGTTGGCAGAAAACAAAACAAAAATGCTTGTATTTTGATCTGCAGTTATCTTCACAATCAGGATTTACGCAATTAGACAATCACCCCAAAGGAAAATATTTGATCATTTCATTGAAATAAAAAGAAAAAGCCACGTGTTGCAATATGAACATAAAGTCTGGGAGATAAGGTTAGTTTTTTGAAGATTCATTCTGTTGTAATATATGCAACACATGCCAAAAAACATCCCACAGTCTAATCTTTCATTTGACTACATTTAGCTTTAATTTTTTTACACACATTTGTGTTGGTACATTTCGATAAAAACATGTGAACTGACGCGATGCGAACTTGGACATAACGTTTCTGACCTCAACCTGACAAACTGAACCTATCCCAGATCTTAACACTGCCCCACAGGCTTATACTGTAGGCACTAGGCATGATGGGTAATCAGCTCAACTTCCTCTTTTGAACTGGGTCGATCTGGACTTATCAGGCCACATGACCTTTTCCATGGAAACACAGTCCAATCTTTATGCTTTTGATTAAACCGGTGGTTGTTTAAGAAATGAGAAGCTCCTCACTGCCTCAGATAGAGTTAAACATATACATTTTTACAGTAATTATCCAATTAAAAGCTCTTCCCTATTCACTGAGTTAAATCCAGGCGTGGACTTTTGTTAATTCTATATTATTTTAATTCTGTAATAACAGTGCAATTAACCTCTTGACAACAGAGTATCATTAACCCACATAATACATATTGACAGACGTAATCAGCGCATAGACTATATTTTGTGGTTGCATACGTTTAATACATATCAATTTTTTTTTTTTTTTCAACCATGACAAAAGGGAGGTTGTTTGTGGTGGTGATGAGTCACACTAATTGTGGGACTTTGTGGTAAAATATAACGGCATTTCTAAATAGTTTCAGAAGCTGGTTGATGCTACTGACAGGCAGGTTCAGATGGTGGTATTCGTTGGTGTCACTAGGGGAAATTATTTATAACCTCTTCATGTTGCCCGATCTATCTTTACAATATTCAGGAAGGATAGAGTTGCTTCAGATTTCTGCGGATTACAGCTTTAAATATAATATATAAGTTTTTACTTTAATTGCTACTTCTATTTACCTGCAGAATTGGGTGCAAGAGCCATCAAACATCAAAATAAACAAAGCATCAGTTACACAACTTTTACCCTATACTGCACAGTTGCACAAAAAGTTGGAATAATAATATTTTCAGACACATTCTTCTTTTTATTTGTGGATGTGTCCCATTATTTTAGTCCATATTACGTATAAAAAAATCTCTATTTTAACCAAATAACCTAGAAGAAAATCAATATGTTTTAACAAGATAAATAAAAGTAGCCATCTGTGTGAACGCAGCTCTACGTGAATGGACACAATCGAAAATAAAAACCGTTTAAAAATATTAAAAATGACGGAAAGAGGTAAGGAGATTACCTCTGGTGTTGACAGGCTAAGTGATGATCATACTGGAATCATTGCAGTGAAAAGTATTCGGGTCAGCCCTGGTTTGAGAGTTATGTCGAAAAACGTTTTTTCTGTACTGACGCTGCAGGGACCAGAGCGAAAACAAACATAGGTGAAGACAGGGCAGAGTGAGCATGTCATTAAACTAATTTCTATAGATTCTTCATCACTGTTTTCCGTGTTCCCCTTAGAGCGAGGCTGACAGGTATGTAATTTTAGACAAGATAGATTTGTACTCCATTACCCTGTGAACAAATGACGCTTCAGCTGACAACATAAGCTTTAAATTGAGGGTTCACTGACTGATAATTCTTATCATCAACCTTAAGTTGAAAACCCAAGCATTCTCCATTACAGAGTTTAATAACCCAGAGGAACGACAGCCACAAGAATAATAAAAAAGAGCCACATTATTAAAGTAGAAGTTTTTTTTTTTTTTTTTTAAAGTGAAGCAGCTGACGGGTTGAGGAGCCTCTTGTGTTTTGAAAGGCCTCTCAACTAGACGCCTGAAGAGAATTCCAATCTAGTACTGGGAAACTCTGAAATAGCCACCATATTTCAAGCTTCATTAAATAGCAGATATTACGCAACAAAACAGGCCAACTGTTAAAATCTTCTCTGGGGCACAGGAGCAGAAGTGTATGAGTTAGTGCTTGCCAGGAGCCATTATGTCAGCAGCGTAGACAAATACATGTGGGGGCTATACCTGTTTTTCTCATTGTTGGGATGAAGAATTTGCTCCATATTGGGATGTGACACAGTGCTTTCTGCCATCCCTCAGCCTCTCCCTGTGCATCCATGCATGAATTCTCTATCAGTTTGCATGTGATCCCCCCCCCCCCTTCTGTAGAAATCAAAACTGGTGTTCAAGTAAGGTGGGAGCAGTTGGAGGTGATGCACAGTTTCGAGTAAAAACCTGACACACCTAACAACGACTCAAACAGAGCTTGTCTGGTCTTCTTCCAATCAGAGAAAGCAAAATACTCATTCTCTATATGGAGACAGCACTATGAGGATCCTGGGAGTGGATTTATGAGGTCTGGACCGCCTGCATGGACTAAAATGAAACCCAACACCACCTCTGCTTCTTTAACAGAGCCTGAGAACTTCACAAAAAGACCCCATCCTGACTTCCAAAACAAAAGTCATTCTTTGTATATATCACTGTATCATGTTGGTTAGAGTCTAATCTAACAAGTGTGAATTTAGTGTCTTCTTGAACTGATTTACACTATATCTGAGTAAAATTTGACTTGTTCTTACTTTACATGACTGACATTTCTACTCTTTTGTATCTCACAGGGAAATATTGCAGTTGTCTAACTTATAATTACTTTTTTTTTTGTTTGTTTGTTGTGATGTTAGTCATGTTTCAAAAGATTCTTTACAGTTTCTTTGGTGTTGTGTGGTTCTATTTTGTGTGTTTTTGTATGAGTTGAATTGGTGGTCGTTTAATTTCACAATTGGAATTAATAAAGATGCCATAAAATACACTTATATGATCTACAACACAGGTGTCAAATATGCGGCCCGGGGCCAAATCCGGCCCGCTAAAGGGTTCAATTTGGCTCTTGAGATGATTTTGTGAAATGCAAAAATGACACTAAGATATTAACAGTCCTTTTAGTTCAGGTTCCACATTCAGACCAATTCAATCTCAAATGGGCAGGACCAGTAAAATACTAACATAATAACATATAAATAATGACAACTGCTATTTTTTCTCTTTGTAAATGTAAACATTTTCATGTATTTACACTAAAACAAATAACCTGAACAAACATGAACAACCTGAAATGTCTTAAGAGAAGAGCCATTTTACTGATATTTTACACAATGTTTTGTGCATCTGTAAATCCACTATGATCTGCAAGTTATAATGAACATGTGAAAATGATAAAGTGAGACAGAATATTGTTAAAATTACACTGATTTTTTTCAGTTTGCTCATGTTATTAACATTGTAGATATAAACCTTTTCATTATCTAAATACACTTTTTATACACTTTTATTATTTTATGTGAATGTGAATGTGGCCACTGAATTAAAATGACTTTGACACCCCTGATCTAGAACCATGTTGGTAATCTGCCTGGTGTACATACCACAGAACCATTAAAATTATTCTATTAATGTCATGTGATCAATAGTAGCCTACTTTTATTTTTAACACTTATACTTTCTTGTACTTCCGATAATGACAAAGCATGAATTTGTTTCCATCAAACCTTGTAACTACTGGTGTAACTAACTTAACACTTTCTTAATTCTGTGTTTTTTCTTCCTTTCATTGAACTGTTGATACCTTTTTCCAAAAAATCCAGTCCACTTTTAAAGTTTCATAATATTTCATCATTTTCCATTCCACCCTTTCACCGATATGTCACCCTGTCACACCTACTTTACAAAACGTGACAATAAAAACAATCCAATACATGCTGTTCCCAGCCCTATTGAGCAACCACAGTATCTGCATAATCCTTCAGCTGCAATGTACGGTTTTATTCCAGAAACTAGAGTCTGTGATAAAATAGAAGAGATATCTGAAATTCTGATAATAAACTGCTCATATATTGTGTATTCAGAGGTAAAAGATAGTGGGTTGTACAGTGCTTCCCATTTGTTCTGGCAACATTTAACAGATCGGCTAAATATATCATCTTGCTTTAAACTCTTGAACCCTGTTTTTCCCGTTGAAACTCTGTCTAAAGCCATCTTTAAGTTATAAAAAAGGGGTAATTTTCCACTTTGCATGACACCATCACATATATATTATGTCTATGCTTGTTGTTCCAACACTTCACTGGAACTATATGATGGTTCAACTTAATGAAATATTCAAACCAACGTGTTTTCAAGGCTGCATGGTATCATCGGGTGGAAATGTTCAAGATCTTTCTATACACACTTGTCATTCTATACACATGTTCCCACAGTTTTACTTGACGTGCTGTATATCTACTGATTATTCAAAGCCTTGACTTTACGTCAGAAGTCAAAATAAAGTTATGTGGGTTTGAACAAAATCTTGCACCATGAAAAGAATGATGTTAAGTGTAGCAACAGAATCGGAAACACAAACACCTGAGCACTGAGACCTAGACATTTCTTTACAGCTGTCCTGTTTATTTTATTGTTTTTAAGGTCAAAGGCCGATAAAATATTTGTGTGAAGTTTCTTTTATTGAATGCAACAAACTGCAGAGCTGTGTCCAAGGAAATTTCCCATCTGGAGAAACTTTTTACTTTACAACACAATACATTGCTATGTGCTGATTCATTGTGTTTTTGGTGAATTCTGTCGCTCTGAATAAGAGAGCAAGAGCTTTTTGTGTAACTTTCATCATATTGCTATTGACATTCAGCATTCAATTATACGGAAAGAAAACCACTGAGTTACATAATACAATGGGATGGAAGATTCTTTTAGATAAGGCCTGAGGAGGGTGAGTTTAGTGTGTTTCCAATTATAATATTCTTAGAAGATTCAAAATTCAAGAAGGTTTATTGTTATTATGTGCTGTCTTCGTCCACTTATCATGGTCCAGGTCAGGGGGGCAGCAGCGTCAGCAAAGAAGCTCAGACAGTCCTCTCCCCAGCCACTTCCCTCTGCTCTTCCAGGGGAATCCTGAGGCATTCCCAGGTCAGCCGGGAGATATAATCCCTTCAGCATGCCCTGGGTCGGCCCTGAGGTCTCCTCCTGGATGGACATGCCTGAAACACCCAGGGAAGCATCCTCACTAGATGCCCAAACCACCTTAAGTGGCTTCTCTCGACACTCTATCTCTAAGGCTGAGCCCGGCTACCCTCCGGAGGAAACTCATTGGGCCACTTGTACTTGTGACCTCATTCTTTGGGTCATTACTGAGAGCTCATAATGATAGGTTAGGGTCAGAATGTAGATAGACCAGTAAATCAAGAGCTTTGTCTTTGGGCTTAGCTCCGTCTTCACCACAGAGGCATGTCCATATTACTGCAGACACCGCCCCAGTCCACCTGTTGGCCTCCTGCTCCATCCTACCCTCACGTGTAAATAAGACCCCAAGATACTTGAAATCCTCCACCTGAGGTAAGATTTCTTCCCTAACCCACAGTGGGTACTCTACCCTTTTCTAGCTGAGGACCACGGCCTCAGACTTGGAGGTGCTGATCTTCATCCCGGCCACTTCATCATTGGTTGCAAACTGCCCCAGTGAGAGCTGGAGGTCACTGCTAGATGAAGCTAAGAGGACCACATCATCTGCAAAAAGTAGACACGATTGTCCCATTACCGAACTCAACCCCTTCTCCATATATAAGGTATCGAGCTGGTCCACAGTTCCACGTCCAGGACAAAAACCACATCACTTCTCCTTGATCTGAGGGTCATCTACTGATCTACTGATCTGTAGACAATACCAGGGAGGCTGTGGAGTGTGATCCCCCTATAGTTGGAACACAACCTCTCCCCCTTCTTAAAGCTGGAGACCCCCATAATTTAAAAAGAAATGGACCAAGTGCATGGGATATCAACATGGCAGAGACACTTGAAAAGACTTTGCAAGACATGAGGTCCTATCGGGGGGAGAGTATCAACAATATTTTGGACAGATTCCACTGACATTTGTGTTGTCTGTGTGTATATGTGAGTGTTGTTTTTATATGTTCTTTAAAAATGTTCAATAAAATGTAAGTGTCAAAAAAAAAAAGATGGAGACCCCCACTCCACTGTCCCTGATGTCCATGCAATGTTACAGAGAAATTGATATTTAATGGGAGGAGGCAGATCATGTTTTGATTGTCATTATCTCCATCCTTCCTTAGCTTTACACCAAAACTACCTATGATTCTACCTATGATTAGTAGCTGACATTATTAGTCTGCATGTTCTGATCAGCGGGGACATGTGACATTTGGGGCACAGCTCTGATGAAATTACAGAAAAACATTTGGGGTGAATATGGTGCTTCAAATGCAGTTTTGTGAATGATGACTTTGTGTTTGAACAGACATGGAATTTTTACCATTTGCAGAATGAACTGTGTGATTTTCACTTTAAAAAAAAGTCTGGGTGTGAACCTGCTGTTTTAGCCAAATATCAGAGAGTTTACACAAACCTAAATGCTTCTTACATGTCTAGTGTCATGTACATAACACCGACTTACAAAGCTATTGTGGATCAGGATTTCACGTTGCTTTAGGGGAGCAACTTAAAACCCTATTCACATTCAGAGGTATGCTGCACCAAAAGTCATTTTGAAGTAGATATCAAATTACACTATTGAAGCTGGCAATATCTACAAAATACAGGCCTCAGGACAGATGATTTAACGTGTTCTTCTGTTATCAAATATAATTAGATGAAGTCTCATTAATGTAGTCTTTGTGTTCATTAAAACATGGCACTAAATTTAACTTTAGCACATTTTTGGCTTTGACAGAATTAGTTGAAGACAATGTGGGCATTGTTGCTTGAGGTTCATGTGCTCTTTTAGGTGTACGCCCGTTCTGAAAGCGTGTGACATTTTTATAGGGTGTGCACACTTTTTCTGAGCAATACTTGTCGATTGTTGTATGAATTTTTTTTCCACAACATCCAGTTTTTTTTGTTTTTTGCTTATAGTTACATGTAGTGTGCCATGCAATGTGAACTTCTGTTACATTATAATTTTTTGTGAATGCAGGTAAGTGCTTTCAGTGTGATCCACCAAGTTTGTGATAATGTCCTGTAGCTCGTAAACAAATGATGTCCCTACTCAAATCAGGGTTTTCTCTGGGAGTTGTCAAAAGACGCTCTGATCTACATGAGTTCACTACGAGAAATAGGTCGAGACAGGTTGCAACAATTCAGCACAAACCCACAAAGAATGCATTCGGGCACAAACACCGATGATATCTAACTGTGTCAGAGTATCTGACACTCAAATTGTCCTTTAAGTTCAATAAAGCCTGACAATGCAAAACATTATTTAGTAACCAGATCAGTCAGGTGTGTCTCTGTGACACTGATGACCTCAGCAGTTGATTATCCTTGCCAACAGTCATAAAACGTTACCATAACAGCAGCCGTCTTTATTCCCCCGGATCACTAGAGCCATTGTTTCAGTGTCTCTTCTAGTGACGACGGGACTGGTGACGTATGAGAATATGCAGCAGAGTGTGTTTCTGGTAAATCTGCTATGCACATTTCATCACTGGAATGACAGCCACCTGAACATGAAGGAAGTTTAGAAATGAATTTTTGCACATGCACACATCTACGCAGACAAGCAGCTGACAAATACCAAGGTGTGGTGTTTCAACGCTACTCTATTTTTAGAGGTTGATGTGGGAGCTTTTGATTCTTACCTGTATGCTTTATTCACTATAACAGGCAGAGCAACTACTCTGACAGGTGTTCACACAAACCACATCTTTCCACATTAGAATAACATGACAGTTTCGTTCACAGCAGAATAGCTTACATTGTTGCATTCTGAGTAAATTATACAATGACATAAGGTATGGGGTGGTGTCATTTTGCATTTATAACATCATGTCTGTAGTCTGTAGACGTGTTTTGAAGGACCTGCTCATCCATACTGATTCTGTCCAGTATTTTCTTTGTGTTTGATTAACTCCCTTTGTTTAATTACACTAACACCTGTGTTTTCCCTCCTCCTAAAACAGCTTTCTGGCAGTTACAGTACAGAATCACTGTTCCTAAATGAAATAAAAAACAAAACAATATATATGAAATAAATCCAAGAACCAGCTCATATGACCATAAATGGATGGTAAGATTTTATTATATATTAATATTCTATTCTTGAGCAAAACTGCCAGCTAGGCCACAGAAAATTACACATTAGAGGATAACCTTTTCTGCACAAACACAGACCCGCACAAAGCTGTACACACTATTGACATATCAGAGGTAGACTGACGTGTTGCTGGCATACACCTCCCTCCACAAGCATATATAGCATTAAACAGACTACATAGTAATCTGAAGATTTTCAAATGCTAAAAAAATACATCGATAAATAAATTTGTCAACAATCCATTGTGTAGTTCCTGCAGATCACAATACTGACATGAATGAATGAGATGATAAGTTATAAAACACATACTCTGTTCACTGTAAAGCAGGTATTTACAACATATATATAGCTGATATTTTTGTGGATTTTTTAAAAAGAAATTTGTTCATTTACACATATGTTATTGCTTGTATATAATGAACATGCACCTAAAAATGTGAAATACAGGTGATACACTTCAGATATACTTATATAAATCAGTGGATTACCTGCATGACATCTAGGTCAGCCCGGACACATTTAGAGACGGACGTGACCTCACATGCACTACTGTTGTGGTGAAATCTGTATCTAGACTTACACAACCCAAACTGAAAAGGTCGCTTAAGTTCATTATTTAGATTGTTGTTTTTGCACAGTGTCATTACAAACCAACATTTCCACACCCATTGTGTCAAATGTTATTTGTGGTATTGACAGTTTTAAGGCCACCAAAATGAATGGTTCATCTGAACATTTATACCGGTCTGTACTCATTTTTTGTGTTACAGGGTAGACTTTTGGAACCCAAACGTTATGAGGGCAGAATTATTTCTAAAAAAAAAGTATGTGGAGATGGAAACATTCAAGTTTACAGCTAGTGACGGATTAGATAACACACAATGGAAGCATTGTTTGTAACGGTGATATTAACAATCATCTTATGTTTTCATTCTTCACTGGTTACTTGCCTTAACCTAATAGACTTCAAAAAAGGGGTACCTACAACTGTCATAAAAATATTTGTATTCTGGGTATATATCTGGGAAACATATCGTAGTATTTACATTCTCAGGTAAGAGGATTTATTAATGTTTATGGGAGAATTCAGGTCTTAACTGAAGAGTCAACCTCCCGGATCCCTCCCTGTAATTCAAACCCTGGTTCCTTTTGTCAAAGTATAAACAGGCATTTGAATTATCACTACTACTCTGACTCAATGAAAGAATTAATTTATTCCAACTACCACCTCAACTGAAATCTGATCCAGCACCAGGATGTTGCCCAGGGTCAGAGCAAAGATAAGAACAGGATTTATTTGATCGCCGAGCGTCCTCTTTTTGCATAAACATAAAGATAAACCTTAACTTCAAATCACAAGCCATGTATTTAAGAGTGTTTTTTTCATGTGTTTGCAGCTCAAACCTGACCAAATTCTTTGCAGAAGCTATGGTATGTAGCTGAATTGAACACTTGTTAGAGCCGCACAGGAATAAACTTGCATATTTGAAACAAAAGGATAATCAGTCACGTACTGACAGTACTGACTGTATGTGACTGCACCGTAAGGAATGCTGGTACGTGACACTAACAAAGGCTAATTTACATGTGCACCTCTTTATACATGGGAACCTAGGAGGTGATTCCTTTCTGTCAATCAAATTATGGGGCAGAGATAAACTGCCTCACATATGAAAATATGAAACCCACTGTCACTGTAGTATGATGATCATGTGAGTACCTGGCATCAAAGTTATTTGTTAATTAACTGTCTGGAAATAATGCATTAATCACTGAAATAATGTATCAAGTCCAAATGACGGTTGTGAGATACATCTTGTGATGCAGTTTCTTGGACACATCATCAGTGATAGTACCTGGGGTCATGGGGGTCCTCACCCAGGCGACCCGGAGTGATCAGCTCCCGACCTGCGTCCAAGAAGCGCTCATCCACGCTTTGTCCCTCTGAATACTAACTTTAACTGAGTCCAAAGTTTTTTTCTTCTTCATTTTCTTGTGATTAAGTCAGCTTTGATCTGAAGATGAAGAATTTAGTAACAAGGATGTTACTTTTGAGATTCCCCTTTCCAGTTGCACCAGCTTAAAACAAATGAATCATGAGGTGGCTACATCTGGATCTGTGCGAGAGCTGTCAAGACATTAACAGCTCATAGATGACAATCTGTCCAAACTGTCACACAAAGCTGACTTCCAGATTTTGTAGATATTGAACGCATGGAACACAGTACAGCTATTATCCTGTCATGCTAAAAATCCAAACATTGCTTCATTGATGCACACTGCATAACCAGAAGAACCATTCTTGTCTTTGTTTTGGGATTTCATTTGGGTTAATAGCTCTTATGTGAATACCATATAATAACATAATTTGTTAATATTGAAACAACAAATAAACAAACAAACAAATTAAAAGTATTTTGCCTGGAGGGACATTCCTGTGTTCTCCACTGACAGTTGTTGCATCACTATTATCCACACTCAGATATATGTGCAAAAGGGCAGCAAAGGTGAGAAGGTGTGGTGACCAAAATGACAGCGGAAGAGTTTAGTGACATGGACAGGACAGGACAGAGAGAGATAAAGACAAACTGAGAGACAACTTCCCATTTATCACCACTCTGCCTCTTGCTCTGCATGAGAGGTTGGACAAAAACCACAGAGCTGTCACTCAACTATCAGCAGTTTTTACCTTCCAGCGACAAGTGAACTTGGAAGTATGACAGGTCGGCTGCAATAGCACCATCACCACAGGCAGGTACATGCACATACACATACACCAACTCAACTACAGGATGATGCACATGCTTATGAGCAGATAACTAATCATAAGTTATCCTAGTTCAAAGCTGGCATCCATCAGAAGACAATAGTAGGCAGTCTGCAATAAATAATGCAGTTTGCAGTCCAGTTGTAAATTTCACCGTCCTCTTCTGTTGCAGAATCTAATATTCACATCCTATTGTTATTAAGTATATTACATCCATCCTGTAAGAATGTGTAAACCCCACACAGAAAGACTTAAGTCAGACCAGCCTCAAACCCAATGCCAACCAGTACACCACCAGACACAATACTTACTTACATCTGTGAAATGAGGCTGTTGGTGTGTGGTCTGGATGTCTAAAATATAAAATGCATACAAAATAATACAAATATGAGAAGTAAAAATAAGTAAATAAATCAAATAAATGTCCTTCTCCTCTCAAACTGTGCCTTTAAATACATATCTTTAGTGTGATGATACTGTGTGCCCTTCCCAAAGGGAAATGCTATTTATTTATCTTTCCATTGACCTAGAACATAAACATTTAATTCTCCACTGAACCAAATCCCAATTTTATCATTAAAACAAACAGCAGCAATGAAAGTTAATGAAAAAACTGGGATTTGGTTCAATGGAGAAATGTTTATGTTGTAGGTCACTGATGGGATAAGATAAGCACAAAAACAGGTAGAAAAAAAACACGTCAGAAATGAAATATAAAGGAAAATGAGAAATGTGGTATTTATATAAATATTTATATAAATAGAGAATTAGAATTAAAGATAATTCTATTTCAGAGTATGATACATACATACAATACTATATCACAGCAGCTTTAAATACTTCCTATGGTCTTTGCATTCATTTACCTTTAGCGTAATAATAGACTTCTCAAGAAAAACAGAAACTCCATGAATTCCTCATGTCAAACATGGCATCTCATGGGAATGAAGTACTTGAACACACCCTAAAGCTCTAGATTACTCCATATATTTATCTATTATACTGCACTAATCCACCAATTAAATTTTGCCACCTGTACTCTTTCTTAGCGTGAAGATTTAGGGCCCATTTTTATTCACTGAATCATGTAATCCTGAGATAAAGGAAGTAAGCAAAACAGTATTTCACACCATCAACATATGAGGTTCCCAATCCAAACCCCACTTTTAACTGAGGTCGTTATATGATGCATTTTTATTCTCCTCCATGTAAATTCTGCAGTTAAAATGCTCTTACGTGTATACTGGACGCATGAGATACACCCTTTACCATGGTAGGCAACCCAAACTAATCATAACCATTAGACCACAGAACACGACACACCTTTGCAAATGCTCAGGCAGAGTCTGCTCACCTGAGCCAAACCTCAGCACTGGCAGGAACCCATGAGGTGACAGGCATGACTGACAGCTCTGCAACAGAAACATACTGGAAACAAACAGCAGCTGTGACAGTTAGACTCAATTCAAAACAACCCTGACACCTAACCACACATTTCACTTTCATTCGTGAAAATCTAGTGTTGGTAGCTTTATTTTTTTAGAACCCAGTGTGTTAAACCTCCAGTAAACAGTCTTCACAAGCTCAGACAAATAGACTATCACCTCTGCAGACTCTAGGCCAAATCTATCCCAAATAAACACAGACAAGTACACACATTTACGCAAAGAAGTACACATACACACACACACACACACACATATTTGCACCACATGTAAAGCACACCTGCATACTGAACCCCCAACAACTCTCCCAAGGGGCTCGAGAGATAAATGAGCTCATGTCAGACACACACACTGACAAGGATAATGATGAATTACATATATATTAGCACAGAGCCTGAGGATACACTACACAAAACACACACACACACACACACATATATATATATATATATATATACAAACACACGTCCAAATTTTCTTGCACTTAAACAGCAAGCATGGCACTGAAAGAGTCTGAGTCAGCTGGATTCAAAATGCACACACACACTTGATGACAGGTATTTCCACTTGAGGAGAGCCACAGTGCTGAGCTGTGAGCCCGGTGTCACTCACTTCCTGTCTGTAAGGGTCAGAGGTTAAACACTCTTCAGTCTCTTTAAGCCTTACTATTGAAACGGAGAGACAGTGAGAGAGAACAGAAAAATGGCATGTTGTAACCAAAGTGTCTTTTCTTGTTATACGTGACATTTTTACTGCATTTCCCTCTGCGTTACATGTTCTAAAAACCTCACACTTTTCAACTAAACTCAATAAAGTCGGCTCTGCTTGCTGAAAATACAAGTCAGACAGATTTACAAACTGTAGTAGACAATCACACACACCAACATAATGGGGGTGTTGCTCAATAATTACTACACTGACAGACTGGCAGAACGGCTGTTATTTAAATTGTATGCATATGATCCTAAAACCAATATATCAGCATAGCTACAAGTAAGTCAAAAATACAAACATTTTGGGAACCAATATATAACAGATATCATTATAGAATATTGAATTTTCACTGTGATAGCAAAAGAACTACGGATTCCTTTAGGCACAAAGCAATTTATGACTAGGATGAGATAGTCGACACCAGGACATGGTTGAAAATAAGCATTTATTGGTGTTGACTGATATGCAAGAATAATTATATAACATATACTGTGTTTGTGAAGTGAGTCACAATATGGAGAACATAAACTCAATATTAAAATCGTGTTGTTTTTGGTGGGGTCTGGGCTTAAAGCAGTGTACTCATGTCTTTTTGGAATTCCACACAGCTGCAGCAGCGAGAAGCAATGAAGCTGTTTCCGTGTTGCCGCTGTGGCCATACTGCAGCTGCGTGGAAATCCAGAAAGGCCCGAGTGATGGTTTGGTTTTGGTTGGTTATGTAAACAGACGGCTTGTGCTGGAGTCAACTTCAAAGTAGTTCACAGTGTGATTCAGATGCATAATCACAGAAAGACGATTTTGTGATACTTCGGCTATCACTCAGGCTTTACAGATTTTATAGGACAAATTGGACAATACATCACAATGTTTCATGTATTATGGTATGTAAACTTTTACTCATTCATTTAACAGACTGCGTGATGTTGGATGAAGGATGGTTGCTGGAGCTAGAGCCTATCCCAGCTACCAATGACTGAAGGCGAAGTGGCCTCCGCTCTGGATGAGTCACCAGTGGATCACAGTGAATTAATTGTTGTACCCATGGTCATATTGTGATTTAACAAACACTGGTCCTTCCAGAAGGTTAACCCAAGAATATCACCAGATTGGTGCTGTTGTCTTGTCATTTTTGCATTTACTCACATGACAGCAAGCGATCACATAGATCTCCATTGTTTTCACCCTTTGAAATAATTAATTACTGTTGCATTTTTCTGGCATGTTCAACCTAAAAATCATAAAATCATACATGCTTCTTTGCTCTAGGAACAGTTTGGTTTGTAATGAGTTTAACCAGTAAACCAACAGTAGCAGTGGTCAAGTTTGTACAAAATTGACTGTGGCTATTCTTTTTTTTCATTTTCCTTGCAATTAAAAGGTCATAAACAGCAGAGGTGGTATGTACGAGAAAGCCAGTAGTGACATAGGAGATATTCAAGGCAAAAGCAGTTGAGTTATTGTGAATGTGTGAAGCATTTCCTCTTTGTCAAAGGTGTAGTTTCTACTAGACAATGCTGATCTGCAAAAAACTTCAGTCACCTTCTTAAAATAATGGCCTAAGTCATAATTTTCAGGTTTCGCAAGAGGTTCCGTTTTTTTTTTAATGCTTAAAAATTGTGACTTAGACCATTATTTTAATAAGATGATTGGTCATACAAATATGAAAATGCAATTCAGTCCAGTCAAGCTACAACCTCATAAAATACCTAAACTTCTTATGAAAGTGTGAAATGCACATTTCTATTTCCCACCGAAGCCTGGTGGCTTCTGTTGTCTTGCTACATTGCAAAGCTGTCTTCACAAACGTCACTGGTTGATGAAATCTAGAAGTGGATGTTTACCTGCAATCTATCACATGTTCAATAAGTTTCTGATTTACTGACGGACTTAGTTGTGTGATATTTCCATCCACATCATATGTCAACACATTAGGAGTCAAACATTACTGGGAATATTTGATGTTTTGCAAAACCTCTTGAACAGACCTCTAATTGTTTTTGTTGCTGGCAGCTCACTGTCAGCTGACTGCGTTCACCTGTTGACCAGATTCTGGGGCGGGCTTCACTTTGGATTCAGGGTTAGGATCCTGAATGAATGGGTCGACACGCACAAAGCATACAGGCCCAGGTGTGTGGCTGGCGCTTCCATCCCTGCAGCAGTCAGTCAGCAGGGCCTCCATGCTAATCCGCCACCATCACTCAACTGGATCTCAGCTCTAATCTCGCCAGGCCAAAGCTCAGCAGAGGGGCGCTCCCAGCTTTAAACTGAAAACCCCACAGCTAATCTCGGCCACGACACCCGAGGGTAACCTTACACTCTCCCCGGGGAGCAGCCACAATACCTCAGGGCCACAGCGATGAGAGAAAGACCTCCCAAATGTCAGACACTTCTCACCTAAAGAACCTATTCACTTATTTCCTGAGATGTGAAAGAAGCTACTGACTCACACTGAAACCGCTCCACAGTATAATTGACTGTGAGAGTCGATTCACCACCAACCAGCTGGGCATTTCAATACTGCTCTGAGCACCCATTCAGCACCAGGATGCAGCCAACATTAGTCTTACCGAGGTGGAGGGGCATGTTTCCAGCAGTTTAAAAACATACAATAAAGAAGCTGGGGCTGTCAACGGGACCCACTATGGCTGATAAGTGTAAGGTCCCAGACACAATGACCGGCAATCAGATACATGCAGTGAAAACATGCTACATTCACAGTAAGGTCAGGTGTATAGAAAAGGAAATATGCTCTGTGTCATGAATAGTATGGGACTATCAATCATGTATTATTGCGAGGTTGCATGGTTCATTTTGAGGCAGTAATTGCACTTTTCTGTATTCATATTAACTTAATGGCAAAGAAAGGAAGAAAACACAGGCTAAACAGCACCTGGTCAGTCAATTTAGAAACAAAAAACAGAAAAGAAAAAAACTACTCAATAAGAATAATAATATTTTTAAGACCACTGATTAAAATACTTAAACTAATCATCCTGAGCTACATTTTACTGCTGAAGTTAGGTTTTTTTTTATTAACCAATTCCGTGATATTTAAATGTATAGTCCTGTGCAAAAGTTTGAGTCACCTTTGAAATTAGCACACATATTTAATTCTCTTTCTCTTTTCTTCATATGCAGCAAGATAATATAAATACGGAATATGTGCATAGCCTTAAAAGACACACAAGAAACTGAAATGAACTAAAAGGGTTCTAAAGGTTCATGTCACAACTTATCACGACTCCCGTCCTTATGACAAGAAGCAGCACAGTTAGAAACACATGACATGTGTTGAATGAAACCTGGTGTAAAATATTACAAAATTATGGCAATAAATCTGATATTGCCTGAATAACAGGGTTAAAGGCTTGTTAAGTGCAAAGGGAGGTCACAGAAAATACTACCACTTTGGTTTATAGAAGCTGTTATTTCCTTGAAACGTTTGTTTTACTGCTGGACATGCTTCCCATATATCCAGATTGTATCTTGATACAGGAAGGTCATCATAACTTTACTATATGAGCAAACCTAATGTTGGCCAAGGACTGTTGCACAGTATTGTAGGTTAAATCCCAGAGAGCAACTGACACAAGGAGAAACCTGACTTACCACTTCAGTGGGACGGAAGTATTTAGGGTCCACCTTCACATGCACCACGCCTGTCTCTTGGCAAACACCAACCTCCTTCTCATCCTTTCCCTGCCACCTGGAAAGACACAAATCAGGAAGGAAGGACATTTTTTCACTACAAAAGCTCAAACCTCAAAGGATGAACCATTCTTTCCTTTTTCATCTGCGGCAGTTTGGTTCTCTAGCTCCTTATAAAGACAAAAAATGTCACTTATTGTCTTTTTTCCCTCCTTAATCGGCACAAGAGGCAAATAAGTATGTACCGCCACATGCATTAGCCAACATATGAATAAGTGAACGTGAAGGAGGTAAATGAGCAGGGAGATGGAAGATGGGCAATGACTTCTGGAAATGAACATGTCATGGATGTTTTATAACGAAGAAAAGCCCTTTCACATCTAGCTGTCACATTGTTGGATTCATTTGTCTATAAATTTTCTGTGATGACTCTCTGCAGACATAACAAGAGCAGCAATGTTTGCACAATAATTGGCATCAGGTACATGAGAGGGAGTGCTGACACCACTGAGAACAGTGTAAAACATACAGTACAGATTTTGCAGATGACTGACTGTGTTTCTTTGTGGTTTAGTGACAACTATATCTTACTGTAATCTAATAACTTTGGAAAAGAATTATGTCTCTTCTTGATTATAATACAAAATGGAATCCTGATACATTCTTTATGATAAAAAGTGTAGAACAAAGTCAGGTTGGGACTGTTTTTTTTTTAAATCCTATACAACACTGGTTCTCCTGGGTAAATGAAACTTTTTTAATATCATGAACAACTGAAACCTAAAGATGTTGAAATATAGCTGAGGGCAAGATTTTTGTCTCTTATTTTTATAAATTATCTGATCTGATGTTACCATTACATGTTTCATTTTGACTGGCTTATCTCTATGATTGAACTTATCCATGCATGAAAAAGCAATACTGAATTTATCAGTTTATCAGTTTATTTATGACATTGCAAATCACACATTTCTGTATATTTAACCTTATACCATCGAATACCTCTTAATTTGATGCCATTTTAGGTATTCAGGTGATCAGTATGTTTCTGCTCAGCATGAATATACATAATGCCAACTTAATTTGTCAATAAAAGATCAATGTTTTCACATTTTTCACATATTCCATACATTGTCCAATAGATACTGGAGTCTGCATCCAAACTCCAGTAGGTAGGTATTTTTTTAGGTTTTGGCACAAATCATGCTTATAGTGAGAAGAAGACTGTGGTTATGGTTAAATATGATGAAAAAAGTGTGGCATGCAATGTTTTTTTCATCCCATCTTTGTGAATTTTCCCTGGAATATATTAAACCATAGTGTCTCGTTAACCCATCTGCCTTGTTGTAAAGAAAATATACTGTTTTCACCACAACCAACAGATTACTCTATGTTGAGTTGGTGAGTTCTTTTGGCAGAAGCAAAGAAAATATGTTGAATGTGAAAAATGTACATTTGCATTCATGCCAAAAATACACTGAGCAGTTAAAACACTATAATGACACATGTATGCATTGTATTCTTGGATCAAAAACACTGAGATTATATGTATCTGGTTAGCAGAAATGTAAAAAAGCAACACATTAGGCTGGCTAAAGGGTTTCTAATGGAGACTAGTCTGAAATATTCTTGTGTAAATGGATGTGTACTCACACAATGGTCTTCCCCACATGTTTAAAGGCCTTCTCCACAAACTCCCTCACACTGTGCACTTCCCCGGTCGCTATGACGAAATCCTCTGGCTCCTCCTGTTGCAGCATCAGCCACATGGCCTAAAAGAGACAGAGACAAGAGAGGTTAAACCGCTGACAGATCATAAAGACAATAAAGACAGCTCGCTGCTCCACACTGGACGCTGCCCAGTTCTATCCTGACAGACAGGAAGTGAACCTGCGACCCCTTCGCCTGTACCTCTGTCCTGACGTCACCACTAAGGCTCATGGGACACATACTGTGGGAAAGGAGGACAGAACACTCCCAGAGGCCCACTGTGCTGCTGGCACACATGAATACACACACGTGGCCATGACACACACACACACAAAGCTTCATGCACAACTAACGGCTTAAATCCATCTCAAAACTACCCTGTCAGACAGACTAAAAGTTAAAAGTAACAGCACTAAAGTACCACTGGTCTTGACTTGTAACAATTTTTAACTCCACAACACAGGCAGCAGTATTATTAGCCTGTATACCCCAGTGAAAGCGGATAGTCTGGGTCCATTAATGGAGCAGCGCTATATTAAACAGCTAGCGAGGGCGTCTGTGCGTGGGTCCATATTTATGGTGAACCGGAGCCAGCAGGTCAGAGCTGCTGACCCCTGCCACATCCAGCCTGATTAAATGAGACTGAGGAGGGCAACAACAGACAGAATGAAAGACAAATATGCACTTCTATGCACTGAATAATGAAATCAAGGGGAAAAACGGTGGGTAGAAGAGTCCTGTGGCACGCTAACGCTTTGCCAAAAATGGTTTCTTCTCATCGACGACTTGATGTATGTGACTGGAACCGATTCCTTTACAAAAATCACAAACATATAGTGGAGTTTTTAAAAACTGTGGAATATTAATATCAGTTTGAACAATAAAACAGTGAGTTTGTGAATTATTTGAACACATTGTTGAATACTACAATTAGTTTTTGTTTTGGTGCCTGCCAAATATGATTACTACACATGCTTTATAAACTTTAGTACCTAAATGGCTCAACATTCATGTGTAAGTGTTTTGAATGAAGAGTTAGTGTGAACTAGGCTTGAATATTAGAGAAGCACTAATGCGACTTTTTCAGTTGCTATGATGGTCTTGGGCTTTGCTACGGACTGATGTTGATGGAAATTGAACTTATTAAATTAAAATTTGAGATGACACGACTATCATTGACTTAGAACTTGTTCCATTCATCTAAAAACACACGGATGAAACAGAATTGCCACAGATTCACCACTATTTCCATTGAGCGAATTACCTAAAATGTTCAGTGCTCAAAATGACCTTTCTGGTGTCATTACTCAGAAATACTGTTGAAGATGGACCTTTGGAGTTGAATTAATGAAGAATTCAGACCCAAGCAGAGCATTTACAGTTTATCTAGACCACTGGAAAATGTTTTAAAATGTATAATTGCATTTTTATATATATATTTAAAAAAAAAAGAAAAAAAGAAGCTAAATATCACTCTTTTAAGATAAAACAAAAGGCTGACGTTGTAGAGAGACTTTCAGTGAAAGTGAAAGTACATATGACCCAGAACTTTTCGGAGCTGTTAAAGGTATTACACATTAATATATTTAATACAGTGCCTTGGACTCTTTTTGCTGCTGAGGTCCTTGCCCCTTTGTTTAATGTCACTTGAATGAAGAATTATCACCATTAGCTGCTTATCACAAAATGCTTAACTGTTAATATTTGACGGCTGTTAAATGAACATATACTGACATCATCCACATCCTTTTAGTTGCAAAGCCAAACACTGCAGTGGTGCTGTTATTGAATTATATATCACATGCAGAACCCATTTGTACACACATATACACACTCAGTGATTGAATGCGCCTCCTTGGGGAGGAGAGGCCGTCCTATCTCAGGATCGTTCGGGGTCACCTGACCGCTCAATGCTGATCGCTCCCCTGAGCCTGACCTCTGACCTCTCACCCCTGATGAACAAACCAGATTCTCACACTGCAACACAAGACAAAAATGGCACCTCTGTGTATGAGTGACAGAGGAACAAACCAATTGAGAGAAGTATGTTCAGAATCTGTGTTTCCAATTGTTTCCACATTTTATGCTTGTTAAGCTGACAGGAAAACTAAATCATCTCATGAAACCAAGTTTGTCTTCCTGTCAAGTTGCTGCCAAAACAACACAGAGGGAAAAAATATAACTTAGACCAATGCAACGTTTCAGCAAATCTATAAACATAGCATGTTACTAAAGGAAAAATCAGAGAATCAGTGCTGAGTGACAGTTAAATCAAATCCAATAAATCTAATACATTGGAAACTCCAACAAAATATAGCTACACAGCTTTAAAACAGCTCAGTTTGTCAGAAAACATCTAACAAAATACTGATTAAATGAAAAAATTAAACTGAGTCTATTTATCTTTACTGTCTTTTGTCAAATATAGTAGGAAACAGCTGCTGTGTTTCAGTTTTTCAAGCAGTTGATTAATTCTATCTGTGCACAGATTGATCAAGCAGATAGAAGACTTAGAAAAGGTGTGTTCAAGCCCTGTTCAGGCAGAGAACCTGAAACAGCCCCTTCCAAAAAAACCTCATGATTACAATGTAAGTGTGCTCAAACTGAGAAGATAAGGCACAGTGTAAGGCAGGTGAGTGGGTAGAGGGATAATTATGAGGTAGAATCACACTGAAACTGTGAGTTCTCCAAATGTTTTGGATTGGCTTTGTTGGTCACATAAAATCTGGTTGTTTGTGATAAACTGGAGGGCGAGTTCTTTGTCTTAATCTAAATTAATGTTGTTAACAACTTCATCAGGGACAAGAGTTTCCCCTTTTTGCCTAAAATATGATTAAAGTACAAATTATGATATAAACTTTGTTACATTTTGTCAGCTGCTGTTACTATTTATTGTGTCTAGTGATTTCTTTGCACCTATTTTCAGTTGGTAATTGAATAATTTTATAAATTTCACTGTTATCCTTCAAAGTTATAATTTAGCCCAGGGGTCTTTAGTTGAATAAAGTGAAAAACGTATATTCTCAATCCTTTTACATAGATCTAGGTCACAATGTAAGTGGTTCCTCTACCAAGTCCTGCTAAAAAAATGTTTTATTTGCCTTTTTACAAATATGAGGTTCTGATGGGATGGAAACAATCGATCAATCAAACTCTCAAACATTACAAAACGTGCCAGTCTTATAGAAGATGGTGCATTGTTGAAGATTAAATTAACTAACACTTTATAACATAGCTCAAATAACTCAACCTCAATCATCTAGAGGAGTAAAATGTAACATATACACTGATACAAAGGTAATATAAACCCAAAACCATCATATGTAACATAAAGCACTGATCAGCTGTGAATGCCTTACTTTAGTATCCAAATACGTTTTCCACTTCAACCCAGTCTGGGTGTGGATACGATGAGTATTATTATTATTTTTTTTTTCCAATTTGGCACAATGAACATTTAATTCATATAAATAGTTACGTCTATATGAATATAATAAATAGCTACATTTATATCTGACTTTTAAAAATAAACACGCGTAATGGAACTGATGTTCGATCTTGCCTGAAGATCTGAGTTCCCATTCATTTCTAAATAATTCCCCATCCTCTATGTGAGCTGGATTAATTATCACAGGGAACAGTGGAATATCAAACACTGACATCTACGCCGTAATACTGTTTTGACGATCTGACTGTCTGATTATTTGAACTTGTAATGAAGCAGGCCTGTTCTCTTTTCCTGCAGACTGCACTGATGGATGTGTAGCCGGTAGTAAACTGGATGGCTGTGATGATGGGAGTTGGGAACACGGCTCTGTTTCTCTTGTAGCCAGAGAAAATGTTTACGGCGGGAGCTGAGTGATATGGCCTCTGCTGAAGTTTAACCAGGAAACGTAATAAATAATATGATGTGTGTTTTTCTGCTTATTGTAGTGGGAATAAAGCTAGCTGAATCATGGGAGACATTCCTCTCGTTGTGTTGGCTTCACTTCGGGTATTCCCACGTTTAACTTTAGTCCATCCTTTACTTAAACCCTTTTACATCACCCCACCCTTCCTTTGCTTCCTTCGTCCACCTTTTCTCTCGCGTTCCCCTTCTGTCGCCTCTCCTCCTCCCTCTCTGGGTCTCTCAGGACGGCTCTGCTTCATTAGCGATCTGATAAACAGCCCAGAGGTTCAGCCCTTCACTCTGAACCCACACCTTCCTGTTCACATGGCCACAGGATGACCCCCATCACACACTCTGCACTCGACTCTACCTCAGAGACTGATACTGACCCCTGCAACCACCCTGAACCCCTTTACCTGAATCATATTCTGAAACACTCAGGGGGAAACCTGGTGACCAAAGTTCAACTGCTGTGGTTTGTTCATAGGCGAGAAAAACATGTGAGAAGTGTCTGTTAAAAGTTGCTGTAGAGGTTAGATCTTTATCAGTACAACTAACAGAAAAAAACAGATAAACACACTCCAAGTGCCAACAAATGCATTTGAGTTTTCTGATTGCCTTGTTTATCACACTTTTAAATTGTAATCAGTCTGAAGATTGTTCAGAATTTCCACATTAAAACACTTAAAATGCTCATGTTGTATTTTTTTGACAAAATTTTCCATCAATGTTGAAATTTAGATAGATCTGTCATATTAGTCAATGCAATGGCCTATTCCATTTTGTCACTTGTCAGAGGTGTCATATTTTCTTTGAATAACATTAATGTCTTGCTTTATACACTGGAGTTTCATTCAAATTTAATTATATACTTCACTAAAATGAATGTGCATCACATAAAATAATAAAAATAGTATTTGAATGAGTTGCCGTGTGTAATCATGAGTCACTTCGGCATAAAAAATTATTCATTGGCTTGAATTTCTTCAAAATGGAATTAGATTACACAATGAAAATCTGTATCCCAAAGATAAGAATGGAACATATTTCATGCATCACTTATGAGATACAGGAGATTAGAGTCAACATACTGGAATAGTGTAAGAGTATCAAGAATCTGCTTTTAGGAAAACTTTGAAAAACACAGAAATATATACCTTTACTTTTTCATGCAGATTTCACAGTGGTACCTGTAGTGGCATGTATGAGTCCTTTTAACATCCAACATCAACCTATTAAATATTTTTTTTGTGCGATCAGAAGAATAGCAACTGCCTATAAGTGTAAAAAACAAAAAAATTATTCTGACACAGCTACCTGGATTTCAACTAGCACAATAAAACAGTATAGTGTTTTATAAATCACACCAACATGCATTGCTATCCTCAAGTGTATTGACATTTTCGTATATTCCTAAAGAGTCATCAATAAATCAACAAGAAAAGCGTGGTGCTTCCACAGCCGCTTCAACAGATTTGAAGACTTCAGCAGTGGTGACTGCCACTTTTTAAAGAGAGAGTATTATATTTAATCCTTTCCATATGCCCCTGTCAGATAGAGCACAGATAGAGCACAGGGCTGCGGGAAAATCCCCATTGGAAACCAAAGTGAGCCTGCTGACTCAGAAAACTCCTGTAAAGGTCAGACAGTGCACTCTCACCGCTCTGATACTAAAAAGAGAAAAACTGAAGAGGACAGTTCAGGTGTTAACTAGTTCACATTCAACCAGAATCACGTGGGTTTGATCCAATGGGTCGAGGTGAGAGCTGGTTGGAACCATATTCATCATAGGAGGTTGGGGATTCACTTCTTGCTAAAAAAAAACAACCAAATAAACAACAACAAACAAAGAAGCAATAGCGGTGCACCATAGTTCTTCATACTGATAAGAGAGTCTACCAAAAATTGAACAAAGGATGTACACATTCCCATATCCCAAAGGATCTAATTAGAGTACATTTATTGTGAGATGTGCAAAACAGTTCTGGTTGTTGTGAATGGTCCAAACTGTCAAAATTATATATGACTGTAAAACCTAAAACCCTCTGAGCTCAAACCACTTTTACTATGACTTTGGTAATGTGCGACCTTCAAACTTTTCCAGCAAATCTAAGTTGGTCGGGCGGTCGTGACATCATTGACCACCAATGTCAGTTGTAAATATTAAACATGTAGAAACAGATCTGTGGGAGAACAACTGGAAATGACTGGATGTGGCCTCGCAGTTGTTATGTGTGTGCACAGTTGAAAATCAACACTGGTACTGTCAGCCACAAGAGAGTATTATTTTATTGCCATATTTACGCATTTGCTGGAAATTCATCATGGCACCTAATGTAACTCTGATGTTAATATTAGATTTATTCCAACAAAAGAGAAACAATCAGATTACTTGTACAGTAGTTGAGGTGTCATAGCATCATCTGATACAAACAGTGCATTCGTTTTTAGAAAAGATGAAAATCATACTATAGTGGAGTCCTTAATAAGAAAATGAAGTAAATGTGGCAAAAGAATGAATTGTTGGGGTTCACACACATTACTAAGGAAAGGAAAAACAGCAAATCTATCATTTGAAAAGTTTCTTTATAGTCTCTTTCAATGTAGGTGATTATATGTGGCATTATTGTTCTTTTATTATGATTGTTAAAGGGGTCATATTTTGCTAAACCCACTTTTATCAGTCTTTGGTATATTTATTTGTGTATTTAGATTTCTACAACCCGTTTTAATTCCTTCTTAATTTGTGACATCTATAACTAGTTACATCATGACATTTGCACATACAGTACAAGGTCAAGACTTCTGACAAACATTTCTCAGAGTACGACATAATTGTAGTCCATACTGAAAATATGTCCAAACTTCGAGCCTATTACCTAAAATGCTCATTTGTTGGTTATATTAATTAACATAAGTAGCAGGACAGGACAGAGCAACACGGTCAACAACATGGAGGGGGTGGGGCATGTGCATTTAAAGGGCCAGCGCTCAAAATGACCTTTCTGGTGTAATTACTCAAAAATATTGTTGAAGACATTTCAAACATTTTCACAGGGAAATGTTTGAAAATGTATAACTCCATTTAAAAAAGCAAAATATCACTACTTTAAGGAAATTAGGGACTATATAAACGTAGCTAATGCTTTTAAAGGTTTAGAGCCAACACACTTCCAAATTGCTGCTCAAATGACAGCTTATCTGACCCTCCCTCCTCCGTAGCCCCTTCCGTCTCACCTCCCTCCCAGCATCCCATGGCCCCTCAGTCCTCCATCACTGGCTGCTTGACTACTGCTGACATGTGGAATGGCTCACAGTAAACACTTAATGTCACTGTTATTATGGCCACAGAAAGCCATCAGCTCCAATCACAGCCTGCTAATGCCATTAACCTCTGGGTTTACACACACAGATCCACATGTGGGGAAATGCAAGGAGCAAAAACACTTTCCAACTCTGAATGGCACAGTCTCTTTTGCATAAAATCACAAATATGGAGGGATATGAGCGAGATACCACTTAAAGGGAAAGCTTTTAGTTTGGCGTTTCCAACAAACATCATGAAGACTGAATGGAAGGGCTGCCTTACATTTCTAATCTTCTAATACCACTTGAGTGTGTGTGGATCTTTGCGGCCAGAGTTTTCATACAGAATCAGCCTCGACAGTGCTGGAGAGGGTTTAGGAGAAGCTGCAAGTTCATGTGTTCACAACTGCTGGCTTTTCCAGATCATTTGTAGCTTAAGAGGTTCTCAGCTTTGTTCCACAATATGCTCACACAGCTGCCAGACAAGAATGTTAAAGCTTGAAAAATAAGAAGAAAAGTGATCTTATAATGGCGAGGGCGAGAGGAAAGCCTTGAATTGGAGCAGACACAGCTCCAGCCTGACAGCCCCACTCCATACATACCACTGATAATGGGATTAATGACCTGCAATCACAGCTATGAAATAAGACATTCATGTGCAAAATGTGAATTAGACGTCACATTTCAGCTTGCAAACAGTCTTGCTTGTGTACGTCATGAGTTGGTGTTATCAGCTGGTCTTTTCAGAGCCACATTCATCAAGCCTGCTACTTCCCGGATACTCCTGCAATCATCTGCAGCCATCTTGTACTGAGATTAGGCAAATGGTATTGAAATTACGACTCCAGAATGACCTAGGGCCCAGGACCGATACCGAACTGAGGTCAGATAACCTTCTACTGTTAGACGCATTCTGTTTACGTACCGCTATATTTAACTTCAAATTCATCCTGTTTCTAATTAAAACTTTGTTTTGCATTACAGTGAGTCAGCTAAGACAAGGACCAGGGGTTACATCCCCCATATTCTCATTTATTGATATTTATAAATCTTGGCTGCTGTTGTGACTTTAACAACCTGGCATTTAGTTAAATGCCGGTCCAGAACCTTCTGAACTT
>JAPSES010000258.1:3353023-3379898 GCA_029822895.1 Maxillicosta whitleyi
GGTCAAAAAGTTATATGTAGATGATTTTGATTGTTATGGACAATTTACAGTTTTAACTGTCATGTAGCTGCATGAACTGAAGACAAAACTTCTAAAATACTCTTTTTAAGTCTATACATCATATACGAGGGGAAAACACATACACATGCATATAAAGAAAGAAAGAAACAAACAAACATACAAACATACAAACAAACAAAACAAGGCAAGGCAAGTTTATTTGTAAAGCACATTTCATGTACAGGACAATTAAAAGTGCTTTACATGAAACATAAAAGCATCACAAGACGGGCATAAAAAGTGAAAGTTAAAATATAAAAACAAACATTTGAATTGAAATAGAAATTAAAATCTTCAGTGATAAAATGTGATTTTAAAGTTCATTTAAAAGACATTATTTAAGAGTTTCAGAGTAAGTTTCAGTAAACAATAATGTTTTCAGTCTGATATAAATGAGGTGACAGTTTGACTTGAGACTGAGCAGAACGACTGAACGCTGCTTCACTTTGTTTGGTTGTAATTTTGGGAACACACAGTAAACCACAGTAAAAGAAGAAAGAAACAAAGCAACAAACAAAGAAACAAATAAAGAAACAAAAGAAACAAATAAAGGAACAAACAAATAAAACATGAAAGAAACAAAGAAAGAGGCATAATCTCAGTCTAACAAATGTATGCTATTATCAGTATATTGCCCAGCCCTACATCACACTACATATTTTACTCTGATATTATCATTTAATCTAAAATCAACCTGTGAAGAGGTGATAACATCAATGACAACAGGAAGTAAATTTTATGTATGTTCTCTTATCAGTGATGGTGAATAGTGATCGGGTGTAACAGCCAGATACCAGGAGACAGACGCAGAGCGAGCTGTGGGAGTTGTAGTATTTTTAGTGTTTCCACAAAAACAGAAAATCCCATGGGAAGTGTGGATCAGACGAACCAGATGCACGCATGATTTTTGTTTGTTTGTTTGTTTGTAGAACAAAAGCGTGAAAAGGAAGAACGCTGTCAGAGAACCAGCAGTTATGGAAAAGGGAGCAGTGCCGTCCCTGTTCCTTCCTCGACGGTTTACGTGAGAAACCAGAGATGGTGACAGTTAAATGGACGGCGAGCAAAATGAACAATACAGCGTCAGTCAAACCTATGTCTGGGAAGTGGATTCCGTTAACGCTGCACCAGCCTAAAAGCTTTTTGTGTGTCAGTCCGAACAATGCCTGCTTTCCTCTTCACTGCTGTCAGATCGGGCTCAGCCTCAGCTTGGAATATGTTTCCAGCTGCAGTGATCTCATATCAGATGCTATCGACCTGTTTACTATTTCTCTGCTCCCCTGCGGCCAATACAGCTCTTACAAATTGGACAATCAAGAGCAGGTGTGTGTGTGATATGGATGCATGTGTGACAGACTAAAACAGCCCGGTCTGAGCTTTTATGACAGTAGATCGTCTTCCTCTCTCCTTCCTCTTCGTGTCTCCAATGCAGGTGGAAGACTAACTCCTCCCCAGAGGCCCAGGCTGTAAACTTTAATGGTATTTTGTCACATATTTAAGAAAGCTGTTAGTGTATTTATGGAAGTGCGGGGGTCACGGCCCGCTGTGGGCTGCCGTGGAAACTGGGACCATGTTGAATTGATTAAGCAGCCGGGGAGGGACTTAAGAGCTGTAATCATCCGACACCATGAGTTCAGATGGCAGCTCCTGCACCGCAATAACAGGACTGCAATAACAGGAGTTTTTTTTTTTTTTTTACCGTTTTATTTGATTGTCAAACATATGGAGTAATGGTACAATGACAGGAACTCTAGTTGGAACTTTTAAGCAGACAAGACTAATGGTATGTTAGCCGAGCTGATAGGTGGGTACGGTATCTTTTATTTTAATCGAAATAATAAACCCAACAAAGTAACTCACTGTGATTAAAATGTCTTCATTCAGAGCGAGAGTCGAAGAGAGGTTAAAAAATTCCTTTAACAATCAATACAACACAATCTGTCACAACTGTAACAACTACAATATCCTTCTAACGTATAAATATGAAGGATGAAGCTTGTACAGTTACAGTGAAGATTTTCAATTTTCTCCTATAATTTACAGTACTGACAGCTTCAGGTCATTCTGTATTGTATTCCACAAAGATATATTATATTTATTAGTTGCTTTGCATAATTCACCCAACAACTGAACAGTATTTTGAAGAGTGCAGACTATACTGGTTTCTGACTTGTACCCCTGTAAGCACATGCAAGTGTGCTGGGGTTGGTTCCAACAAGTGATGGGTGTCATAAATGTATTTTAGATTTCTCTCTAAAACTACTAAGTTTATTATTTTCTGGCTCATCAGTTTTACTTGGACTCTGATAAGCGATCTGCTGGTCCATCGATAACATTTTCTTCTTTTAATGAGATCTACAAGACAAATAGAAGGGTTTCATACTGGATGTGTCAGGTTTTCATTAGCAGGTTTGTTTCTTTAATGACTGCATTTTCCTTTGACAGACAGCTTGACTGTAGTTTGGGTTATTACCAGGGATAGAGGAAGTACTGAAGTTTAGTACTGAAGTAAAAGTACCAATACCCCGCAAAATATTTACTCGACTAAAAGTAGAAGTACTACATCAAGAATCTTACTTAAGTAAAGTGCTAAGTACTTCCTTTAAAATGTACTTTAATGTATAAAAGTACAAGTACTCACACAATGTCAGTCTGTGGACTGTGTCATTATGATACACAATGTAGACATACTTATTTATGCCTCTGCCAATGTCACTGCTCAGTGTCACAACTATATTATGTGGATTGAAAAGATTGGTGTCAATATTGTGTGTGTGATTTTTCATGCAAGATTTAAAAACTAAAAAAGATTTAGACAAAAATATGTTAAAATAATGTAACGAGTAACGGCATCAATTTCCAACATGCAAGGAGTAGAAAGTACAGATAACTGCCACGAAATGTAGGTAAGTAAAAGTATGCATTATTATTTTTACTTAAGTAAAGTACAAATACAAAAAAACTACTTAAGTACAGTAACGAAGTAAAAATACTTCGTTACATTCCATCAATGGTTGTTACATAAACGTCGAGTACTAACAGGCCATAAAGGTTCACAATAACATGACTTTCATACGTGTGGTAGAAACAGTACATGCTACAACAATCTCTGTAAATTGTACAGTATAAAAGCGCACCTCTGAGTCAATGTGACCCAGAAGCAGTGACTGATGGGTCAAACTGGCAGGAGAATCTGCTGGAGCGCGTTTTAGTAAAAATACTGACATTTGAAGCGATGACATTTAGTAATTCATACCCTACTATACAGCACTGGCCATACACAACAAGAAACCACTGAGGTCAAAGGGTTACATTTGTTTAAAGTCTTGACAAAGCACCAAAAAAAAATTCGATTCAGTCACTTTCCAAACCATTATCAAACCTCAGGTGCCAAACTCTGAAATCATGATAAGAAATGATAAAAATGTTGGCAGTGAATTTTCAAACAGGTCATCATTGAGCGTAATCGTTCAACAATATCTAGTGGCTGGTTTGCTTTATCTTTATGTGCTGTGACAACACTGATAAAAGAACTTGGGTGACCGAGAGAAAGGTGAGGTTTGTGAGGTGTTCAGGGTCCGCGGGGACAGCTGGGAAAGTGCACATTCATCACTTTCACAAAACATGAAATGGGCACAGCATAATATTTTAAGAACAGATAAAATCCCCTTCCATCCTCTTTATGTCCCTTTAGAGTGATTCATGGACGTTATCTGGCCACCGCAGCATTAGCGAATGGAGCCATGAAATGCACAGACAAACACAAACACACACTCACCATTTCCTGAAACACACACACTGAGCTTCCTGGGAACGTATTTTCAAATCTGCTATCTGCTTTCACCTGCTGCCGCTGCCAGCCTCATGGTCTGGCTTTTATAACATTTTAACATGCAACTCCTAAATAAAGAATTTACAGATAAAGTTAATGATGTTGGATTAAAAGGAGCTGGATAAGAGGATACGGTGACTTCTGGTGATATCTGTGGGCCAAAGGCAGAGTTACCGTAGTGGAAATACAGAAGAGTAAATGAGTCACAACAAACTTGAAACCAGGAAGAGATGCAGAGTATAACCGCAAGGACCACATTGGAACCTTTTCAGTTATGTACTAAAAGCTCATTTGAATAGTTGATTAACTGGTACTGTTTCTGACAGTGACGGAGTGTAAACACACCTGTATTTTTTTTTAGCAGCCATTTCCCTTTAAATCTCAATTAAGTTGATTTATGAGGAAAAACTAAATGACATAAATATTGTTCAGCAGAGTTGTTCACACATTAACCGTTTATTTCTCCAGAAATTATGTCATACAGTAGATTTACTGTCATGTGGATTTCCCTGAACTACTGTCCACGAAAATCCAGTTCATACTTGTCGTTATATTCTGATAAACCAAAAGAGCAGCTGCAGTGGGTGAATAACCTCATTAAGATGCACTGTCATCACTGCAATACCTTGATCTCATGATTCATTTTCTCATTCCTTTTATTAAGAATTATGAATTTTTATTTGTCAGTACACATGTACATGCACCACACACCAAAATGAGTCTTCTGCAATTCACCTATTATTAGATCATGCATGTATGCATCACACACTACATACTAGGAGCAGTGGGCACGCCATATCAGGTGCAAGTGGGGGTTAAGTGCCTTGCTCATGGGCGCGTCAGCCAACAACACTCCCCCAGTCTGGGGAACCGAACTAGCGACTCTTGGATCCCAAGCTGAATCTCCAGCCATCTAAGGTCCACCCAATGGTATGTTTTTGAGTTTATTCAAAATGTATATTTCCCTCTATATGTGTATTTGTAAGTAACAAAAGTGTAACAGTTGCTATAATGTCCTCAACTTATTGATACAGAAACTGGGACTTTGCTACCACTTGGGCCCAACTCAGCCTCCACTTCAATGGTTCATCTGCAAATGAACACAAGCAGAATGTCCAATACTCAGTGGGTTCATGTCACACTTAAAAAAATGAGTTACTGCATGAGTCTAAACTAAAATTAGATTTTAAAAGTACATGTAAACACAAAAATGGAAGTTTTACTAGTCGGACAAACACACCTAAATAATGTGACTGTATCTACTCCTGCACATATACAGACCAGTCAGCCTGGTATCAGGTCAAGGTGTTCTGAGCATGCACTAGAGCTCGGCACCAAATCCTGACCAAGATTAGAACATCATGTATCTCTTTTGAAGAAAATGTAGAATGGACAGACAGTATGAGCTGTACAAACTTATAATGCTGTCCACTGTTATGTCAGTTTACTTCTGGGTTGATGACTTGTTACCTCGCAGTTGATTATTGTTGTGTCAGTGACAGCACAGGTTAAAATGTTGGAAGAGTGCATATTTCCACTGATCATAATGGATGTGACGTGATAAACTGACACTCCTGTGTTTACAAAGTGGAACAGATAACAGTCCAATTAAATGGTTTAGTCTTAGGAACAGTCTTAACACGACTAAGGTGTGCATTTAAACATATTGATTGTGACTTTAAGGTAGCAGCAAAAATCTAAACCTTACCACATGCATTTTTCTCATTTCTAGTCAAAATATCTTCTCACACTTAAATTAACTTCAGTGAGAGAAGAGAAAATAATGTTCACTGTTAACATTGACAGGTTTTTTGTTGTTGTTGTTGTTGCTTAATTCAAGCAAAAAAAAATATGTCATTGTCATTGGAACAATGTCTCAAAATATGTTTTATATCTCACTTACAAGTTACTCTTTAGGTGATTATGTCTTATTTTAAGTGTGATGAGATATTTTGCCTAGAAATGAAAAAAAAAAAAAAAACTCTTGGTAAGATTTAGATTTTTGCTCTGTACACAGGTTAAAATGAACAAAGCAAACACCTTTAGTGATGAAAGATGCTAAAGAACAGAAATACTGATGGCTGATGTAGAGCACTGAAGCCTTAACATTGTGTGATAGGTGTTTCTGCAGTGAAGATGAAGTGCCCATCCCAACAAAGACAGGTTATGGGACATGATCTACCATTTGTTTAATTAAAAGCCACTATGATATACATTACCCAGTGTTTACCTGTATATGATGCCCTCATTGATTGACACTGTAATAAAAACAGCAAACACTGAAATATTAAAAATAAGATCAGATGTACACCTGCTGAATGAGTATTCAAGTGCTCAAACATTCAGGACCGGCTCTCCTTCTGATGTAATTCATCACATTGTTGACAGAACAGATACTAGATGGATACAGACGTAGACACTGATAAGGCTGTGGCCTCAAACAAAGCGCTTAATAAACAGACCTTCACAACCTTCATCAGTTTTGTATCCCTCCGCCCATGTTTCATGCACACATAGTTGTTCAAAGCCACACACACACACACACACACACACACACACAACTTGTGTTATCAGCAGGGAGACCAGATCAGATGAGAGCGGTGTCCCTGCTGATACTGAGGCGATAACATCAGGACATTTACACAACAGCTCAGGGCCAAATGACACTGAAAATGACAAGTGTCATCCGGTCAGTGTCATCAAAACTTTCCACATAGTCACAACATCATCATGCGCACGCGCACACACACACTTTACCACTGATACAAATGATCGTCGGCTCATCAGAGGTGTGTGTTTTCAAAATGTTCCTGTAATGTGTCCAGTGCATAAGATAAGACAAGAACAGTGTAAACATTAAGAGTTTAAGTGTGTATTGAATGTAGTGCCTCCACATGTCGAGCATAGGAAACAGATGCCTCACCCCTGGCTACGACAGGGAGGAGAGAGAGAAAAAGACTGAGGTTGTGTTTGTATTGGAGCTTTGCAGCAGGGACTCTGCAGTCTTGTGGCTCTTGTTCCACACTGTTCCACGCTCTGACACCCAGAGGGGTATACGGATAATAAAGCAGCGCTGAACTCCAGCCATTTACAGTGCTTCATGCTGACCTTTGCAAATTCTTCACATGTGGGGATTTGTGTGTTAAAGTTTCTCATGAGATGTCCATATAGTCTGTAGTTAATTCTTATGAAACCTGCAGAGAAAGACAAAGTCAAGTCCTACAGTGGAGAGCTACACACCTGGCTGTCACTTTCTATCATTAACAGCAAGAAAGATGCATGAATTTACTTGACAAATGATCCAGACACAAAGCAAACCCAGCACAATACAATCAAATGTCAACTCACACCAATAAAATGTTATTGGGTTCAGTTTTTGTCAGGTTGAATTAAGTACCTTAGATTTTTAACAAAGGATGAATAACAATTTTAAAAGCAACCAAAAAAACAGAAATCCCAAAAGGATCATGTATAATCTCTCTGCCTCTCAGTCTCAGCAAAGCCTCAGCATTGTAAATGTCATAAATTGTGATTATGAAAATTCAAATTGCTTAATCAGTACAAATTAAACTACATATTCTAAGGTAAAGATCCATCTGCTCCTGTTGACAGGCTAAAGTAGAATATAACAAGATCTGCATTTTGAAATTAATACATTATGCTGTGGTAATTAAATACGCTAAAAATAATAATAAAACATAAAATCAGTCAAGTTGATATAGTATTTATCCCAAAATTACAGCAAAAATCTGAGGCCTCATCAAAAGAAAACCTGTAAAACACATCTTCATGTCACTATCTGTAACAGGGTTAACTACTTTTGACTTCCAAAATAAAATAAAAATCATCACATTGTGCAAAAACACCAATACTAGAGTTGCTACATTTATAACAACCACTGTAATATGTAATTATCTAATGCAGTATATGTTTAAAAAACTGGGTTAAGGCTTATCATTATAGCAAAATGCACAGAAACTAAATTATAACCTCTTTGATAGTATCAATAAATGACTTGCTCCGGTGCTAAATCAATTGGATACTATGTTCTGTTCTTACTTATATTATTTTATTTTATTTTATTTTTTGGAGGGGGTATTTACTCATAGTAGTGTATTTTATTATGCCAAGTAAACTTTGTGGGACAGAGCTGAAAAATAGGACTAATATGTAAGCAATGAAACAGCAGTGAGATGCAATGTAAGCCCACATATTTAGTGGACATTTCAGTCTCAGTCTAATACAATTAATATTACTCACATACACAAAAAGAAAAAAAAAAACATGTGAAGTTACTTGAAGCATCAAGGGTTATGGTTGAACTGCAACCTAGAATAGTACAAGTTCACTGCTTAAAAGTGTTAGTTTAACGCTGAATATAAAGGGAAAAAAAAACATAAAATATGTGACAAATTATAGTATACCGTCGGGTAAATACTCGGAAAATAAAGCTATGGTTCTAAGAAAAGGCTCCGTTATCACCTGTTAATTCAGCTGCATACTGAAGCTCGTTGTCCAGTTTAGATTTGTAATAAATACTGCATATCCGCGTCTGTGCCTACGTCTCAATCATCCCTGTCTATCTTACTTCTCTCCCTCTGAGCTTTTTTCATTTGACATATCCCTTCCCATCATCCCCGTTCTCCTCCCTCCACCACTGAAGGATCCATTCCAGTGATGGTGCCTGAGGGTGCACTAACTCTGCCCCTTCACTTCTGCTCCAGCTCTTCCTGTGGAGCTGCAGTGGGAGTCACTGACGGATGTTTTCATCTCAACGGGCAGCCCACTTCCTCCAGAGAAAGAGAGATGTTTGAGAGAGCAAAAGTTACAGTGTTTGACTGGTAAATACTTTTTTTTTTGTTTTTCTGGGCTGGAAACTCAGTTGTGCAAAATGTTTGTTTATGTTTTTGCAGAGTGAAACCAAATGACAAGTTAGGTTTTACAACACTATCGCCACACCAGGAGTTGGCATCGAACGATCCCTCAGTAATGTTTTAGATGTTTAGTGTATCCAGGGTTTTTCATGAGTTTTCTGGGTGGAAAAAAGTCGGTCCACTAGGTTTTAACACATAAAGATGGAAAACAACAACTCATTTGTGGATTTAAAATCTTTAACACCTGCTGATCAATAACCCCATAATAATTGGTTTAAAAATGTGGTTTGGCATTTTTTCATGGTCACCAGATAGCAAATGTTTGGACATTCAGAGGCTCTGTAGTTACCATGGAAACACAATCATCTTTTACAACACTGATTCACCAGTAAAACCTATGGAGTTGGATCAATGACAGTGGATGGAGATACTTGGTTTATGTTCACTTAATGACATATTTTGTTGAAAAAGTCTAGTTTTCTTCATTTTCTGTGTTTCTGATATTATGACAATCAACTTTAAGCTGAGTTTTTATGAACATCTACATGATCAGTAAATTAACTACGGGAAAATACCTGATTTTCATTGAAAAAGCACAAAATACAGAAGATAATATTATAATTAATGGTGATAAATCACTTAAGAAAGGTTAAATACAGAGAAAAATGCATTCACGAACTACCACAAAAGTGTCACTGTGTCATTATGGGTTAACATTGCTGGTGTTTCCACTATTAAACTTAAAATGAAGTCTCATTTTGGGACATTACTTGGTCTCCCCCATGATTCTATCTTATTTCATTCAGGTTTCCACAGTGTAATCTCAGAAGGTGCTTTATTTTGTTTCAAAAACCTGTCAGGAAAAACCTGCCACTGGAAGAAAAATAACAAGTATATCATTTTTTATTATTATTTTCCTCAGAATTCTGACATTTTTCCTCAGAATTCTAAATTTAATTTCAAAATTCTGACTTTTTCTTCAATATAATAATAAAAAATATTTATATATTGGACCCTTTTTTTCTCCAGTGGCCCTAATCCTCTTCTGTAGTAAAATATACTATGATTTATTAAAAATAAATAAATGAATAAAAAATGTCTCCTGATTCTTAACTTGGACACTTGTAAGATTCCTGATCAAACAGTCTGAAAGTCTGAATGATTCTCAACTGTGACCACACAAGATGGTGTACTGGCTTTTGTACCAACATCCAACTCTTTGGACTTTTTAATAGAAGGGTATAATTCAAAGCATCTAAAATCAGACACAGATGTGAACTGCAGGTAGGACAATCCAAGACATACACTCTGTGACTGTAAAGTTCCACTTATGGAAACGGTAAAAACATCATAAATGAGAAGGCACTACCAAACAACAGCTCTATTGTGTAGAATCCCCTCTAATGAACAAAGAACATACAAACTACCAACACTTCCCCAGAGGAAGGAATAATGGTACTGGCTGATCAACTTCAGCTCATAAAGGATGAGATTTGACAAACAGGTAAATGTCACTGACTGTTTGATAAATGGAGATAGGCCAGTTCACACACACACAACCTTTACGTTATATATGCTGTAAAATGATTGGATTAAATCTTTGATGTGCATTACATTACAAATGATAAAAATATATATTGTGTATCAAGAGATAATGTGAGTTGGGAAGCTCCAAACACTTTAAATCCTTATTGAAAATCAGTGTAAGACTACTGTCAGCATCTGGGCAGTAAACAGGTGGGTGGTCATGTGTTTGATACATGCTGGTATGTGTATACTAATAAATTTTTATCCAGGAACCTCATTGTTTCCTCATCATGGTTGAGTACAACTTCTGTCAAACTCTCAGTTATGCTGCATAAATCAGTGGAACCACTTAATATTTCATCTGCTGCTTCTGGCCAAAGACCTTGGCGTTTACAGCCATGAATTTCCAGCATTGAGCTGTATGAGTATGCATAAACACTGTGGGTAATGAAGACTTGCACCTGCACACACACACTGTACATCATAAACACGCACACATTAAAAAAAAATACAGACTATAAATTCATCGTAGCTGTGCAGTGGTATAGGGTTAAACAATTCATCTCCTCTGGAATAGCCTCTGAACAATAGAACCAGTGTGATCTGAGGTATGTAAGATGAAAAAAAAAAAAAACCTGTCATTCTCATTCACTTTCCCTCCAAACACAGAACACATACTCTTTCTGTCTCTGAAACACATTCAAAAAACTCAAAACACACACACACACACACACACACACACACACACACACACACACACACACACACACACACACATTTAAAAAAAAATGCATCAACACACAAACTGGAACACTCCTGTGAATCCAAACATGCACCAAAATTCACAAAAAACAAAAGCACTTTCTGTATGCTAGCGACAGTTGGCAGGGAGCGCGATACAGAACAAACGTCAGGAGTGTTTTGAATTTCCCTCAGGCACACTCGCTAAGACTTAGTGGGAAATATTTTCCTTCCTATCACACACAATTGCCTGAGGGTGTTTCCCTGAATCTAAATATTCAAAGAATCCTTTGTTTTGATAAGATAACAGTTTAGACTCAGAGGGAGGCAGCAGCATGAGTGAGGCACTAATGCAACAACAACAATGGCTCTTTATGTATCAGTAAACTATGATAAAAGCTTCTCTCATCATCTGCATGTGTTGTTCTGCATTGATTATATACCCAGGCAGACAAAACACCAGTGTTGAACTTATTAGATGGAGGTTTTGGTTATGTTGTTCCCCTGTAAATTACTCTCAACTACAACCTTTCCATTACATCTCACTATTGGCAATCAGGATACTGTTGTCAAGTCATCGTTTCCAAATCATAGCTGTTGGCATGCTGCCACATTAAAAACGGCACATATTTTTGCTAATCCATATACAATAAAGGGACTGTTGATGATAATGTCTGGATAATTTGACTTAAATCTACCACTTAAAGAAGAAAGTAGGCAGGTAGTGTCAAAGAATACATTCTGTGACATTAATTATTTCTGACAAAAACAAAATTATTATGAAAATAAAAAGCTGTGAAGAAAAAAAAACGTGGCTTTCTTGAGGTATCTAGTCTTTATTTGGAAGTTATTAATGCAAATCCAAAAGCCAAACTGATGCTGGGGTAGTTAAAGCAAATGGACAATCCCATGGATGGGGATAATAATTGATTCTGCCCATTCAAAATCTTTAATGGAGTGTAGACTGCTGCGCATAGTGTGGAACTGTTTTGGTCAGAGGAGAAAATTACTAATACCACGAAGAAAAAAATTCTTTGCCATTGGAAACATGTATAGCTTATTAAAAAATAATGACGTGGTCGATTACATAAGTGAGTCAATTTGGGCGGAATGCACTCATGCATCACACAGTTTACATTCACTACCTTATATGGCAGGTCCTGCTTTGGAGTTTGCTGAAAATTAGACATAATTCTAGAATTCCAATCCTGATTGTCAAAAATGTGGGAAATCTTTAAACCTAGCGCTAATGAAATGATCCTTTGTGCCATTTGTGAAACTTAAATGACAACAAGGACTCAGTGCAGACTCACTACAGATGCTATTGGCTAATATAGCATCAATAATGCAGTAGACTGTCAATAGTGCATGTTTTAGCATCCTAGATAATATTGCCAGATAACAAAAGAGTATTACAACACTACTTATAATACGTTTGTTAATTTTTCAGTTTGTCATCACAATATAGACTTAGACTTTTATTTACTTTAAGCTGCACATTAGGCTATACCTTTGCAAGTTGTAAGACCATCAACACAATATACTGTAATAGTTTATGACTGTATGAATTACAATTCTTGAACGACTTCTTGCCTTACAATAATCTATATTATAAATGCCAAATGGCCTGTGTGTGCATGTGTGTGTGTCTCAGGAATCACACACAATCCAGAAAGAGCTGACTGCTGCAGTTTGGCATATTCATGTATTTTTGGTGAAGGAAGACAGTAGCAAAACAGTAAATTGATAGGACCAATATTTTTGGGATATATTAGTAATTTTGGAATACAACAGCCTTACAATCACACTGCTATGCCCAGAACGCTTTGGAGGTGGCTGCTGGATGAAAGCAGTATAGCATGCACAAATACACAACAATAGAACCTATGGACCCCCATGGATCAACACACTAGTATATTACATTAATGCATACATAAATAATACATTGGTGGAGGCTTTTTCAATTTGTGGCCCTTTTTATTGGTAAAATAAATGATTTAATAAAGGATTCATTAACTACCCATATCCAACTTAATAAACAACATCTACAAACTTATTTGATAAACTGAAAAACAAATCAATAGAAGGGTGACCATCCAGTCTAAATCAGGTATTATGTAAACATATTTTCATATAAAGAAAATGGTTTGAAGGGCTTTGAAATTACTTGAAATAAGTATATTTTACTTTTCCACATTTTATTTCTACTTCCATTTCTTTGTATTTCCATAACAGTGTCAACACAAACTACACTGTTGAGATGAGACCAATATTTTCCCATTTTTAATAGATTCACAAATTTGACATGCTGAGTTATGCCGCTGTCAAAACCACCTTTTAATGTTGCATAATCACAAAATCATCAAATACAAATGCTACTACCAAATGTCTAAAGCAAATACTGCCAAGCCTAAATGATACACAAATAAATCCTATAATGAAGTACTGTCAGTAAAGTACAACCAATCAATATTTTATAGTAATAATGGATCCAAGGTTAGAGACAGTTTTCAGCTACAGAAAGCACCTGTTTTCAGTGAAAGAAACTCTGACTCATACGATAGTAACAGCCCTAAACAGCAGACAAAGTTAGTAATTAGCTGGTAGTAAAAGTTTTAAAGAGATGAGAGAGAATGGAGGGAGAACAGGACCAAACATGCAGATCTGGATGAGGTTAACCTTCAGCGGACCTTGTGGGTGGGTGGTACAGACCCAGGGTCGCTTTATTGCGTACTGAAGTTAAAACCTCGTTAAAAGCCAATTAAGCAAAATAATAATCCACGCCAAATTAAACAGAATCTCACAATCAGCAGCTCTCCCTTCTACCAAAATAAAAATGAAAGGAGATCATTCTGAACAAAGGAAATGTGATCTCGAGTAAATTTTGCCGCTCAGTGTGTGTGTGTATGTGTGTGTGTGTGTGTTTCGGAGCCGAGAGGCCGGTTCCCAGGCTCGTGGACCACCCGAGTGAACGGGCTGAGCTCAGAGGCAGTAAAAGCCCGAGGCGCTGTAAAGGAGACGATGGTGAGTCCAGGACCATACCGGGTCGTCTTTCAGTGGGACAGTTTATGTGATGAACACGAGGGGCCATGTGTGAAAGTGAAAGGAGACTAATTGCTCAGATTCCAACAGCCTGGATGAATAAAGCAACTCGCCATAAAAGCACATGGTAGTGATCAGGTCATGGTGATAAGCATCTACACTATGTTGTTTCTTCTTCTGCTTAAGTGCACACCCACAGAACTATTTCAAAAAATGATGCAAAACAGGCATCAACAGATAAGCATCTAATAAACACACAACCTAAAAAGACCTGAGAAACACCTGCAGCAATGACTTCATACAGGTGTGGTCAGAGCTAACAGCTAAATGCGCGGTTCCCTTCCTGCTAAAAACCTTTGATAAACAACTGTCTGTGCCTGAATCAACAACATGGGTGCTGAACGTACGTGCAACCACACTAAGACCCTACGGCTGAAACAATTACTCAGCGTGAGTGACAATGTCAGCAACAAATTACCAATGAATAATATCTCTGCTGTTGCTCCTGCAGTTGATATGTAATCCTGCATTTGGCAATGAACCATGGCCTAATGTAAACATGCACTGCAGAAACATTAAGTCTCACAAGCTCGGATCACCCAGATACGTACGATAGTTTTTTATGACATGTCAGAACAGACCTAATAAATAAAAAAAAAATGGTAATGTGTGTTTTAAGTGCTGTTGCAGAAGTCATAAATATAAATAATTAGGAAGAGGAATTCTTATAATATATTAAACTATATGGGATTCTTCAAAAAAGAAAAAAAAAAAAGTAAAAGCAATTTCAAGGTTTCCATGTTTTATTTCAAATGACGTGAAATCGAAACAACAAATTTTAGTGTTTCCTGTCCAACTGATTAACTGCAATTCTCTGTATATTAAAATTTACATTAACACAAATGATAACTTATATTTCAATAGTACTAAGCACTTACAAAAGCCAAATTATTGACATATTCTTCTTTATCTCTTTGCAAATACTGAACTTTTATTGCTATAAAATTACTGCACTTCGTATAAAACCATTTCTGTTTCTATTTATTTTAAGATTTTATTGAAAAGCATCACCTGCGTGGTCTATTTGCTTCCTCACTTTTACTTTGAAAATATCTTCAGTAAAATAAGAGTAGTTCATTTAAATAGTACAGACTCCTTAGACTCTTTAAAAGACTCAACTACTGTGCTAGTTCAGGTAATTATATGTAAGTAGTAAGAATATGTTTGTGGTTTTCTAAGTATGTTTTGTTTAACCTTGGCCTCTTCTTCATCTCAAATCTGAGCAACTTTATTGGACTCATTGCTGTCCCATGTGGCCTGTGGAGAGAAAACACCCTTTTCCAACGCAGACAAAGCCAACTTGTTTTCATTTTACACAGCAGAGGGGGAAACAATGAGGCTGTCAGTTACATTTAAGAGGAAGAGATAAAATAAAGGTCAATAAAACATGATACGAATACTACTGTCAACATTAATACTGTCTTTAATACTGCTGTCAGTGAAGGATGCAACAATGGTGAAAGAAATACTGAGATCATTTGTTTAAGTAAAAGAACTAAAACATCGGAAAATACTTAACTAAGTAAATGTCATGCATTCAAAATCTTAATTAAAAGCATTTTTAGTATGATGAAAGTAAAAGAAGTCACTGTACAGTAGAATTGTCTCCTTGGACTCTTTACCGCTCCATTAATATATGTTTAGAATATGGTGTGAGGAGTTTATCCACACCCACGATGGCTTGAAGTGAGATATTTATTAAATACAAAAAATAAATAAATAAATACAAAAGAAGTTCTGCAATCTAAAGTAAAGCATTGATAACTTATTAGAGTTACTGGACTCATTTTACTGTTGTATCAATGCACATGTTGCATTTTACTGCTGTAAATGTTTAAGATTGAGCTCATTTGACTACTATAAGATTATCTCTTCTATAAGATTATCATATCTTGGTACCACTACGGCCCTGTGAGATTTAGACATTTAATGAGAGAGCTTTGAGAAATTTTCTGATGAATCTAAGTTTAAGTTTATTTATTTTAACAAGGACAAACCTGTTAAAATCAACCCATAGATGCAGATTTTATCCTTCATTTTAACACAAACTAAATCAACATGCCTGGAGAGCAAATGTAAGTATAGTGCGTGGGTAGATATATATCAACTCATATTCAAGACATTTTCTGGGTTTGGCAAAAGCAATTTTCAACTCGTGACATTTTATTTCAGTAACTTTGGTGCATTGTAAAATATCCATCTTTTCTTGATATACTGTACATCTGTATACTGTTTTTATGACTCCACTTGAATCAGGCTGAAATAAATGCACCAGTCATGTGACTCATCATAGAAGGACTTGACTATCACACCTGTGCATGTAAAAAACATCTCACTAATCCACGAAGCAAGGTGCTGCTGCTGTTTCTAAACTGTACAAGAACACATTCCAGCCTGACTCACATTGTCCTCGATTCCTAAAACAACCTCATGCAGCATTAACTCCACCACTCTGACGCACATAGACGTTACACGAGGAAAAACAGCACAACCTGCTTGTTCAGTAAAGATGTGATCGGCACTAACAGGCTAAATGAGTACCAGGTGGTGAACATGAAGCCTCCCTGCCCTCTGCTCTTCAATATAGTGGGATGAACATCAGAAAGGATGGGCTGACGAGATACATATGTCTAACACTACATTACCACATGTGGGTGTACAGCAGCAATCTCCTCAGGTCAAGGGTCTCAAATTTTTCAGCTTGAGATCCAAATTATGTCTAAACACTGATACCCTGAGAGCAAGATTTATTGCAATAAAGAGTCCCTCCGAAATTTGACATTCTAAGAATTTAGTTGTGTTAATCAAATCTATTTTAGATGCTTTGATGAGGAAATCTGGTGCATGTTAGGGGATGCATCTGCACAGTAAAACCTTAAATACAGGGAGATCAACAGGTACTATACTTTGGTCTACGTGGCTCAAATTTTAAGCGGACATTATTGCTGTGTAGGCACTCAAGCCATTCCTCCTGGAATGTCTTTGTCTGTTTTCCAGAGGGAAACCATATCCATGATATTCCTGCCTGTGTTAGGCCATCGAGGAACGCCAGAACCCAGCCCGCCCAGTGCATACCTCCGGCCTCCTTCTTATTGGAAAACTAGGATAGCACACGGAGGAAATGCCTGGCATATTCCCAGAACAAAAGGAGCAATCTAGACATCGAGGGCAAAGAGGAAAATATATTAAGTTAAAATTAAAGACATTTTTGTCATATTCAATCCACAAAGTCAAAAATCAGAATCAGATGAGGTTATCCGGGCGGAGAAACAAGAGGCGCTGGGTGATACTTTCAACCTGGTTTGGATACAGCTCTAAGCGGTTCAGACACATAACAGTGTGTGTATGTGCGTAAGTCTGAAGTGTGTTGTGTCTTGTGAGTGGTGTAGACATTAAGTGGCTGACATTAGATCCAGTCTTTGCGGGTTGGTCCACTCGCGTGGCTCCTGATATATATATATATATATGTGTGTGTGTGTGTGTGTATCTGTGCACGTGTACATGTGTGCGTTCCAGAGCGCGCACCTGTGTCATATAAATCCGCCATGAGCTTGCTCCCGAAGCAGTGCTACATTTCCAATAACAGTCACAGAGAGGGCTTGAGGCGAGGGGTGGAGAGATGGCTACTGTACATTGCTGTAATAGAGCACAGCTGTGTGTGTACTTGTATGTGTGCTGTACATGCATGTGTGTGTTAAGAACATCAGAGGGGGTTCGCACACTAACGTGTTATTGAGGGTGGGAGAAAGTTGGCGCATTGCTTGTAAATTTAAGAAATTGGTTTTTGATAGCATTTGGCTGCTGTTGAAACAAAGGAAATCATGTTTTGATGTAAACGTAGATCTGTTCTATTTGTCAACCCCAGTGCTGGTCATACAAAAGAATTTATATTACCACTACTGCTGTTTTTGCAAGGAAACATGATGGTCTATCATAATATCTATTTGCAATATTTTTTCCAGTAAAGGAATTGTGACATACCTATTGCAGCAATAGATATTTTGATTAAATAATGATAATCTTCTGCTTGACAGGAATATAAATATGGGGTATTTATGAATGAATCTATGCTTCTTGTATTTGCATGTACGCTTTGAAAACGCCGCGTACATATATGTATGTCATGTATGTAGTCTGTATCTGCTAAAACTTTGTCTGGACATATTTTTTTCCAATAAGGTTGACACAAATTAGCCTCCTAACCAAGCCTCCTGAAAAATTTACAGCAGAAAAATAAAATCCCAGTAAAAGCCAAACAACTTCAACAATGTGTGGTGTATACTGATATCAAACCTTGTGCATGATACAAAAAAAACTGCATCATTTGAAGGAGGGGGGGCAATGCAATGAGCAAATTCTTGATGTGCTGGTCTAGTTGTTATGTCTGGCAACATCTGAGATGACCCTTAAATGGGAAATAACCTCTTATGACCAAAATTTATGTGGCTACCACATTGGATTGTTTTTGCAAAAATGACTCCACGAGCCACAACAATTATAGTAATTTTCTCAAAGATCACATCATTCCACCTCATCTGTGATCAGGTGGCATAAAACGTACTGGCTATGCTTTTAAAAAAATCTACTCCATCTCTGCAATACTTTTGACACATTTCAGACAGTTCTGAATGAACCATTGTGCTTTGAAATGAGTTACAATCCAACTGGTATCAAACCAGCCCAGGAAACTGTAAACAGGGCTGACATTGAGTGATAAAATCAGTAAAAATATGTTGGTTGAGAACGGTATGAATATAAAGGTTTCCATGTGATGTAGCTTTGACTGCATTATGACCCACAAAATATATCAGTTACAGCAAAGTAGTTGTATATGAGCCTAATTTTAGGGGTTTTGTCTTAGAAGTGTGTCAGGTGGTTTACATATTGGAGACAGACACGGGAACATGAGTATATAATGAAAGAAAACAAATAAAGCAGTAAAGAGTAAAGAAAAAGGACAGGGTATGAGAGAGAAAAGAGAAACTCCACGCCATCAGAGTGTAGCAGGAGGCTATATGTGGGCCCAGGATGCCTCTCTGTGTTTTAACTCTGTGGTTTGACTCTAGAGTTCTTCTTCTCTCCTGGGAAATAAAAACATTCTTGTTTTCCCTCCAAATGAGCGTTCTGGGGGCAGCCAGATGTGCAAGAGGGGAGGAGGAGGAGGCTCTTCTCCTCTCAGACTAAACTGAGGGGCTGGGCGAGGGGACCTCCAACACCAGCTCCTCTCCTCCAGGAGGAGCAGCCCAAAACCTCGCCTTTCACCTCTGACCCCTCACCCCTGACCTGAGGGAAGGGGAGGGGAGACTCTGAAGAGCTCAGAGAATGTAAACAGCTAACGTACAGCCCGAATTTCGCCAGTCATTTTTATGACCTTCCTGGAGTGAAGCCCAACATGTGATACAGATGAATTCATCTTATCTGCGCATATACAAAAACCTGTATAAACTATATGTTTGCATGTGGGACTATATTCTTAATTCAACCTTCCTTGTTCTCTGAAGTAATTGAGAGAATTGCGTCAGCCATCTATTCCGGCCTTTTGGACACCAAGGAGGAGAATACCATCAATCCTTCCGGGACTTTGGGAGAGACCACCGGCTAACATGGAGAAGCAGTTGGGGAGGAGGAGAGGGAGGACACAGGTTCGAGCCCTGAACCACGGGTGGAGAAACCGAGAGGTGGAGGGAGGGAAAGATGTGAGGAGATAAGAAGGTGAGGGAGAGTGGGATGAAAAGGAGGAGGAGAGAGGGAAGGGGGGAGCGAGGTGTTAAGAAACAGAGTGAGGGAGTATGAGGTAAAGAGAGCAGGGAGGAGGAAAAGGAGGAAAGGAAGGATGAAGGAGGCCTCAAGGGAGCAAACTTAGTACAGGACGTCCTAATGTGGTGGAATGCTACTTTGCTCCCTTTGCATTTCCCTTCCTTAACAACCTCACTGCATATCAAATGTAACCTAGCAACAATAAGACTTTAGCCTCTTATGACAAAAACATTTATGCACAGGGTGTGTATTATGGTATATAATAATAAAACTCATGCATTCACACAGCTGGTCTAGTCTTCATCAAGATACCTACTCACTTATGGAGATTTCAAATGTACAATACGCCTTTCTGATTTCAGTGTTGATTTGCATTAGACATGTTTTTATTCTTTAATTTTCCTGCAGTACATGAAGTAACCTGTATATAGATATCACATTATATGACAAATGTGAAACCAGAAAACATGTCACATTGCAGGGCGTGTAAGGAAATTTAAGTCTAACACATCACACTGCACCTTTTTGCTTCTCACTACAAAAGGAAAACACACGGTTCTCATTCTGTGACTAACATACAAGATAAGTCAGTTTAATACAACATGATTTATTGTCATCTAAGACTTCTTGGAAACATGGAGTTTGTTACTAGAACTAATCAGTTATTCATATTATATTATCAGACAACCAAAGCAGATCTTGCCCTGTCACCAATGGAATAGATCTGCTCTATGACTTGACTTCAGCTGCACGAAGAATGATTTTACTGGAAAAGACTCACTAAAGGTGCAAAATGAGATGAGTGCAAACAATAAGCCAACAAAAACAAACAAACAAAACTTTCATGCATTTACACTATGAAAAAGCCTCCATATAAGCCTCAAGTCATATGGCGAAAAATTTTTAAAAAAAATTAAATATTGCAACATAGTTCATCCCAAAAACTGTAATGTGATTATATATTAAAAAAACCCAATAATAAACAAAGAATGTTTAAAGTTCTGTATACTACAACAATGATTTGAACAGTCTAACTTTTCGTAGTGGGGGGTTTTGCAGTGGTTTTTACACCTTTATGTAGGACTTAAATACTTACTCTGTCTGTACTCTTGATTTTGTGGTCTTTACAGTATATTTTCCCCATTTTATTTTGCTATATTATTTAAATTGGAGGCTCAGCATCTTTCTAAAACTGGCCACTTAGATTTTTTTCTCGTTATATTCATCCTATTGGGCCAGTAAAGAATATGCTAAAAAAAAAATAAATAAAAAAGTTAGTGAATGAGTCTGTGTTATTTGATTACGTTTTATCGTCCTGTTACCGAGGTACCTAGTTGACTTAAGTAGCCCTGGGACATTTCCCTTCCAACTGAACTGAACTGAACAAATGCTCTCTATTTTCTGCCTCGGGGTGCAGGTCAGTGAGAAACCGGCCCACGGGGCAACAGTCCAAAGGTTCATTTCACTACCTCTCACACTAACAGTTGTGAGATTGTTGCTAGTCAGATAGCTGGCATGGCATTCTTCTCAACAGGAAGCTGCCTTTTTCTCTGCACTCCCAGACCTGGCATGCTAGGAAATCAATGCACTGCCCTCATAAAAGCCCTCACTTCCTGTCTATACAGGAAACAGTCAGTCACTCTCCTGCTCCTGATATCCTGCAGGTCTCAGTCTGTCTGTGAGATTGTTGTGCCAATCAAAACATGTTTATCAATGAAAACAAGCGCAGGAATGTGACCTTATCGGTACGTCATTTGTTGCCTAAGAGCGAGTGCTGAGATCGAAAGATTCTGCGTGATGAATGTAGTGTAAAGCAATAAAAGCCAATGAAACTGTTCAATCACAGACAGGTCGACGCAAAGGGAGCTGACTGGATGCGAAATGTGGCTGCATCAAAGTTCACATCAGACATCTTTTTTCCTCCCACACAGTCACAGAGTCAGTGAGTCTGTCTTTACAGTTTCTCTTTTTCTGGAGTATGAACTCTACTTTTCTTCTTTCAAACTGAAGCATTTCTCCAGCAGGACAAAGTCTCATGTTCCTGTTTAAGGGGAAAAAAAAAAAAAAAACATGCAAGCTGATGTAAAATGAAATGGAGCGCTAACAATAAACTCTACTCCTGCCTTCTGCAAACAATCAGCGCCTGGTGCTCTAGACTGTGTGAAAAAGAAACGATGTGTAAAGAACAGAAAGACGGAGCCCACTGTAACATCTCTGGTGGGAATCCTTTTATCCTCTTCTAACATCTCTAATGTCTAGATTTCTCCATATTATTGCATCTCTTTAACTCCCACACTAGAGGTGCTAATCCAGCGATGGTTATAAACTGGCTGGATGCTTGTCAACTCTGTTTCCTCCACAGGTGAAATATGCCTCACCCCCCACCAAATCAATTACCTTCCCCTCCCTTCCAGCTGCTGAGCTCTTATTTACAGGCTGAACCTGGAACCTGGGATTACGGCAACATTTGACCTCCCACCTTCGCCCCTCCAAGACGACCCTGTGCACCATTAAACTGCCTCTTACTCAACCTGATGACTCACTTAAGGGGGGGGGTCCCAGGTAATATGAGAACAAGATGGCAGATCTACCTGCTGTAATGTGAGCTCAGGACAAATGGCTGCCAATTAGAGTAGAAGGGCTTCGACTGACTAAAACTTCAGAGATCAGGGGCTCATTTTACATCGCTGTGGTTTGCCACCCGGTGGAACCTCAAGCAACATCTGCAGTGTGAGAAAGAGCATAACACTGAGGTGTTTGCACACAGAATTCATTTTTACTTCAACATATTGTATGTCACTATATATGACATCTCTTCTGAGTTGAGAAAACTGTCTCCATAAACTATGCAGCAGAAAATTACAGACCGCCTAGCTGTTTTTATGCTTTGTTTGCAATAAAAATTTCTGAATTTTTTATTTTTTTTTACCAATTCTTTTGCACCTTTGTTTTCAGGAAGAACTTGCAAAATCCAGCCATTCATTATAATTATTATATATTATTATAAATAATTATCAATGGTTAAAACTGTGTTATAGAAAAAAGGAAAAATCTGACTGCTATTTTCAGCATATTTTTCAAAAACAACTGACGCTTCCATAATGAAACATTTTCAGATTGGAAAACTAAATTTTCAACTATTTTACATCTGCTAAAACATGGTTTATAGCTTCATATTTTTTGTTATTTCCAAGCATTTCATAGCCTGTGTGGAAGTCTCTGAAACAGTTCCATTCTACTTGTAATAGCGGTCCACATTGCTGCCGTAAAGTGTTATATAATGTTGGAAAGCTCAAGATCTCCACTTTATAATCGATTCTGTTTTGTGGACATTGCAAACGGTTGAGGTGTTACAGTCGTTTGAGTACAAGTACAAGATTGTAGCACCAGAGAGATTGCAGTTTTAAAGGGTTAAATGATCTCCTTCACTGCAACAAGTTATCTAAACCCACCACTAAATGAATCTGAAGCACATTCAAAGAACATAACAAAAGAAAATCATTCTGTTTAAAGGACCAATTCATCTTCAAGTTCCAAAAATGTGGAGTTATCCACTTATAAAGACACTGCAACATGTGAAGTGATTTTCACAGGTCAGTGGCAGCACATTGTGAATGTTTATTTATTTGAATAAACCAGGTGGTCTAATAAACACTAGTTTAAGCTGTATCTACACCAGAATCACAAGCATTCAAGCTCAATTACCTTTATTTATTTATTCATTTAATCTCTATGTGGCTATAAATGACAGGAGCCAAAATCAAGTCTACTTTTATTTAAGAACACAACAGTAAGAGCAATGCCATATGAGTAAAATAATGTAGATTGATATTTCTGAGAAAAGATGAAGCAGCTGTTTTGTATTTTCTGTTTATTTCTAAATTGCAGCATTTTTGTTTTGCATTTTGGCTGCCAACATTACTTCTAAATACACAATTCAGTGTACAACAACTAATGTGTCTTTAGAAGTAGTAGGTGTGAAAAAGTTATAAAACTTGAGTGGAAACTTGATTAAAACAAAGTAGTTGGTATTTTTTGACACGGTTTACCATCCAAAATTAAACGTCAGTGATAAATACAGCTTAAGGAAGTAGATATTTTTCCACACATTCAGCAATCAAACACAAGAAGTATTATTAGCATGATTGAACACTCAATAAAGAAGTGAATGGAGCTCTTGTTAAAAGAGCAAAATGAGAAAAAAAGACTCCATAAGTTCCTGAGCGACTCCACCTGGCCTTGCCATGTTTATTATTACCATTATCCAGTGGTAATGGGTAAAAGTTGAAACAAATACTGGTGCACCTGTTAATTCCACCCCCAGGGAAATGGGCCCACAAATGCTCCAGCTATTTCCTGTGGCCTTGGGGAGGGTGCGGGATGGGCAAGCAGAACCAGATGATGGGGTGTTTGGAGTTTGTATCAGAGCGGTGAAGGTGGGGGTACGGCCATGAGAGTAGCGGCCATCGGGGGGAAAAGTCAAGAGGTGAAAGGTCAAGATGGGGGTGCAGAGCCACACCCGGTATTACAAGATGAGGCCGAAGAGGAGGGGTGAAGAAGAGGACCTGAGCCATTCATGTGAATCTGTTCCAGATCCTGAGATAAATGGGTGTATTGAATCCAGACACGAGGAGGAGGCTGCAGGAGTAGATCTGTATCTGAAAAGTCATGGCATGGATGTGGATAGAGGAGTCTGATTTAGGAGGCATAGCAATTTATAACGTTTCACTGGTAGCAAACTTGTTAAAATTAATTAGCTATAAAACTGATTGACAGGCATCTTGATGAATTAAAAACAAAAAAAACAAAAAAAAATCCAGATAAGATGTGTCATTTTTTAATTTTTTTTTTCATTATTTTACTATGACCGGAAAGTAAATATCTTTGGGATCTGACCAAAAAAATACATTTGAGCTCATCACCTTTGGATTTTGGGACAAATTGATAACCAGTTTTACCGTTATCTGATATTTTGCACATTAATTAAACTATTAATTTACTGATGATGAAGAAAATTGTAAGCTGCAGCACTATTATCAACACAAACATATATTCCTGTTTATTACTCCAGTTTAGCCCTTTTCTGTGTATGTATTAAGTTGTCCTGAACAGATTTTATGTTTAAAATAAAGTAAATGTAACCCCTAACACTTCAACATATATTAACCCTTTCATGCATGAATTATGAGAACCTTAATCAAGATTTTTCCTGAGTGTTTTTATTCCTCTTTGGGCACGGAAAGAAAATAATGTGATGTTTGTACATTTTATGAGAATTTTACAAGCAAAGAAACATGTATTTACTGATCTACAATGAGCAAAGTATGAAATAAAAATATCTTTAGTGCTGCTAATCTGATATGTTCTCCTCTTTGTTTGGTTATTTATTTATTTTTTTTAACACTTCAATGCAGATCAGGTTCATCTAGAACAGAAAAGTTACAGTAATGGTATGAATAACAGTGTATAAGCCCGCATAAACCTCCACTGTGTTGGCTGATATGGAACTAAAACAATACAATCCATAAATTTAAGAGAGAACACCTTTTAACAGATGTCCACTGTAGTGACCACTATGCACGAAAGGGTTAAAACAGTGAAATAAAACCCACACAGATGCCTGATTCATGTGGATCAAGCTTAAGATCAAGCAAGTATGAGAATGTTTGTGTGAATTAGGGCAGATTTCATTTTAGGCTCACACGTGTTATAGTGAAAAAGCTGTGTTTTGTTTTGTTTTTGTTTGTTTTTTTTTATACACAAACAGATTGTGTACAGGCTAGCACTTTAGTTTAATGTTTAATTCCTGTTTCTTTGTTGTTCTGCTTCATCTTCTGACTCACAGTAATACAATCCTCACAAATTAGACAGTTTGCAACAGGTTTTCAACTGGATGCCTTTCTCAATTCCCATCCCTCACCATAACTTATCAGATCGAGTCAAGTCTGTCAAGTCATAGTTTGTAAAGATTTATATTTATTGGCTCTTGACTCAGTAGCTGCCTGTCACAAATGATTTAATGTGAGATTATTCTATCTAGCAACATCAGATATGAATACAAGGGAATCAGGAAACTTACTAAAATAAGGGTGACGTTAAAAAAAAAAAAAGTGCCAAATTAGTTTTTAACCCTTTCAAAGCAAAACAGATCACATGACAGATCTAAAGGTGTGCTACCTGAATTACTTTATTATTTTCTCCTTAAGCGTCAACATGCACTGATATAGAGACTCTCCCTCGGCCCACCCGCCGCCTGCACTTTGGTGTGAAAACATGATTCCCTCACCCTCATCATCCTCCGCCCCTCTTGCTCCTTCTCTTCTCTCGTCCCCCCTGCTGTTCGGTGCTGAGGGGAATTAGAAAGCATAACAGCCGAGAGGTCCACTCTCATGGAACACCCAGGTCGCTCCCATCTCCCCTCCCCTTCCCTCTGCTCCACCTCCTCCTCCTCACAGCTTCCTGCTCACACAGCGGGCCCTTTCTTCTCCCAGACCCGGGTTTCAGGAGGAGCCGGTTCAGCAGCGCACCACAACGGTGAAGCAGGGCCATAAAGACGAGTTCTGAGCTATGGGGTTAGGACGACCGGTGAAATTGAGCATGTCAGTACTAAATCCATCACAAGCAGGAGAAGGGGGATGCACATAAATATAGTTTAAAGAAGACAGGGGGAGGGCGGAAAGAGGCACAAAAACAAAGCGCGAGTGTGGTGGTGAAGGGGACAAGGGGGAAAGGTACAGGGAGTGGAAAGAAATGAAAATGGGGGAGCGGTGAGCGTAACACCTGAACCTTAGTTTGCTTTTTGCGCTGATACATTTCAAAGGCTGTACAGATCCACTAGAAATAAAGTGACACAAAAGGTAGTAAACAAAAATGTCATAAATTTAAAAGCCTTCGTATCAATTCCTACTGAAAGACTATTATCAATCTGATCATTTTCAACAGTTGAACCAACTTTTGGCGACGACAGTGCGCTAAATTCATGGAT